>JAGFPH010000060.1:79519-116976 GCA_018207615.1 Philaenus spumarius | reverse complement strand
GTTTTCACGAATACCGAGTATTTTGTAACTAACGTTCTGCCCTGTGAAGGATGGAGAAGAACGAACGGCTCTTGACAGACGTATTGTAGTGACATAGGAGAACGTCATACATTTGATTTAAAGAACGGTGCGTACACAGCACATATTGGGCACGCCGAAATGTCTTGGAGCGAGCAGTCATCTAAAGTTGGAATAACATTGAATCTAAAGAAAGGTAAATTTTCATTCCTACAACACTCGGGCAGTGTATGGCATGCACTGAGGATCGTCACCTCTTTTCATTGGTCTCCACTAAGACTGGTCAGGCTGGGTAAAAAGTTTAAAAATGGTTGGATGTTTAACGTAAAAGTAGAAAAGTCTTTGTCCTTTAATTTTAAAGTAATGCATACTTTGTTTAATTTCATGGTTCTTAAAATTGACACAGCCGTTTTAAAACTAAACGTATTGTAAAATTATTTTACGATTTCAAGTATACTTTAATAATTTCTTTCATTAATTTTGTTTAGTCAACTTATTGTTTATCTTTTTCGGTATGTGTTAATTGATTTGATTTCTTTATTTAGTGCAAACACATACAAAATTACCGAAGTTAACCTCCATACTTTCGAGATTTATTTCTCTCATACTTTCTATAATATTTATTTCCCGAGGATATTTTTTGTGTTTTTAGTCAGTTTAACGTATTTTTTCAGAATGTAAAGAAAATTTCAAAAAACCTCTGGTCACCACGTCCTCCATTTTTACCAAAATATTATTCTAATCCACATTAAAAAAATGTCATTGGGAAATGTTAACAACATTTTATGTACCTAAAGATGATGTCGAAACCAGTCATTATATATAAAAGTAAAAGCTAAAAAAGGATTGTGTACGGGTATACGGTAAGAATTAAATAAAATTTTAAAGAAGGGTTTCTAAAGAACTTCAACTACATTTTATTATTCTCCATTTTGTTACACATATATAGGATACCTATTTATATATAACATATAGGCCTATGTACAATTAACCAGCCTTCGTGTCAATTTAACGGCTTACTCCGGTACATATACCTGCGTCAACACTTGTCTTGTGTTCGTCTATTAAGAAATTAGCGTGGTTAATAGTTGCTCACACTATGTCGGCGCCAGTAATGTCGTACTGGTCGCCAAGTGTTATGATAAGCCACGACCTTGCCCAGTACTTCCTCTTGTAATTATATAGCATATTGGTGGCGCTAAGGGCAATTATAACGGGGATAAAATACGTTCCCTATGTAGAAAATATAATAAAACCTTTAGGCAATGTTACAGGTCGGTCAAACTGTAACGCGGTTTCTTTTTTCAAGCGAAAAAATAGATCGGGTGAAAACTACACTATATTCACCAGGAATGGATACAACTAAATTCAAGATCACATCAAAAGAATAAAAATAATCTAATTTGACTATACAATAATTCGACCACGCAGCTGAACCGTTGAGCAAATTTCCAAAAATTAAGTTTATAGACCTAAGTTTTAGGGTTTCAACCAATTTGGGAAATAGGTCTATTCACGACGGTGCTGAATAGCTGCAAAATGGTTCGCACGCCATTCCTCGTATTGGCAGTATCTTTAATACACAATGCATTGCGTGCTTCGCACGCTATTCCGAATATTGGGAGTATCTTCAACATAATACATCTCGCTTGCTCGCTCAGAGTCCGTTACAAAGCTGTATCGAGAGAAGAAGAAAATACGCCGCTACTGGTTTTGAGTTTGGTCGTTCGCGTAATTCATTTAAAAAAATATTTGTTCTAGTGAATTACTAGTTGGACATTTGTCTTTAGTTGAAAATCAATAGGTTGCCCAAAATTCAGTGTTTAAACATTTGAATCTATTGAGGAAAGCATCGTGAACATTTGTAAGTGGTGTCTTTGTTATAAAGTAACTGCTATTAGTCTATTTTGTTAACAATTCAATAAATAACTGACTCCTTTTATTTAACAATGTGGATGTTTATTTAACAAGATATCAAAATTATTTCTTTTAAATACAAGTTTCTCCTTTGAGAATTGAAATTCTCCTGTTCATAAAAGATTATGCATATCGCCCCCCAGATCTCCCCGGTGCACCGGAGGCATTTCTCACGGTCAGAAATTAAATCAGCGCCCCCAAAAACCCCCGAGTACTGATTTTTGCGTCTTTTCATCCGTTTTTAGAATTTTTGAAAAAAATATGCACTTTATGCACCCGCGATGCATTTTCGCTTTCTCGCGAAACTGGTTACATGTAGACTTTTTTCCTGGAATTTTTCTGAACACGATGCAGAAATCTGCATCCAAATCGAAAGTTGTTCTGAAAAGTTTCACTTCGCTGCTCTGCGATACGCTACGCTCTCAGTTTGTAATGCCTCGTTAGCAAAAAGTTTTGATTTATCCGCTTGCAGTGTGTTTTTACCCTATGTTTTGTAGTGTTTTAACGGTTTAACTGCCTCTCACGAGCGAGTCTGAAGATGGAATATAAATTCTGAAACGCGTAACTTATCTTACTAATAAGTGACAAAACGGAGTAAGTAGTCAAAAACTTAGATTAAAAGATAACAATAAAGGTATCATCGTAGAATATAATTTAACCGTGGCAACACTGTTAGTAAGCTTTCGTGATCAATGTTAGTCAATCTGGCAACATTGTCAGTAAAGTATTTGATTATTATCAACACATGGGGAACACTGTCAATAAGATTTAGTGATTATTGTTGATGTATCTGACAACAATTTCCGTAATTACTGTTGATGTATCTGACAACACTGTCAGTAAGCTTTCGTTATTATTGTTGATAAATCTGGCAACACTGTCATTAAGTCATCGTGATTGTTGTTGATAAATCTGACAATACCGTTATAGTTTGATTGAAAGTGTGGGGATGCATCGACGAATTGTTGCCATGTGATAGTTACTCATCAAGGAATTCACTTGTTTGCAATGACTTTCAAATGACAAAAATTTCACAGAAATCTGGCAACAAAGGGTGCATCGGTTGAACTGCTCCCTCCTGATTTGCCTACTCCTCCCTACGGTCATGTGGTTCTCTATTCTAAAGCAGTAGTCAAAGTATAGTTAGCTTTCTTAAATATTGTCGATGTATATGACAACACTGTCTGCTTTCATGATTATTTTATAAATAAAACAAGGTTAAGCCATATTCTATGTATATTAACATAGAATTTAATCGGAGGTCTGGGAGACGTCTTTTTTTAATTATTATTGCTCAACATCACATAATTAATTAGCAAGTAATCTTGAATAATTTTATAAATAGGTAACATTTGATTGTTTGTGTGTGTGGACTGCAGTAAACTCAGGAATTACTCAACATATTTGAAACAATCTTTCACTTGTTGATAATTTTGGTAGTCATTCTTTAGTTTTTCAACAAATTTTATTTCTAACACACACACATTTTATTGTTTGAGCTCATGCACGCATTTAATTATAGATACTATAGCAGCTATAAATACTATGCGTGACCATGGGAGCTGATTAAAATGGGAGGAGTGAAGTAATTGTTTTGACTTAAAAAATGTAATATCTAACAATAAAAAGCAGTTTTATACTCACAGGCCTATGCCTATCTTTCTTTTTATCATTATGTGAACAAATGGATAGTAATATCTCAAACTACTGTGTTACGGAAATAACCGACTTTGCACGACTGTTTACGAATACCAGTAATCCAATTTTGAACGTAATTCTGCATTATTGTTTTTGTTCCATTAATTACAGAATAATGGAACTGTTATTAGCGAATTTCCATAGGAAAAATGAGCTATACAGTGGCCCTTATGGTAAGACTCAAGGTCGGGAATAGCAAATCATCGATCATGGTCCCCAGAACACGTTTTGGGGTGTCATTAAAAATCATATATATTATATATGTATATATTTATGTATGTATGTGTGCGCACTCTAACGGACGCATTTTAAGTCCAATTTGGTTTAAATTTGGTACACATGTTGGTTGTCTACGTCACTCGGACGAGTTCGTTAGCCAAAAAATCCACCAACCGGAAGCACGTTTTTTGACCGGAAGTACAGTAACTATGTTTTGAGATTTGTCCTACGAGAATGAATTTGTTTTTGCGTTTTTTTCTACAAATATAAATGTAGGATGTTATTCTGCACATTTTGTTTATTTACGCGACCTTATAGCTGGCTTGGTTCCCCCAAATCGATCAAAACGTAAATTACCATAGAAGTACCCGGTTAAAAGCCATGTGGTGGATTCCACCGTGGGATTGGAGTGCGAAGCACGCAATGCATTGTGTATTGAAGATACTCCCAATATGCGGAATGGCATGCAAACCATTTTGCAGCTATTCAGCACCGTCGTGAATAGACCTATTTCCCAAATCGTTGGTTTAAACCCTAAAACATAGGCCTATAAACATTATTTTGGAAATTTGCTCAACTCACGTCAGTGGTTCAGCTGCGTGGTTGAATTATTTCTTTTTAACTACACAAAAACATTAAGCTAAATTCGTATCATTTACCTGTTGTTGTACTAGATAGCTGTTAATGTATAACTGCTGTTATTGTAGAATTTCTTTTGCGAATGTTTCTCAATTTAAACTTATCTGGACGAAGAGAAAATGAAATAATTTTTCAGCCAAAAAAGGTGTCGTTGTAAAAACTGTCCTACGGCTACCGCGAATGTAGTAATTTAATTGGCAAATTTAGGCAAGTAGTTATCGACTGATAACCTTAAAAGTTGTTAAACTTTATTTTTCTAACTGGAATAGCATTTAGTATTTTACTAATAGAAAAAGTATTTATCAATAATTTACGTCCCTTAATTTTTCATTTAACCCAATCGCACACTATCATTGTATAAAGTATTAGCTGACCCGTACGGCGTTGCCCGTGGTGGTTGGTATTTTCAGTCTTTTTAACATAATTGTATCCTTGTTAAGTGTTTGTTTAATACCCGTGTGTATCCTACTGTGGTCATGAAAAAAAGACTACGCTATTTAGGAAAGGGTAATTTTGGAGAAATCGTGATTTATTCATTTTTACCCCCCAAACCCCCATAAAATCTCCAATTTTTTAAAACCCTTTTTTAGTGAGCACCTATGGCCCTAGAGGAAGCTACATACCAAATTTCATTCCAATCCGTTCGGTAGTTTTGAAGAAATCGTGATTTAATATATTTGATCCCCCAAACCCCTAAAAATTTCGAATTTTTTCAAACCCTTTCTTAGTAAGCAGCTATGGCCCTAGAGGAAGCTACATACCAAATTTCATTAAAATCTGTTCGGTAATTTTTGAGAAATCGTGATTTAGTAATTTTTACCCCCTAAACTCCCTAAAATTTCCAATTTTTTAAAACCCTTTTTTAGTGAACACTTATGACCCTAGAGAAAGCTACATACCAAATTTCATTCCAATCCGTTCGGTAGTTTTGAGAAATCGTGATTTAATAAATTTGATCCCCCCAAACCCCCCCTAAAATTTATTATTTTTCAAACCCTTTCTTAGTGAGCACCTATGGCCCTAGAGGAAGCTACATACTAAATTTCATTCCAATCCGTTCAGTAGTTTTTGAGAAATCGTGATGAGTGAGTAAGTGAGTGAGTGAGTGAGTGGTATTTCGCTTTTATATATATATATATATATATAGATTTGTATTATAGCGGACGAACTCTGAAAATTTACTAAAGAATTGACATGTGTTTATTAGTTTTGTAAAAATGCTTTGGATAAAACTCAGTTAATTCCCAATTTAATTGATTAATTCAGTGGCTAATTTTTGTAAAATTTTTTATAATTTGTTTCTACTGTGTGTATGTACTTCAAAAATCGGATTTTCAAACTCAATTTCTTCCATATGCGTGGCTTAGGAAATAAGGAAAAATACTGATTCCTCTGCTTAATATCTCAGACACCATAGGAGATATTTCCAAAAATAACCCTTTCCCTTTCTTTGATTGAAATTTTCACATTCATATAAAGGATACTGCGATGTTATAAGATTTTAAAACAAGATCTGCAATGAACCAACCGTGACATGCTCAAAATTTAATTTTAAGTTTTCTAATAAACGAATTCCGAAAGCGAAACCATTTTTGTACGGTATATTCTCCTTTCGGCTCTGCACATTTTGATATTACATGTCAATAGGCTTAACATATTTTAAAAGCCTCATATTCAACAAAATTTTCTGTTTCATTAAAATCGCCATAATTCAAATAATAATAATGGTGTTCAAAAATTACTGGACATAATCAGAATTTAGTTCCAATTCTGCAACTTTTGGCATACATAAATTCATATTTCCTGAAAAATTAATAATAAGGTATAGCAAAGAACTTTCGTCTTTTATACTTTAAGGCTCAGCAGTAGTGAAACATATTTCTGAGTATGTTTGCGTTTCATTCTTCCGCTAGCAAATGTAGGGCAGCTTTAAAAGGTGGAAACTACACTGGATTCCATGTTCTCCGTGCAGTACAGAGCGCCCATAAGCCATGTTATCCTTACGACAGTCTCAGCGATAGTAGCCAACTAAAAAACATCAACTCCCATGCAACGCTCGGTCAGTTGACGCAACCCGCATGACAATAAACGTGATGTTCTCATTAATGGTAGTAGCATGTCTATTCTCCCATAAGACGTGTACTGCACGGTGAACGTGGAATCGAGTGTAGAAGGTTATAGACGTAATCCAGACTGCAAACGTACTGAAATACGCATGAGTGACAATTTTTATGGGAATATGTGTTAATAAACACAGCTTCCTACCACACATTTAAAATAAATGGATATTTTTTCTAGTATTCCTCCACGAGCAACAAGTTTAAGTGATAACAAATAGAGTGCAGGCTAAATTGCTTCCACAATAAAGAAGATTTTTCGTCATAAATTATCCAAGTTTATTAAAATTACTTTTATTTGAAAGGTTATTAATCTTTGAATGTGGTGAGATTATTTACATTTTCGGTATTTGCATTATTGAATAAAAAAAATTGCAAACTTTGATTTTAAGTTAAGCCAAAGGACAAATTTTAGTTAAAAACAAAATTAAAAAAAGTAAATGATGTCCGCATTCGGGCTGTTCTAACCTTTAAAATGACATATTATCCATACTAATATTTAAAGAGGCAAAATTTGTTTGTTGTATGTGGGGGGGGGGGGGGGGGGTAATCCCTGTAACTACTGAACCGATTGAAAAAATAGTTTTACTAATAAAAAGCTGCATTATCCCCGAGTAATATAGGCAATAATTCGTTTTGATATAAACATTTTTTATTTCAATATTTGTAAATTAAGTCGGACAAAATCTCAGGATAGGCCTAGGATATTTTAATTGAATAAAATAGCAGATAAAACAGCTGTTTGCTCCATTAACAAACATTGATTTCAAACTTTGAAGCAATTATTTGTATTTCTAACTTTTAGGTTAGATTTTTATTGAAGTGTAGACCTGAGCCTTGCTGGTTCTTTAAGCCTTTATTATAACTGCTGTTATAAAATATACGAAACGATTAGATTTGAACATTTAACATTATTAACCATCTTAGCTTTGGGGTTATTAAACGCCTTTATTATAAAGACAACATAACATGATTAGGTGTATTGCAAGTTCCAACGGGGTTGGCGTACGGAGCACGCAGGGGTTTCCTCCGCTTTAAAATAATGTTCTTATAATTAATTATTACTCTTAAAGTAATCTTGTTACGCGATTACATTGCTCTTACGGGAGTTGAAATTCAAGATGGTGGCCGGTACTTAAATTTCAAAATGATTTGTTTCATATTTAAGGAGTTATAACTATTTAAAAAAGGCTTATAGCCAAACCAAATTTACCATACACACTTTTAATTCTAAAAATTGTGAACATATTTCAATTATTCTTCTAAGATAAGCTTTATTTACGCGAAATCATGCATCTTTTAACCTGTATATTTCGGAAAAACAGTCTTACAAAAAAAAACTTAAATTTCTGTTTTGTATCCACGATGGAGAACAAGCTCAACTAATTCCCACAAGGACTAATTGTATATATTTGTCTGGTAATGTATCACTAAAGGGCAGGAAATATTTTGTATTTGCATTACTTCACTTAGCTCACTACCGGCGCTATTGATTTAATTTCAAAAATAATTTCAATTCTGCCGTAGCCTCCACCGGGGTGCGAAGTCGTTCCGAGCATACTCGCTTGTCAGTGCGACACTTTTTTTTTATCCGAAAGGCATAATTCTTTTCCGAGCGCGCGGTCGTTAAAACTAAACGACATTTAAAATCGAGCCGTGCGTGTGACATTAATAAAAATGCCATAAAGTCACGGAGTCCGCCCCAAGTGGTTTTATTGTTTATCGGTGGACTTAACGTATTATGCCCCGTGGACAAACAGTGTGCAGGCTACCTACACGCGCTGATAGTATCTGACGTAACGAGTAATTAGTAATTATAGATACAGAATTAGTGATTCCGATATACTCGTGGTTTAACTTAGGCAAGTGAGTCAGTCCTAATGGAAATAACGGATGGTCCTGATGGAAGTGGACGAAATAACGGAAATGGGGTTCTAAAATCATTCGTATTCCTTGCTTTTAAAAAGTAATGGTAACCTTGAAAGTTATTAAAGTTCAATTTAACAGACTACGCATTTTTTTATGTTACCATTTTATCAAAACTTAATCTTCTGCGTTTTTCATTTGTCGGTCTCTTGACATTATTAGCGAATTTCGATAGGAAAGATGACCTATTGCAGTGGCCCTTAGGGTGAGACCTAAGATCGGAATGACCACCTAAGATCTAATGGTTTCTGTCTGTGTGTGTGTTACTGAATCACGTAAAAACTACTGGATGGAATTGAATGAAATTTGGCGCACATATAGATCATGACCTGGAATGTGACATAGGCTAGAATTAATTTAGATTTAAGGGTTGAAACAACCCCTAAAACAATAAATATTTATTATTATACTTCCATTAAGACTAGAGAGCTGGAAATTTGTATATTTATTTCTTACAAGATATATATAAAAAATAAACTATATTTGTATTGTTTAGTGTACTGCTAAGGGGTGAAAATGTAACAACTCCTAAAACAATACTAATTAATTATTATAATTCCCATTAAGCTAGAGAGCTGAAAATTTGTACATTTATTTCTTGTAATACATATATACTATGTAAATCATATTTGAATTTTATAGCGTGTTGCTAAGAGATGAAAATGTAATAACAACCTCTAAAACAATAAACATTTGTTACCATACTTCCTTTAAAGCGAGAGAGCTGTAAATGTTTTCAACATGAAACAATGATAGATTTGGACTAAAACTCACTATGCGGCGGATCTTTGAACCGTGAGCGAAGCCACGGGTACCTGCTAGTTATGTAGGCCTATATATGTGCTCACACTCTACCGGCCGCATTTTACTTCCGAGTTAGTCAAAATTTGGTACACACGTTGGTTGTCCAAGTTGATTGAACCAACATAAATCCAACAACCTGAAGAACTTTTTTTACCATAAGTAACCATTTTACTTTCTCACTATACTATAGTATAGAGAAAGTATAGTGATCGCAAAAAAAATCAATGTTGAGATTTTTGTGAAAATATCCGTTTTGGGACCCCCTGAGTCCAAAAAATTGGTTTATACAAAATGTCTGTCTGTATGTCTGTATGTATACAAAGCTAGAGCGAAAACTATTTGATCGATTTCAAACAAATTTGCACCAGACCTAGGTGAAATGAAAAATGTCAAGTAGGCCTGTATAAATGCACGAAAAACGGTTTTGACAATTTTTGAAAAACAACCCCCTTTTTGGCAAAAAAAAACCCTCAAAAAATCAGTTATTATTTTTTATAAAAAACGGCTCTAATGATTTTGTTAAAATTTGGCTTATTTGTAGCCTTTAATGTACTCTACCATATGCAAAAAACCGCATCTTCCTAAAAATTCTCGTTTAGCTAATAATAATAATAATAACTGATTTTTGGGGGGTTGTTTTTTAAAAATTTTCAAAACCTTTTTACGTCCATCTATAAAGGCCTAATTGACGTGTTTGGTGCAAATTTGTTCGAAATCGATCGAATAGTTTTTTCCCTAGATAATAATTATAATATTTATTAGTTAATCTCCAACTTTAATAAAAAATCACCTCATCTACCCCACCCTACAAGTCACGGTGAATCTGTTTAATAATTTAAATTTGTTTGTGAGAAAGTATGTGCCAGTTCCTGGTACCGTTTATATAGATATGTTTCGTAAAATCCAAGAGAGGAGGGGGATTAGCGAATCAGTCCATAATCCGAGGCCTCAAGGTCAAGGTGCAAACTCTATAAGCTAGTTTTTCCGCTACGAACGTACTTGAGCCGGCGCTAGAGGCTGAGGCGCAAACACAAATTCGTAAGTAAACCAAGTTCCCAAACAGTTGGAGGAAACTCTATAACATTTGAACTTAATTTTCTAAATTCACTCAACTCACATCAGTGGTCCGGCTGCGTGATTGAATTGTTTATATCATCGCTAATTATATTCTGGCAAACTTGACACATATGGTCAACTCTAATTAAATGAAATTACCTTTTCTTCGTGATACAAATTCACCTACATTACCACACATGTCTCCTATATTAAGATATTAACATAGTTG
Organism: Philaenus spumarius; assembly: GCA_018207615.1. NCBI lineage: Eukaryota > Metazoa > Arthropoda > Insecta > Hemiptera > Aphrophoridae > Philaenus > Philaenus spumarius. Next base: position 106,353 of record JAGFPH010000060.1, on the reverse strand, counting down.
TTAATAGTTGCTTACATTATGTTGGCGAAGGAATGGTACTGGCGCCAGTGATCTCGTGCTGTTCGCCAAGTGTTATGATAAGCCACGACCTTGCCCAGTACTTCTTCTTGTAATTATAGTGAGTTACTACGGTCCGTACCGCATTGCAGGTGAATGGGAAGAGAACATATAGTAGCCTACTCTAGGCACTAGGTATGTACTTTACGTATCCATTAACTCCATTAAAACCGATATTCGTCAACACAATACGCCGCGAAATTTCAAAAGTATTCATAATTTGACCACTTGCTCTTGGTTGGAACGCGCAAAACAGTGGTTCGAGTGTGGGTGAAACGCGCAAAGCAATAGTTCAGTTAATGAGGGCCGGAGTGTAAGGAAATGTAGTAGATTTTAAAAAAATAACGCGAAAAGAAAACGTTATTCCCAATGTAACCAATCGGCAACCAACCGAGCAGTACCTTATAAGACCACACGAAGAAGGAGTATACCATTCTCGAGTTACAGGAAGACAAGGTTGGTGTTGTATGGGGTTGGTGAGTGTTGGGCAGTTACGGGGCTTGGGGCCCTGGATTTTTATCCCATAAGAGCAATGTTACATTTCAAGCCATTTATTTCGTTTACTTTTTATCATACAATTGTTTGCAAGGTCTCATTTTAAGCACAGTCACAACAAGCATCAATTTAGCATTTTACATTTAAAAAAATGCTTTTGATTTGTTATGTAATTGACATTTTGTAAGTACAAAGTTTGAATTTTTTTCCTAACACAATAAAAAATTAATAATGAAAAATAATTTGCAAGCCGGATCCGAAATTTTATAAAGAATATATCAGTTTTTTTTTCAACACTCAATTACGAAAGATAGACTTATAAAATGGTTTGAAATGAGGCAGTGTCAAAGCGTTCAGCTGCAAGAAATTGCACTGTTTAGATAAGGATACAGTGAGAAGCGATTGCGTTTCCGGTTGCTTTCTCGTTTACTGGAGCAGACCTTTAATGTCAAGTTTTCAGCTGGCCTTCCTCCAATGTTAATCATGTGAATGTTTGCTCATGACTGAATTTCAACAACCAAAAACCAATAAGATGCATTCCGTTGTTATAGAAATAGATAAATAGTGACAATTAGTAGTTTATCTATTGTTACAATTTATAAATTTTAAATACATTGAATAATTTCCATATATTTTATTTACTTTGCAATAATAATAAATCGACCACGCAGCTGAACCGATGACGCAAAGCGCATTTCCAAAATTAAGTTTATATGATTTTAGGGTTTCAACTGACTATTTGGGAAATTTGTCTACTCACGAAGGCGTTGAATAGCTACCGGTGTGTACGTAATATATTAGTAGAATTTGTTTGTAACTCAGCCTATAACACCAGCTCAATCGAAAGCCACGATAGCCGTGGTTGTTAAGGCGTGAAAGCTTTATCACTCGTCATGGCAACCATCAATGGAAAAGTTCCGGGTTTAATTCCCATTGACCCCGAATAATTTTCTAAATGGTTTCTTAACAGACATCATTGGCTGTGGTTAGGATTCCACGTAAAACTGTAGGTCCCGTCTTCATTAGCCTTAAAGTGCAAAACAAGAGAACGTTAAAAAAAAGAACCAGCTCAATCGCTTCTTCGTCCCACTCTTTTTGAGCATTTGCACCTCGACCTTGTGGACTCGGATTGTTTACTGATTCGCTTCGCTCGCAGTGGTTTCTATCCCGGTCGTCGGCCTCGTAACAAAAACTGACCAACTATAAAATCCCCCTAGAGCATTTGTAGCAAGTACTTTTTTATAGTAGGTCTATTTTACGTTTTGATCGGTTTTGGGGGAACCAAACGAGCTAAAAGTTCGTGTCAAAAAAACGTGTAGAATAACCTCCTATAATTATATTTTTACATAAAACCCGAAAAACTTTCATCTTAGTACAAACAGTAAAACATGAATTGCTTCCGGACAAAAAACATGCTTCCGGTTGTTGGATTTTTTGGCTAACGAACTCGTCCGAGACACGTAGACAACCAACGTCTGTACCAAATTCGGACCAAATCGGACGTAAATTGCAATTTACGTCGAATTTGTTCGAAATGAATGGAATAGTTTTCTCTCTAGCTTTTATACGTACAGACATAAACACAGACATTTTGTACAAAACACTTTTTTGTCTTAGGGTTCTCAAAACGGATATTTCCACAAAAATCTCAACATCGACTTTTTTTGCGATCATTATACTTAGTCTATACTATAGTATAGTGATAAAGTAAAAACAAATAAACGGTACCAATAACAGTCACATACTTTCTCATAAACATATTTAAATTATTAAACAGATTCACTGTGACTTCATAATTGTATTAAAGTAGGAGAGTAATTAATAAATATTATTATTATTAGCTAGAGACAAAACTATTCGATAGATTTCGAACAAATTTGCACCAAAGATGTCAATTAGGCCTGTAACGAAAAAAGGGTTTGAAAATTTTTGAAAAAAACCCCAAAAATCAGTTATTATTATTATTATTAGCTAAACGAGAATTTTTAGAAAGATGCGGTTTTTTTGCATATAGTAGTGTACAGATGCACGAAAAACAATGTTAGACAATTTTTGAAAAACAACCCTCTTTTTGGCCAAAAACCCCCAAAAAATCAGTTGTTATAAAAAAACGGCTGTAACAATTTTGATAAAATTTTGCTTATTTGTAGCCCTTAATATTTGTACCCTACCATATGCAAAAAAACAGCATCTTTATAAAAATTCTCTCTCGTTTATCTAATAATAATAATAATAATAACCGATTTTTTTTGGTTTTTTGGCCAAAAAGGGGTTTTTTCCAAAAAATTTCAAAAATTTTTTTCGTGCATCTACACAGGCCTAATTGACATGTTTGGTGCAAATTTGTTCGAAATCGATCGAATAACTTTCACTCAGCTAATAATAATATTTATTAGTTATTATCCTAGTTTAATGTATCCCCTCTCCTACAATAATACAACCATGAAGTCACAGTGAATCTGTTTAATAATTTTAATATGTTTGTGAGAAAGTATGTGCCAGTTTCTGGTACCGTCTATTCTTTGAGGAAACAGTCACCGGGTAAGCTTAACTTATTATTACAGAACCTATGTAGCGATGAAGAAGCGTACCTTCAACAACATTTCACCCCCCCCCCCCCCCCCCACTGTTGTACCACACTATCATCGTGAAGTGAGGGGATTTCTCGGCAACACCTTTCCCCCGCACACTGTGTTCGGCACGAAACCAAGGACACTGGAACAGCTGATAACGGCAGATGAAAAACTGCTTTAGATACAGTACAATTCTGTATTAGCTAGTTGTCGTTGGTGTATTGCAGTTAACGACGGTCGTTAGCGAATTTCCATAGGAACGACGTGCTATCGCAGTGACCCTTTTGGTAAGACAGAAATAAATACTCCCTCATGGTCGGGAATAGTGAATGAGCACGTATCATGGTCCCTGGAACACGTTTTGGGGTGTCGTTAAAAATTGTATTTGTATACATGTGTTTGCACTCTAACGGCCCGATTTTAAGTCTGATTTGATCGAAACTTGTTATAAACGTTGTTTGTCTGAGTCACTCGGACGAGTTCTTTAGCCAAAAATCCAACAACACGAAGCACGTTTTTTGACCGGAATTAACTATTCTTTTAGATTTGTCTTACTTGAATGAAACTTTGTTTGGGTTTTATCTAAGATATTAGTCTACACATTTAATTTTTGCACGACCTTATAGCTCGCTTGGTTTCCCTAAAAATTGATCAAAACGTAAAATACCATAAAAGTACCCGGTTCAAATCCACGTGGGGGGTATCTTCTGATCCGAGGCCGACGGACGAGTTCGTACGCTGCGAGCGAAGCGAAGCAGTCCACAACCCATGGCCGCAAGGTCAAGGTGTTTTACAGGGTGTCTAGAAAATAGGATTCCAAATTTCACCAACCTATTCTATCGGTGAAAATAATTTTAAAAAATGTCAATAAACATATTTCGGAAAATTTTTAGTTTTCGAATTATCCGCCATTTGTTTGTGTTTACTAAACACTTTGGAAATAGAAAATATTTTGACGTAAAATTGTATGTATATATTTGTTACGTAACCTTTTTCCCTTGAACAATAAACCCGCCCTGCATTAGTTCTACAAACCAAGTTATAACGTGCTAAAACATACTTTGAAGGTGAAAAACGTTGAATTAAGTAGCCTATCTAACGATTGCGTTGTTTTTATTGGTTCGGTTTAATTTAACCGAGAAGTGCATTATTTGGTTTTGAAAACCTTTAGTGCAACTGTTATAGTTTCAAATTCGGTGTTTGCCAAAATAAATAAATTTGCTAAAACCAAATGCCCAAACATCGACGGTTTAAACAAGTTTGCTGTCTCAATTTCCCTTATAAGGACTTCATTGATGAAGAAAGTGTATGAGGAATTGATTCATTGATTACCTATTCTGCGCACGTCCTCCGCGCACGCTGCTATGCGCAAGTCACTTAGCACGCATCTTACGACTAATCACACTTTCAAGCCCTCCCACATAGCCATCTGAGCTATCAACGCGATACTGATCAGGTGACGTCATACTATATAATATATTGCAAAACAATTATAGATACACATTAATGGATCTTTCTTTTATTAGTTTTAGACGGTTCAAATCATAATGGCACTGTGACGTACTGGTTGTTTTACGGAAAATTGAGAAATACTTGTTCCTTTTGATAAAAATTAAGAAAAAGGTTCATAAAAACACACGTCTCGAATACTTGGTTTTCTATTATTAGCGAATTTCCATAGGAAAGATGAGCTGTGCAGATATCCTTATGGTAAGACAGTAGTAGTAAATGAGGCATGGAGTAGTAAATGAGCACTGATCATGGTCCCGTGAACACGTTTTGGGATGTAATTAAAAATTATGTAGCCTATATTAAAAATAATGTATGTTTTCCTAAAAACTCCAAGAAGCGGAAGTAATTATTTTGAGATTTTTCGTACGAAAATGAAACTTTTTTAGGGTTTTATCTAAAACAATAAAGGTATAATATTATTCTGCACATTTTATATTTTTTTATTTATTATTATTTATTATTTTTTTTTTTTACCTTATCTCGCTTGGTTTCCCCAATCGATCAAAACGTGAAATACCATAAAAGTACCCGGTTCAAACCCAAGTGGGGTCGAGTTTGTGCGCTGAGAGCGAAGCGAAGCAGACCATAACCCGAGGCCGCAAGGTCAAATGAAGCAGCGCGTGAGTCGAAGCTGGAGGCATAGATGCAAAAAATCTACTAATATATTTCGTACACATGGGCATCTATTCGGCGCTAATTTCCCAAATCGTTGGTTGAAACCCAAAAATACTTAAAATTAATTTTTGAAATTTGCTGAACCTGCGTCAATGGTTCAGCTGCGTGATCGAATTATTGTTAGACTAATTTAATTATAATTTTTTGTATTTTATTTATATTTTCCGAAAAACATTTCTCACAATACACTCAGTTTTTACGATAAAATGAAAGACCTCCTGCAGGCTCTCTAGTACGAACGCACACTGCGAAGTTGTGGCACGCGGACATGATGAAACTGTACACTGAGAAAAACACAATCGGCTGATTCGCCCTATCTCGTAAAAACACAACCTTCTTGTTTAAACAAAAATTTCCCCCATGATAATAATGACCTATAACGATCGCTATGTGGGGAATTCTCTGGGCGCAACGTAGAAATGTGGCACCTAACAGATAACGCGGACATTTGGGGTAAATTAGCTTGTTTGGTAACTTTATACGGTTTAGATACTTTCAACTGCAGTCTGAAGAAATTAAGGACAATATTTGTTTTCAAATACCAGTCAATAAAAAGGTATATTTTTAGGGTCGTTTTTGAAGGATGATCATAGATCGAGAGTTACGTCATTAAAAATATTAAACATAAAAGATTTTAATTACCTGGCACAGTTTCAAGATGGTAGCACTAACTAACAAAATTTTTAATATTTATATTTATTTTCAATTACTACTATAGGGTTCCGCCCTCTGCTTGATTCACTCACCAGAAGTAAATGCAAACAGATTATTGTATACTCTGATATTTTCACGATTATATAGGTTGCGTAGATCCTGTAGCATGCGCAGTAGGGTCGGAATTATTGCGAGAATGTTAGGCATTTTTTGTATAGTCATTTTTGAAAACTTACCACATCTATTATTTAAAATACGGAAAGAAATATAAAAAATACTATCTCGGGACAGTTATTATAGCTATTGATCCTATAAAAAAAAAAACACGTGGCTTTTGAAGTATTTTTCTGACCGTTCCCTTTTCTATAAATCCACCCTTGCTTGTGCATCAATCTTAGGGCTGATTCAGGAAGAAACGGAATAAACTTAATTTGTAAGTTTAATCATCTATATATTTTTAAAAAATTCCTGCTTTTTATTCACTCATTTCCGCAGAAAAGTTAATACTTAACCGATTTTGAAAATTCTTTTTTTATTTAAAAGATAATTTCAAGTTCTAAGTCACTGTGAAGCTAAATATTTTATTTACACTGTTATTTTGTTTACATTCCGAGTTTTAAAATTGCACCAGTATGCTACAACTAAATGAATAGGAAGTCATTGGTTCTAAACAGATGATAACCTAACTGAGTTTCAAATAATAAGTTATTTACTTTACTCAACTGTCAACAGATGATTTAGGTTATATTGTTGATGTGTTTTGGGTCTGATTTGTTGCTGTGTATGTTGGTGTGTAATTGAATTATACAGTTTTGTTTAGGCTTTTTATTTTTGTCATCCCTGATAATAAATGAAAGTGATATTGTTAAGATACATGGAGACGGTAATTGAATTTAGAATTAGAATACTGTTAATAAATTAAAAAGGTGAAAAACAAGTTGAATTTTGTTACTTTACATCAAAATTGTTCGAATTTCGACCACAGGAGATACTCGTTTGTTATTAACTTTATTTACACGATTTTTCTCATAACTTGGTTCTGGAGTAATTTTTGATATTATAAACAACTATAATGATACTTTTTTTATTTTTTGGCCAATATCTCGGTTATTTTTTAAGTTACAGAAATAATTAAAAACCCGTTATATTTGTTTAAAAAAGGTTTGTTTCTTGAAATTATTGTTTTATAAAGTAAGTGGTTTTCGAGATATTTTACATTAAAAATTTTAATTGGGTGCCATTTTTAAGTTTTTTAGTTTGTTTTTTAGACAAATATGTACTGTTTCCACGTTTAATGTTATTATAATAAAGGTGTAGAATTAATTATAACATAAAAGCTAAGATTGTAAACACAGTTAAATGTCCATTCACTGTAAATACGTTCAGTAACCATCAAATGTTGGTTCATCAGTCTAGGCCCGGCCTAAAAATATTGTATGTATGTTTAATTTATTTTACCTGTATTATCGGCAACATACATACAATAATTTTAGGTTAGGCCTAGACTTAAAATTACTTTCTATGCCTAACCTAAAACTATTGTATGTATGTTGCCTTTAAGACCGGTAAAATAAATTTAAAATATAAACACAATAATTTTACGTTAGGCCTAGACTGATGAACGATCATTTTATGTTTATAGAATATATTTCAACGCTTGATGATAATATCTGAACTACGCCGAACGGAACCGATCGGCTCTTTTAAATTTATGAAACAAAACACATGTATTGCCGTAGCAACCAATTTGATAACGCTTTTTCGTTACTCGTATTTTATATTTGTCATTGCCATAGCAACCAATTAATAACGCTTTTTTTCGTTACGCATTACATTTTCTATTTGTTAACCTCTACCGCGACCCGCGTTAAGGAACTTTGTTCCAAAAAGGTGTATAACTGGAAGACGAAGCATTTACAAACCTATATTTATATGAACTTTTTCTTTATTTTCACTAATAGAACACTTACTGAAAGTTGCTCCGTATGGCATGCGAAGCACGCAGTGGTCTCCCTTAGCTTTATTATTATTGGTTGCCTTGTGAGGTTTGAGAGCGCAGGAATCCATTTCAATCTCAAACACATATTAACATATAGTAAAATGCCTGGGAGGCATGTAGTGATCTCCATTTACGATAAATATGGAAGCACGGAGTTTTTAAATATCATAGGTACAAACTTGACTCTGAGTTTTACAATACTTACATGCATAATTCACCCACGGCCCACTCTAACAATAATTGCAGTCACCATGCTAGGATAAGGATATCGGTGTATGACACCTGACAGAAATGCATATCATTGGCGCCAATAATCTCTTATAATAGTGTCATTTGCATTTTCTAGAGCTGGGGTAGCACCATGCATTATCTATGAGGCATGCCGGTTTGCCATTGTTTAAGCATTTGTTATTTAAATTGGCATTACTAGGTGGCGCTGGTGCCCGCACACAAAGTAGCCTCTGATGACGCAGTGAATTGGCGTATATAAACTGTTTCTTCCCGTTTAACTCTAAAACTGTCAAACCGATTTCGACGAAACTTGTATGGATTTTGAAGTGAAAACGTCTTTATAAAAACAGGTGATTGTAAATTTTAAAATTCAGCTATCATAACAACACCTGAATGTGCAGTTTTGTGATGTGTTTTGTTATTGTAGCTGTGTTTTTGTTTCAAAGTGAGAATTAAAATCAAAGCTTAGGCTATATGATTAAACACATTATAAAATTATTTTAACTGTACTTTTTTACTGTAATGAATAACGCTGGAAGACCACCTCGCAAAGGTAGGCCATCACGAAGCATTTCCATTGCTTCTAGAAATGTAGCCTATTATATGGGCTATTGCCCCTGCAAGCCACTAGTAAATGATGTATTTCTGATGTTTATCTAATTAATCCGCTTGTGATTTTTCACGGGGGTTTACTAGTTACTTCATAAGAGTTACGTTATTTGTTTACTGTACAGGACAATAAGTCAAAACCTTGATCAGCTGTCTAATTATTAAAAGCACGCAGTGAGATTTCACTAAGAATAAATCAGCTGTTAATTGTAAACACAAAATTACTAACCGGAAAACTATGCATTGCCAGACTCTTTCACACATATACTATTGTGATTTATCGGCAGTATCCTGATACAACGTAACACCCTATATACAGCGAATGTTTAGCATACACTTAAGAGACAATAAAATAGTTTCACGGTAAAATGCGCCTGTTATCTTTATAGATGTTTATTACCACATGATTTATTCACGAATTTCCATAGGGAAATGAGCTAGTGCAGTGACTCTTATGGAGAGATCTGAGGTCGGGAGTAGTGAATGAGCAACGATCATGGTCCCCAGAACACAGTATTGGGGTATCAAAAAATGCTTTGTATATATGTATTTGCACTCTAGCGGCCGAATTTTAAGTCCGATTTGGTCCCAATTTGGTACACACGTTGGTCTTCTAAGTCACTCGGACGAGTTTAGCCAACAAAAACCAACAACCGAAAGCACTTGTTTGACCAGAAGTAACAATATTTTGAGATATTTTGTACTAGAATGAAACTTTTTACGAGTTTTATTTAGGCCCAAAGCAAATAAATATAGCAAATTATTACGCACATTTTGTTTTTTTACACGACCTTGTAGCTCGTTTGGTTCTCCCAAAATCTATCAAAACAATAAAAGTAGCCTACTTGGTTCAAACCCAAGAGGGGTATTTTACCGAGGGGCAGCTTCTGTTACTAGGCCGACGGACGGGGTGCATACTCTGTCCTTTGCGAGCGAAGCGAATCAGTCCAAAATCCTAGGCCGTTAGGTCGAGGTGCAACCCAGATAAGCGAGTTTTTCGCTGCGAGCGGAACGAAGCTGACCGTGAGCCGGGGCTGGAGGCTGAGGTGGAAACAAATTCTACGAATATATTTCGTACATGGAGGCAGCTATTCAGCGCCTTCGTGAGATGACCATTTTCCCAAAATAGTTGGTAGAAACCCTAAATCATATAAACTTAATTTTAGAAATTCGTTCAACTCACGACAGCTGTTCAGGTGGGTGGTCGAATTATTTTTAAGTGTAGCTAATTGAACGTTGCATTTTTTATATTCATCTTGTTGAGGGGGTTTCCCTCACAATAAACTCTCTTTCAATACAAAATGGCGGCATGCTGGAAAACTAAGCATTTTCAGACGCTTTTACTCATATGCAATAACCTGAAATAACGGAACACCCTATATACAACGAATGTTTAGCATGCGCGTAGGAGACAATAAAATGGTTATAAATATGTTTCAAGATAAAATGCGCCTTTTATCTTTAGAGTCCGTTTAATTGCTCGTGCACTCAATGACCAATAACCGAAGTTTATGACCACGTGATTTATCTAAACAGCTGTTCGCATTCAGTTGTAATATTGGTCAAAACAAAGAACAATTTACAAAAGTACACTGTGCCCTCATAACCTAAAACTTTTCCATTACTCCACGGCAGTGGTGCCAACCTGAAGGATTATATTACCGTACATTTACATAGATACATATCTAATATAGCCTACACCAATCACACGGCCTGTTTTATATACTCAGCTGACATATCCATTAAGGCAGTGTATTTGTCAATAATTATGTGTAAGAGTTAATTGTTCAGGTCTATGAATATAATGAAGGAGATTAAAATGAGCGTTTGGCGCCGACTGTGTTGTTGGCAAGGTAGTCTCTTAGCTGACTCCTGGAGGCGGCAAAACCACTGGGTATTTATATGAAGGATGTAATGCATTTAGTATGTGGTAGATTTCCATAGGAAAGATGAGCTGTTGCAGTGACTGTTATGGGGAGACCTAAGGTCGGTCATGGTCCTCAGAACAGATTTTGGGGTGTTAATAAAATCGTATACAGAGTGTTCATAAAGTCCCTTTAACCCCCTTTATTATTTTTATTATTGAAAATAAGTTAACAAAATGTTTTATATATCTTGTGTTTCATAACAGGACACGTTTTTTTGACATACCTGAACCTTTCTGATTTTGGGGTGATTAAGGGGGCTAGGGGGCAATCAATTTCAAATATAGAGGTAGTTCATGTAATACCCATTGAAAAGCTTATTAAAAGAGAAACAGAATGGTGCAAACTAGAGCTTAGTATCTTGCTTCGTTTCGAAGTAATGGACAATCAAAGTTCTGGAAAATGATATTGTTATCATAGCATCAAAGCAGGTTATTAATTTGTTAACATTAGGAATAAGTAGGTAGTACAGTACGTTATTTTCCAGAACATTGATTGTCCATTACTTTGAAACGAAATAAGATATTAAACTCTAGTTTTCGCCATTGTGTTTCTCTTTTAATAAGCTTTTCAATTGTGTATTACGTGACCTACCTTTTCATTTGAAGTTTTAACCCCCCTTATCTCAGTAAGACCCCCAAAACCATAGAGGTTCAGATATTTCAAAACATTTGTCCTGTTATGCATCACAAGGTATAATCAAAGTTTTGTTAACTTATTTTCAGTAGCAAAAATAATGAGGGGGGGGGGGGTTAAAGGGACTTTATGAACACTCTACATATGTGTTCGCACTCTAACGGCAACATTTTACATAAAATTTTGTCCAAATTTTGCACACACGTTGGTCTTCTCAGTAGCTCGGACGAGTTCGTTACCCAACAAAAACCAACAATTGGGAGCACTTTTTCGACCAAAAGTAATGTTTTGAGATATTTCGTACTAGGATGAAACTTTTATGGGGTTTTATATAATCAAATAATTACATATAACAGATTATTCTGTTACTTTGTTTTTTACACCACCTTGTAGCCCGTCCGGTTCTCCAAACATTCTGGTCAAAACGTTTGACCTCTGCGAGCGAAACGAATTTTTAAAATAATAAATTCTTTAAGAGGAGTCGGGTGACCCTATCTCGCGCTTGTTAATTTTCCCAAATTTAGGAACATTTTTTTCATGAACCACTTAAGTATAAAGATAATATATGTTTTGCCTTAAAACTTAATTATTTCTGATGACTTGGTATGCAGTGGTTTGTCTAAAATGTGGGTAAACGTTTTTGAAATTTTTTTTGTAAACGTCTAATTAATTTCAAAAAATAATTATATAATATGAAAAACTACCTGTTCTCTAGCCGAGATTCAACCCTGTATTTTTTAATCAGGATGATACCACGCTATCCACTCGGCCAAGGCTTGCTTTAAAAAAAAGTAAATGTGTGCGGTCGTGGAACCCCCGTCAGGAACGAAGTTCATCACGCCTTTCTTCGGTTCTTTTACCAACCTTAACGGCAACATACACTCATAATTTTGATCTTTCAAATGCCGTTTATTATTAGATTGTTTTTTTTACAAATATTTGATGTTTCCATATATTTAATGTTATTATAATAAAGGTATAAAATTAAATATAACATCAAAGCTAAGGTGGTAAACACAGTTAAATCTCCATTCATTGTAAATACATTCAATAAAATGTTGGTTCATCCGTCAATGCCTAGCCTAAAATTATTGTTGTATGTTTAATTTATTTTACCTGTCTAAACGGCAACGTACATACCATAGTTTTAAGTTAGGCCTAGACTTAAACTTACTTTCTAGGCCTAACCTAAAATTTCAGCACTATAATATTTGAACTATGCCGGACGGAACCGATCGTCTCTTAAGGGTCGGCTCTAGCTGTCGGCCATGTTGGCTGACACTCCATAAAACCAATGTTAAATTAAAATCCATATTTTTCCTTTATTTTTGATCGGAAAATTATGAACGATATGTCATTTTAAAGCTATGATCAATATGCATGCAAATGGCTTTTTCAAAACTAAGACAAATATTTTGTTTAATATTTTATTTACAATTTAAAACATTGATTTTTAATATTTTTTTATGTTGTCACTATTAATTATAGCGAAAAACTGCCAAGCCATTCGTATGAAGAATTTCGTCCCCAAGAGTTCGGTATTTTTTTTAAAACGCTATTTGAACAATTGCGGGTTTTAAATGGATTTAGGCTGAGCAATGTCCGTGTAACCTATCGCCGCTATAGGGTGATTTTAAATATTTTTTACGTTGTAACTATTAATTATAGCGAAAAATTACCAAGCCATTCGGATGAAGAATTTTGTCCCCAAGAGTTTGGTATTTTTTAAAAAACGCTATTTGAATAATTGTGGGTTTTTATATGGATTTAGGATGATCAATGTCCGCGTAACCTACCGCCGTTATAGGGAGTCGCAGGTTGCTTTCTCTTTTCACTAGAGCCGACCCTTAATTTAAATTGATGAACCAAAAATCATGTTTCTTGAATGTATTTACATTCATTGCCATAGCAAACAATTTGGTAACGCATTTTTCGTTACTCATATTTTATATTTGTCATTGCCATAGCAACCAATTAATAACACTGTTTTTCGTTACGCATTACATTTTCTATTTGTTAACTCCTACCGCAACCCGCGTTAAGGAACTTTGTTTCAAAAACTGATGAATTAATTAACAACTCTTGAGTTACTTTAGTATGTCTACAAGTATTACATGTACAAGTAAATACATCAGCACCATCTAGGAGTGGTTATATATAACAAGTTTGGTTTTTATTACGCTTAAATATGTTTAATTTGTATTTGCGAGAGGTTTATAATACACAATTGGAAAGATATAAAATGCTACCACATTGCCTATGACGCCCCTTCTCCTCTCGCAGTTATAATAAGAGGGAAGTTTTGAGATACTTGAACAGGGCATCTTTTATTCTATAGAAGAGTTCATGGGGCTACCATCTACTGAATGATGGAGGTGCTTTTCTTTTTTATATGTTTCAGGGCACTATATTGGGAAAGTAATTTTTGGAAGCGCAAAATTATATTAAATGTAAAAAGTATTGACAGTGTTGAAATTTAATATACAGGGTGTTTACAAACGCCCTGGAAAAATGTTGTGTATTTGTTCCTTAGGTCAAGACAATTAAAAAACGTCATATAAATATGGGACTGAAATGCCTAGTTTTCTGTCTGTCCGTCTGTTTGTGTTTTTCACAAATTATTCTATAACTTGAGTAATATTTTAGATAAAAACTTCAAATTTAGCACGAACGTGTACCTTGGTAGGTCAAACAAGTTTGTAAAATTTCGTTACGATATCTTAAACAGTTTCAAGATGGCGGCCATTTAAAATCTTTGATGTTAAATTTCACGAAAACCGTAATTTTAATAAAAAAATTTTACCAGTAATGAAAAATTTATAATTTTAAGAAGAACTAAATCATACTATTTGCTACAATCGGATAATAAATAACTGAGCAATGAGACATTTACCTAATTATGTAACAACTGTGCATGGCAAATTGTTGTTTAGTGGAAATTTTGTATGATATTTATTTCAGTTTATATAAATCAAATTAGTTTTAAGAATCATAAAGTAACAAAAAGAAGAAAAATTGATGTTTTGTTGGATTTTAGATGATGTTGCTACCACATTTGATTGTGAATATTATTGGTTATTTTGTTTATTGCTGTGTATTGTTGTTTTTGGTTTTGGCTGGTGCTGATGTTGTGTTTGTTGTCTATGTAATGTTTCAATAGTCCTGTAAATAATGACGCTTGCTATACAAAATGTATTTTTGTCAAAGGTGAGAGAAATAAATAAATAATAATTCGATCACACAGCTGGACCAATGACGTGATTTGAGCAAATTTCCAAAATTAAGTCTATATGCCTATGTTTTAGGGTTTCAACCGACAATTTGGGAAATAGGTCTACTCATGAATGCGTTGAACAGCTGTCTGTGTGTACGCAATATATTAGTAGAATTTGTTTGCGCCTAGTGGCTCCCGAGTTTTCACCACTTGGCTTCGAACCGGGTACTTTTAAGGCATTTTACGTTTTTGTCGATTTTGGGGGAACCAAGCGAGCTATAAGGTCGCGTAAAAAAACGAAATGTGCAGAATAACATCCTACATTTATATTTTTAGGAAAACTCTAAAAAAAATTCATTCTCGTAATAAACCTCAAAAAATAAATACTTCCGGTCAAAAAACGTACTTCCGGTTGTTGGATTTCTTTGGCTAACGAACTCGTCCGAGCCACATAAACAACCAACACGTATACCAAATTTGGACAAAATCGGACTTAAAATGTTGCCGCTAGAGTGCGAACACATATATACATATATATATATTTTCATTTTTCCTATGGAAATTCGCTAATAAAAAATATTCTATACTACGATACAAGTCAATATTTGAACCAGGCATGAGTTGTTTTTTATTTCGCCCTATTTGTTTATTTAGTACTAATATGTAGTACTTACAATAAGCTATAACGTGAGATCAAATAACAAATGAGGATAATGCGCGAAAACTTACTTGCCTTGTACTTATATTTCTTTGTTTCAAATTAAAGCTAAAGATTCCCAGAATGAAGATATAAAATAAAAATGAAATTAATTTTGTTATCCATATAAACCATCCCAAACCCCTTAATTAATTTTCTAGGGTATTTCCCCCCTACCGGTACTTTGGATATTCTGTGCACGACGATAGGTTCACAGATTTGACCTAGAAACCTTCCTCAGGCTTGGTGAAGACTAGACGCCACCTAGACTGACTTCTGTTAGGGCCGCCACCACCAGGCGTGTTTTCACAAGATTTGTAAACTGTGCGAGATCCAAAACAGATGCGTCACACGGGCAGTCACCCTAACCTAACCCGCTTCTTTTATTCTTGATAAAAACACTAAGCTTTGTACCGCGGGTCTCTCGGAAACTGGTATCAAAACTAAGCAACTCTTCCAGGAAAATTAAAAAAGAAAAATAATTATAAAGGATGTCATAAAATACCTTAGCAGGCTGTACAGTATCTGATTGTTACGTTGAAATAAATCGAAAATGTGCAATCACTTTTTTTCGAATTCGGCTTAGTTTATTCGCAATCCGACATTTTGTTTTTGTACAAAAACTCACTGTAACTCCAGAAATAGATAATATATTGAGTTCAAATTTGGTATACGCAATGTGTATGTTATGATTTACAAGTATACTAAACACCGGAATTTATTTTTTATAATTTTCAAAACGGCTCGCGTTACATATTTTTAAAGTGGAATATCTTGAAAACCGCTAACTTTATACAAAATGCACAAGGGACAAAATATTTTTCTTTTTTAACGACAGATAAAATGGGGTTTTGTCGCTTCTGTAGGTCAAAAGACAACTTATTGACAAAAAACTGAAAACATTATTTCTTGGTAATTTTCGAAATTATTGAAAATTAGTCTAAAACCATCATGTTTTGAATTATTATAGATTTAATAAATTAAATTAAATCCATTGCTCTGAAATGTTGGTATTGCTCTAACTTTAAATGTTGTAGACGATTACTAAGAAATTATGTTTTCAGTTTTTAGTCAATAAATTATCTTCTGACCTACAGAAACGGCCAAACCCCATTTTGTCTGGCGTTAAAAATTGCAAATATTTTGTTTCTTGTACAATTTTTGTTACTCTAACGGTTTTCAAGATATTGCAAGTTAAAATTATCTAAAAGCCGTCATTTTGAAAATTATAAACATACATTCGTGGTGTTGGTACACTTGTAAATCGAAACATTTGAACTCAATATCTTATCTGTTTCTTGAGTTACAGTGAGTTTTTCTTAAAAAAAAAAACACAAATGGCGAATTGCAACTAAACTAAGTTGGATTCGAAAAAAATGTTACTGAACATTTTTCATTTATTTCAATTTATACTTCACAACTAACAGTTTTTCTATTAGATACAATTAATTAATTACTACAAGTCGTGCACCATTGAAGACGGCAACAATGCCGTTGTTCGCCTTAAAATACTGTCGTATCATTTGTTGAGAATCTCCGTACGTTTTGTTAAAATAATTTAATTAACTCGGAAGCAATAGATTAGTTTGTATCTAATTGCTAGCAGAGTATAGTGCAGGAAATTAGCTAACAAAACAGCTGCTTTAGATAAAAAACTGAACAAACTTTTCGTGAAAACATTTTATAAATTATGGCCCAGCAAAGCCGAGCGACCAAAAATTAATACATTTGTACAATAAATTCATATGCTAAACTAAAGTAATTTACGTACACACAGTTAATACAAACAGTATAAGTACTATCAGTGAGAGGTTTGTGTTCTTAAATGATTTTATATATATAAATACACAAACACAGTAATAATCACAGAAAATTGAATAGAATAGAAGCGGCATAGGGTAAGAGGATGTGAGTCAACTAACGCTCTCTAACCCCCACTCTTTTGCCCTCAGTTAATTGTAACACACCCTTCCGCAGTTTAACACACTTAACCTACACCTTCCACGTTAAATCAGAACTTTCCAAGTGTGTTTATGTTACTCCTTATTTAGTCTTTGTTATTGAAGTTTCTTTTTTGCGTTTTGTTATTTTTTTATGTTATAATGCCTTGTTGTGTGGCCTTTGGTTGGAGCGTGAAAGAAGCAGATAATTTTCATTAGTAAGTATCTATACTAATATTATAAAGAGGTAAAATTTGTTTATTTGTTTGTTTGAATGTAATTTCTGTCTGGGGGTAATCTCTGGAACTACTGAACCGATTGAAAAAATAGTTTTACTAATAAAAAGCTACACTAACCGTAGGTAAACATAGGCTAGAATTCATTTTGATAAAAGCCTTTTTTATTTCAATATTTGTAAATTTAGTCGGAAAAAAATCTTAGGTTATGCCTAGACTGATGAATGATCACATTTATTTACATTTATTACCATAGCAACCAATTGAATAAAATAACAGATTAAACATCTGATTCAAAATGTGAAACAATTATTTAAATTTCTAATTTTTAGGTTAGGTTTTTATTAAAGTGTAGACCTTGCTGGTTCTTTTAACCTTTATTATAACTGCTGTTATAAAATATACGAAATAATTTGATTTGAACATCATTATTTACCATCTTAGCTTTGGGTTTATTATTAATATTATTATAATGAGGTAAAATTCTTTTGTTTATTTGTTTGCATGTAGGGGATAATCTCTGGAACTACCGAACCAATTGAAAAAATAGTGTTACTAATAAAAAGCTACACTATCCTTGAGTAACATAGGCTAGACTTAATTTTGATTTAAGGGTTAAAACAAACCCTAAAACAATAAAAATGTATTGTTATATTTAAAGTTAAAATTTTGTAAAAGCCACCATTTTAAAAATTATAAACATAAATTCTTGGTGTTGGTACACTTGTAAATCGAAACTCTTGAACTTAATATCCTATCTATTTCTTCAGTTACAGTAAGTTTTTGTAAAAAAAAACAAATGGCGGATTCCAACTAAAGTTAGATTCGAAAAATCGTTACTGAACATTTCTCATTTATTTCAATTTATACAATCTGAATCCGATCCTGTATAGCCCGGTAAGGGTTTTTGTGACACCCTGTATAGTCTCCCGACTACTATTTTGTACTCAACGCCATGGTAACTCTACAGGACCTACTTATAATTTTACCCTATAAAGCAAAACTGTTTTACACCATATCATTAACTAGCAAGTATGGACAAAATTTTACTCGCACATGGTTTTCAAGGATAATTGTTTTAAAATGTAATAAAGTTTTTATAAAACATAAATTTAATATTTTTTGTGTTTCCATAACGAAAGCATTCACAATTTGGAACTATAGTAATAATAATATTTAAAATGAATAATATTAATCACATCTAATAATTACATTACATATTACTCGGGGGAAACCCCAGCGTGCTCCGCACGCCAACCCCGTTGGAACCTTCTATACACATAATCATGCTATGTTTTCTTTATAATAAAGCTGTAGGATTAATAATAACCAATAATAATAACTAGCTGACCCGTACGAAGCATTCGAATTCTAACTTACTTAAATCCCACTTAGTTAAAGTACACACCGTATATTTAGTATCGTATAGTGCTTATATTAATTTAAAATAGCAATGTAGTGGCGTAACGGCAGCTCTCCAGCTTGGTATTGTTATCATCAGTGTTGCCAACGTCAGGAAAATATCCCTACATCTTACTATCTTACATCACTGTTACTTTCGGATTCTTTTTATTTCTTTTTTTGTTGTTGTATTTTTTCGTATAATTGTATTTTGTATATTTTTCCGGTGTAGCGGTTAAGGAAAGCTTTAAAATGATGCCTCATTCATGTAATTTGATGATGTATTAAGGAAGTTATTTCGTACCGACAAAAAAATGGCCTTGAGAAATAATATATGTTATAATAACCCCAAAGCTAAGATGGTAAATAACGTTAAATGTTCAATTCAAATTATTTCGTATATTTTATAACAGCAGTTATAATAAAGGTTAAAAGAACCAGCAAGGTTTAGATCTACACGTTAATAAAAATTTAACCTAAAGGTTAGAAATACAAATAATTGCTTCAAAGTGTGAAATCAGGTGTTCATTGAAATATTAGAGCAAACAGCTGTTTTATCTGTTATTTTAACCAATTTTTTGCTATGGTAATTCATCAGCCTAAGCTTAAGAATTTTTCCTAAATTTTCAAATATTGAAATAAAAAATGTTTTTATAGAAATGAATTATAGCCTATGTTACTCAGGAAAAGTGAAGCATTTTATTAGTAAACCTATTTTTTCAATCGGTTCAGTAGTTCCAGAGATTACCTCCCTACAAACAAAGAAATTTTACCTTTTTCTAATATTAGTATATACTAGAGAGCTCCACCCCAGCTCGCTTCGCTCACTCCGTGGCAAAGCAAATGCAAACAGATTATTGTATACTATGATGTTTTCACTAGAATGAAGATTGAATAGGACAGATATTGTTTAGTTTTTATATAGAAGAGAGGCAATTTATAAGTCCTATAATATTTAAAAAAATCTGATACGATAAAAGAGTATTTCTAACTGGTCAACAAACGTGTGTTTGTTCGGAATAGCCCACACCTGGAATTGGGTTGTGAAGCTTTTGATTCAAATCACTTGTTTTATCAGTTATAGGGCTGGAAGTGAACCCCAGTTGACCATTTTCAGCCCTTAAAATCTATATTTTGCAAAATCCTTTCTTAGCGTACTTCTACATCTATATAGTATATAAAAGCGAAATACCACTCACTCACTCACTCACTCACTCACTCACTCATCACGATTTCTCAAAAACTACCGAACGGATTGAAATTAAATTTGGTATGTACCTTCCTCTAGGGCCATAGGTGCTCACTAAGAAAGGGTTTAAAAAAATTCGAAATTTTAGGGGGGTTTGGGGGGTAAAAAGTACTAAATCACGATTTCTTCAAAACTACCGAACGGCTTGGAATGAAATTTGGTATGTAGCTTCCTCTAGGGCCATAAGTGTTCACTAAGATAGGGCATGAAAAATTTCGAAATTTAGGAGGGGTTTGGGGGGATCAAAGTTACTAAAATCATAATTTCAGATCTTTCATTATTATGACAATAGTGATTCTATTATTTAAGATCTATATATATAAAAGCCAAATACCACTCACTGACTAAACACTTAAAAAGAATACAATTAGGTTAAAAAGACTGAAAATACCAACCACCACGGGCAACGCCGTACGGTTCAGCTAGTAGTGTTATAAAAGTACCCTGATAGTTCTAAGCTATCATAGTTTTGGCCGTACGTCGATTATGAATCTGTCAGTCAGTCAGTAAAACATTATTACGCAAGTCTGTGTAATCTATAAGTGTTATAAATCGTTATAAACTGTCATTTACAATCCAACGTAATTAATTGAAATAAATAAAACGTATTATAAATCTGATAAGTACTCCTAACTTGCGAAATATTCGCACGAGTCAGCTGGTATTATCATAAAGGAGAGGAAAGTTATGAAGGGATAAAATCATCGCTTAGGGTTCGAATAATCTACACACCGCGTGCTTGGGCCGCGCTCTGCCGTCCGCCTTGATAAATTACGTAAAATATCAAGACAACATATTCATAGAAACAAAACACACTTTCTCTACGTACCAACAATTTATTTTCAATGTTCGACCTCGAATAAGGCCATAACGAATGCGTCTACAACTCCGACATCGCCTAATGAGTGGATTTTTGTGTTATTAGGACGTCGTTATATTGAAATATTGATAGTGGAGCAA
Organism: Philaenus spumarius; assembly: GCA_018207615.1. Lineage (NCBI taxonomy): Eukaryota > Metazoa > Arthropoda > Insecta > Hemiptera > Aphrophoridae > Philaenus > Philaenus spumarius. Next base: position 85,290 of record JAGFPH010000060.1, on the reverse strand, counting down.
TTAACACGTTCAAAGATGTCGAATCGAACTGGATTCCGATATTCAAATGAAACAGTGAACAATGTTTTGATCGAAATCTGATATCGGTGAAATAATGCATTCATCATAAGCCACCTGTAGAAAATACTAATTTACTATTTTGTGATGTTTAATTAACCCTTTAAATAGAGCTTGTTTCTAGTCGTTATAATCTTTAAGAGAAAGCACAACTTGACAGGAAAAGGGGTTTTCCTTTTTAAGATTTTTAATAAAGAATATTATTTAAAAAAAAAACGAACTATGAGTCAGAGACTCGTAGGGGGCGGGGGGCTGAATGTCATTGGACTAATTCTTTATGTAACCCATGAAAACGGTAGCGAAACACCTCTATCGTAAACAAAATTCAAGTAATCGGTTTTTCTGTGGTTCTATATGTTTATTGTGATGCTGAATCCCAATTTTAAGTTTGAAACCAAAATTTCCTGGAGCGTTCCAAGATATTCGCCAACGATTGTGGAATTAGAGCACTTTTTCAGTGTTTTGCCTGAAACACCAAAACTATGCATTTTATCGAAAAAGGCCATCAAATATAAAATTAAAGAAGAAAGAATTTACTATAAATTTTAATGTGTAGTTTTTGAATGTCGGGCCAATGGGTGAGGAGCTAGATTAAGTTGAAAACTGACTAAATGTACGTCGCAGATAACGCATAATCTATGCATTTTTCGAAGAAATCCACTATGTACAAATTGAAAGAGCTTTACAAAAGAATTCTTTCTTTTGTAGAGATGTCAGGTAATCAAGTCACAATAAGTGAGAGGTGGGGAAGGTAAATATAGGTAATTTAGGCAAATGAAACGAGTGGAAAGGATGCATATGGTTTAACTTGAGTGTGGCAGCTACGACTGAAATAATCCTCCACGTCGTCAGAACGCTCTAACTTCTGCTCAACTTCTCGCATTTAATAACGACAACAAATTTAATGCTACTTCAATTTGTTCATAATGCGTTTCTTCGAGAAATGAGTTATGAGTTAACTGCGAAATACCGACGAAGAAACGCTATTTTTGTTAGCAAAGTATGTAAATTTCGTTAATTTTCAACTTAACGCCTTAATTCAACTTAACCTCTTCGCCCTTTACATTCTACCTCTACATTCAAAAACTACCTACCAATAGAATTTATAAAAAAATTTTCTTCTTTAATTTTGTAAAAGGTGGTGTTTTCGATAAAATGGATAGTTTTAGTGTTACAGGCAAAAATCTGGAAAAATGCGAAAGTTTCACTACTTTATGCGAATAGCTCAGAACGCTCCGGGAAATTTCGGTTGCAAAGTTCAAATTCGGATTCGGCACACGAAAAAAATACTTGAATTTTGTCCACGTACAACTACTATTTGACCAGACTGAATATTTTATAATGGCCTAACAGCTACAGCACTACCATTTGACTAGACTGAATATTTTATAACGCCCTAACAGCTACAACACTGCCATTTGACTGGACTGAATATTTTATAACGCCCTAACAGCTGCAGCACTACCATTAAAAACTGTATCATTAAAAATATATATATATGTTCATAATTATGTGTTCGTGATTGTAAGTCCCATTTGGTCCAAATTGGTACACACGTTTGATTGACTAAGTCGCTCGGACGAGTTCGTTAGGAAAAAATCCAACGCCTTACAAAGGGGGGGGGAGGACGTTTCTTCACAGGAAGTAACTATTTTTTAAGATTTTTCGTACTAGAATTAAACGTTTTTAGGGTTTTATCAAAATAAATAAATGTAGGGTATTATTCTGCACATTTTGCTTTTTTTACACGACCTTATATTTGACTTTCAGAAATTCTATCAAAACGTAAAATACAATAAAGTAACCTTTGCAAATCCACGTGGGTTATTTTACCGTGGGCGCATCTTCTGATCCGAGGCCGACAGCCGAGTTTATACGCTGCGAGCGAAGCAAAGTAGCCCATAACCCGAGGCCGCGAGTTCGTTATGCAAACTCGGATGCAAGTTTTTCAGCTGCGAGTGGAACGAAAGTGCAAACAAATTCTAATAATATATTTCGTACGCGGAGGCAGCTATTCAGCGCTTTCGTGAGTAGATCAATTTTCCAAATTGTTGGTTGAAACTTATAAATTTAATATTGGAAATTTGCTAAACTTACGTCAGCGGTTCAGCTGCGTGATCGAATTATATCATAATACACGTAAATTTCATATCTACATTATTATGATTATTTGTTTGTTTACTATCCTTCATCATAAACCCTTAAGTATAGATTTAACGTAAGTGTAACTTAGATTTTGCCACTAAATAATTTTTGTACGTCAAAGTAATCAATTTTTATTAGAGTCAACGAAATAATAAAGAAATTCTTTGTAAGAAAAGTTATATTGAAGAGGACTGTGTGGGAGTGTTTCGTCCTTGTATTGCGCATGCGCACTCTTCAGTTGGTTTCTATTCGTCTCTGTCATATGATATCGTTAAGGTAAATACACTGTCAATAATATTTGTATTTATTTTTTGGTGTAAGTTGTACTTTTATATTTTGCTTGTAACGCTTTCAATCAAAATCTATCTGGACCCCACATGGGAGGCCTGGCAAAATATAATTTGATATTATATTGAAAATAATTTCTTTAATTCAATGATAAAAACATCATTTAGTAAATTAACGTCGATAACATATCGCAAATACGATATAAGAAAGAAAGAGCTTTCGTAAGATAATAGCCCACTACCATAACAACAAATTTGTACTCCCTCCTTCCCACTGTTGTTTACGACCGAATCCAAACAACGGGATCGATACGTTATATCCTGACTTATATAATGATCTCTTAATCACTTCATTTATAGTTATAACAGATAACTCATTTCAACAGAACCCATCAGGGTAATTATCCATCATTTCCTCATTTTTATCCAATGCGTAAGACTGGTTAAGTTTCATTATATAATGGGGTATTCCGGTCATTCGCAGTAGTGTAAAGGAAAACTTCTGGAAAAATACTAAATAGGTAGAGCTACACAACTATTTTGGTGAAATGAATCATACATAACACACAAAATATATAAATATATAGCGGCTTTGTCATGACTGACTGACATAGAATCAACGTAGAGCAAAAATTGCTTAAGGTAAAAAATACGAAAAGTATAGATATATTCGTATGGGGTCATAGACGTACACTAGAAAGAATTTTGAAAAATTGTATTTTAAAACGTAAAAATAGTAAAAATTCGGGGGTTCACTAACAGCCCTGGAACTGATTTAAAAGCTTAGCAACACATGTTTGTTTACATTCATTACCATAGCAACCAACTTAGCAAATTTAAAATCAGTTTATTATTATTCATAACCAACAGCTTTTTTAGATTAGGATAACAAACTAAAAGCAAACACAAACAAAAATCAACGAAAAATGCTTAGTTGACCGAGCGAAGCGAGGTCTCCGTTTTAACTCGACCGTTCGGCATTTCGTCTGTGTGTCTGTTTGTCTCACGTTTACGACCAAACGTCTTGACCGATTTTGATGATTTTTTGCATGAGTGTTCATTATTCCTAGGCCGAGTCATGTATGTATACGGGTTTTTTTCATTTTTAACCCATAAATAAAATAAAAATGGCGGCCGGACCGTTTCTCTCAGTGTAAGCTTTTTTCCAAAGCCAGTTTGTGGCTTAACCGTAAGTCGAATTTAAAAACTAATAACATTTTGCTGGTAGCAAATTAGATTTTAACAAAATTGTATTCTTGATTTTTTCCGTATCTCTAACGGTAAGCTCACAAAATGGCCGTAGACTTAAAATTTGTTCAAAATCGTCCAAGTTTTTGTACTTCAACCAAATTAATACGTTTATTCTAAACCAAGTCAAAAGTGCTCCATAGCTTTTTTGTAGATAAAGGTTCAAATAATTCATATATATGCCAGTAAAAAATTGATTGAAGCAATATTAACAAAGTTATTAGCTCAAGAAACAAGCATGTTCAGTAACGAAAGGGAAACGTTCAACTTTAGACCTGCATAAAAAGTAGTAAACATTTTTTTGTAATTTTTTCATAAATATAAAAAAGTTTCGTAATTTAGTTCTAAATAGAACTGTATAAAAATATTTATAAATTTCAAATGTCTAATTGTGAAAACACCAGTTTTTATGTTCCTACTACAAGACTGCTAACAAAACTAGGCCTATTTTGAATAGTAATTCAGGAATACTATATATTTTGCCCAAAAATGACATATTATTATAAGAAAGTGTAGAGGATAAATCAAAGAATTGAACTGTATACTTGTAAATTATTATTTTATAAAAGTATTTGACTTAGCTTTACTTGAATTACAAACTGAGATGAAACAAATGAAACCTCGCGGCGATAAAGGACATACAAAAGATGACTGGTCAGCGTGGGAAGTGTTGGTATATGGGTTGAGATCACTATCACGACGCTTTAACATCGTTTGTTTTCATTATTTCTAATATTGGAATATGATATGGAACTGTAATTAAATTGTTAAGTTTTAGTTATTTAAGTACCGTATGTAAATATTTAATTCTATGTTTTCCCTCAATAACGCGATATTTTTAGATACCTTACGCATTATTAACCTAAATAGAACACAATGCCCCTAAAAGAAAATATTTAGCAGTTAAAGCACAAGAAAAGAAAAAACTAACTAGAAACCCCGGAATCGCGGGATTTGCAAAATAATGTTTCACTGGCTAAGCCTTCTGTTTACTTCCTTACTGGCACACTATTTTTAACCTAAGCTCAAAACCACATTTGTTATTTCAACGAGCGAGGTCTACTGTTCACAGAACTACTAGTGTATTATAATTCGATTTAAACATCTGTTGATAACACATCATAAAACAGCTGATTTGAATCATAAACTTTAATAATTTTAGGTTAGGCCTACAATGAAAAAAAACACTTTTTTTGTAATCATCTCGGCTATTTCAGAATCAGGTTTTTATTCTTCATAACTAACAGTTGTTTTATTATATACTAGCTGTGTGCCCGTGCTTCGCCATGGTAAATACTTGACAATTATAACTTCAATGTAACCTCAAAAAGCTAATACTCTTCAAATTTGCTAAGTAATGTTGCTATGGTAATGAATGTAAACAAACATGACGTGTTGCTATGCTTTTTATACGAACAGCTGTTCTTGTGCCCATGATAAAATCTAAAGAAATCTTTCTTCCATAAGATTAACATTGAAACTTTGAAGTCCAGGGGGACTCAGTAGTAATGTTCTAGGACTTCGGTAAATGGCCTAAAATCTTCCCAGGGTTATCCTGTGTTACTATGCAAAATTTCAAAGCAATCGGATGGACGGTTTGGTAACGCATAAAGGACAAAAAGTATACAGACATTGGATTTTATATATATAGGCCTATAGATAATTAATTAATGGTCGTGCATCATTGAAGACGGCAACAATGTCGTTGATTCGCGTTAAAATACTGTCGTGTCATTTGTTGAGAATCCCTGTATGTTTTGTTAAAATAATTTAATTAACTCGGAAGTAATAGCTTAGTTTGTATCTAATTGCCAGCAGAGTAGTGTAGGAAATTATCTAACAAAACCGCTGCTTTAGATTAAAAAATGAACAAACTTTTCGTGAAAACATTTTATAAACTATGGCCCAGCAAAGCCGAGCGACCAAAAATTAATACATTTGTACAATAAAGTTATTCATATGCTAATAAAGTAATTTACTTACACTTAGTTAATGCAAACAGTATAGGTACTATCAGTGAGAGGTTTGTGTTCT
>JAGFPH010000060.1:63597-79509 GCA_018207615.1 Philaenus spumarius | reverse complement strand
GGAAGTAATAGATTAGTTTGTATCTAATTGCTAGCAGCGTATAGTGCAGGAAATTAGCTAACAAAACCGCTGCTTTAGATCAAAAACTGAACAAACTTTTCGTGAAAACATTTTATAAATTATGGCCCAGTAAAGCCGAGCGACCAAAAATTAATACATTCGTATGAAATTAAATTATGTGCATAACTAAAGTAATTTACGTACACTTAGTTAATGCAAACAGTATAGGTACTATCAGTGAGAGGTTTGTGTTCTTAAATGATTTTCTATATATAAATTATACACAAATTTAAACACAGTAATAATATAAGGATGTTAATATTGTTCTTCTAAGTGGTTCCTTTTTACAGCTCTACCGGATTATTTTAACAACATTTGCGATGGTTAGTTTTTAACAAATTTACACTAAGTTCACAAATTTATATTTTCTCCTGCTAACAATACGTTTTATAAACAATTGACTAGGGAAAGCGCTAAACGACGGTTGTATGATCGTTTTACGTTTTGGTCGGTTTTGGATGAACTAGACGAACTGTAAGCTAATGTAAAAAAACAAAATTGTGCACAATAATCTCCTGTATTTATAATGTGTACATTAACCCCGAAAAAAAATTCATTCTAGTACAAAAATTGGGTCTGCGTCGGACCAGACGGTGGAAGTTATACTTCTTTGGCCATTCATATATTCGTATACATTCCTATAATTTTTGAAAAAAAAATTTACCAGCCGGGGGGATCGAACTAGAGATTCTAGCGTGGAAGTCTAGTGCGTTAAACAGTCACCCACCGAGACTCTTGAGGTATCTCTTTTAGAGAATAGGTATAAAAAGGCACTTTCCGGATTTTACTACCAACCTGCTCCTAACGCGTGACGCGGTTACTCGACCGACACCCCATCCCGATTACAAAGTTAAATGTATACTAACGAAAAATATATATAAATAAATATATTACACTATGTATTTCTTATGGGGATTTTTAGTAACTTTGACCCCCCCCCCGAACCACTCTAAACTTTCGAATTTTTTGAAAACCTTTCTTAGCGAGCACCTACGGCCCTAGAGAAGCTACATACTAAATTTCATTCCAATCCGTTCGGTGGTTTTTGATATCATTTCTTGAGAATCTCTGAATGTTTTGCTAAATAATTTCATTAACTCTGAAGTAATAGATTAGTTTGTATCTAATTCCTATCAAGTAATTACTAGCAGAGTATAGTGCAAGAAATTTGCTAATAAAAAAAAACAGCTGCTTTGGATTAAAAACTGAACACACTCTTCGTGAAAACATTTATAAAATATAATATTAGGGCTCAGCAAAGCCGAGCGACCAATAATTAGTTGTTCAAAGTGTATATTTAAAATATTAAATGTAAATACTGTATTAGTTCCTAAAGTACGTATATGAAATTAATTCAAATCGTATAGGTACTATCAATGAGAGGTTTGTGTTCTTAAAGGATATTTGTCATAGACAAATTAAAAAATAGTAATAATATAAGGATGAAATATTGTTCTTCTAAGAAGTTCATTTCTACAGCTCTGCCGAATTATTTTATTACTGTTAGCGTAGTTAGTTTTTAATAGATTTACACTAAATTGACAAATTTTAATTTTTCCTAACAAAAAATTTCATAATTTTTCGTACAACAAAAATGTTTACATTATAGCGATAGTTTTCATTTGAAGACAATAAACACACCTTAGTTCCTAAACTATGAGGATTACTTTTGTTTTGGAATTTTCTATACTGCATTATGATAGTCGCCTGTACAGGTTTAATCAATGTTGTGATGTAAACGCCCGTCTTAGTTCAAATATATACAAATTGTTTGCGCACACTTTTAAACCAGTTTACGTGAAATAACTGAACCCTTACAGTAAAATACATTTTATTTCACTAATAATGAAATCATCCGGATATTTTACAGTAACATTGTGTTCTCATAAAATTCATAAATTACCTACCTATACAGCGTGACTTGTTAGTATGGAAATGGCTTTGCATTGCACAACACTGAGAAAGTATTTAGCAAAATGTTGTTTTTAAAACGTAGTGAGTGAAAGCCCCACCCCCATAACAGATAAAACAGCTAGTTCGGATCCTAAAAGATTAACAACACATGTTTGTTTACATTCATTACCATAGCAACCAACTTAGCAAATTTAAAATCAGTTTACTACTATTCACATCTAACAGCTCTTTTAGGTTAGGTTAAAAAACTATAAGAAAACAAAAATCATGAAATTTTTTTACTGTATTATAATTTAATTCAAACATATGTTTTTACATATTATAAATAAAAAAAAAACTGATTTGGATAAAAAAAACTTAATTTTAGGTTAGGCCTACAATTAACAAAAACACGTTTATTATCAACCATTTTGGCGATTTTATAACCAAATATTTACTCTTCACAACTAACAATTTTTTAAATTAGATAAAAGCAAACAAAAGGTTCACTGCATTATAAGTCGAACATCTTGCTATTGTTTTCTTTAGTTGATAATATCAAAATATGTTTAAATGTTGATTATAGATTATTTCAATATTAATGGTGAAATTTCATCGCATGCCGCAATTCGAATTATCGGGGTTGGTCGTCTCTATTTCGATATTTGCCTTACACTAGCTACGTATAGGTTACCACTTAGTCGTCATTTCCGAGAAAATATCAGAGTATACAATAATATGTTTGCATTTGCTTCGCCGAGGTTGGTGAGCGAAGCGAGCAGGGACTGAACCCCCTATAGTCATCTACATATTATGTAAAGAAGGAAAGTTTTGTGGGAAATTATGATCCAATTTGTAGGTTAGTTACTGCGCACGTCCAGAATGACAGATCGGAATTAAATTTGGCATAGTGATGAATCAGCATCAGGAAGCTAACGACGTAAAAATATTTCAATTACTTTTACGTTTAAGGGGTTCCAATGGGGAAGCTACCCTAAAAAAATACACATTTAATTCCCATTCGAATATTGGAATGCAATTGTGAACAATTGTTTCTTATTACACATAACCAAATTAGAACCCTTGCGTGTTAGTTATTTTCGTTTATGGATGAAAAAGGGTATACCTTTGAAACAATAAATTGATTTACTTCCCTTGAACCCATCGAATTTTGTTCATCGGCGTCTAAGAAGTTATAATGGGGTCATTGCCTCTATTATATAAATACAAATTCTACTAACTTCATTAAGCCAAAAATTGGAAATTATTCTTAGGTGATATACAAGGGGGGTAAACAATTTGCATTTTAATAAATTAAATTGTAGTCTATAGCTACCCTTAAAAATAAATATCGATGCCAAAACTTCCTACGAAGCTAGTGACCTGCAAGTTGGCACATATTACTCGTTATACATAGGAAAGAAAATCAATTTCATTTCTATTATTTGCGTCTAAGGTGTCAAATATTTTTCTTAGCCAATATATTTGGTAAAAGGAAGGCCCTACTCAGAGATATAAAATACATCAAAAACTTGATTTTTAATTTTCGCTTTCGATTTATTACTTTTTTTTCTAAGCGTGCTTGTTTTAATTAATTTTTTTAGAAAGGTTAGTCACTTAAATTTCCTTACAGTCAAAACACTCTACCCACGCAACTTAAGACATCCTTTACAATTCCTTCGATCAAAATTACTCGTACAACTGCCAATATTGTCCAGTATTTCTCTGTTGTTTGTATACACAGTTCGGTTGTCTCCATTGTGCGAAACGATTCACGTGCGAAAGCCCCCTCGGCTGGGGGCACAGTTCCTGGAACACGGGGTTTCCTATTGTTGGGGTAGGTTATTTGGCGAAAACCGCACCTCTTTGTAGAGATCGTTCTTGCCCCGCCGTTCAAATCTCTGCGAGCTTACCTTCTACTCGGCGTGTTCCGATAATTTTTACTTCAATGTCTCACGTTTTTTGTGATGAGGTAACCTATTGAAGTAATGAATACGCATTCTGATACATTACTTTCTTGGGAAGTATGTTTAAAACTCAGGATGGAGGCAGTTTGGGGGCAGTTACATCAAGTCCACATCTGTTTATGAGATACTCGTGTGCTTTACACGCTAACCCATAACCACATTGCTCTTTTTATTCCCACTAACATATATCATTTTATTGTTTGAAGGAGTTTATTGGAGTAAAAATGTGAAATACAGTAGTTATTTTTGTCTTAAGGGAGGAAAGTTTGTCGTTCCGAAAGGAAATGTTACCGAGTATCGTAACTATAGTTGTGGACAGCTTAACTCTGAACCAGGAAAAGGTTAGCGTCTTCCACCCGGCCGACCCTAACTAGTGTCGCTTGGCTTTTCTCAATGAAAACAAGTACTAGGTGCCTAATACCAAAAATTCAGTTAAATTATTGTCAAAAATTATTAAAAAACATTATATAATACGTTTTGTATTTAAATTTCGATTATTTTTATAATAAATTTGATGCAAATCGACCAATTTTGACCAACTTGTACCGCCAAACTAGTTTTCCTTTTTAAAACTAACTTTGAATGAACAGTGGAACTAAAATACAATTCATATAAAAACGTGAGCATATGGAGGGACAAAAAATACTCTATGTGTGATTGTAATAATTTTTTATTGCTTCATAACCAGAACAAATCGCCGGTTTGAAGGAAAATTTGAAAACACAACTAATATGAATTAATTAATTTTTTATTAATATTAATTAATTTTTTTATAAGGTGGCTTGCACCCCTGGCCAGACTTGAAAGAGGGTCCCCTCTTTAATAGAAAGAGTCCCCTCTTTAATAAAAAGAGGGGGTGGGTCAGTATCTTAAAAAAATTTAAATCTAGTCAAACGGATTTTTATAATCAAATGGATTAATTGGAAAGAATTGTTATTGTGTTAAAAACTTTACAAGCGTAAGTGTGAAACTCTTAAGTCAGGATCTTTGGCACGTACATTTTTATTTGAGAATCGTTTGCAGATTTTGTCTATTAAAAAGAAAATGCGTACTCAAATCAAAACAGATTTGTTACCACAAAATAAGCACATTTTATCAATCTAATCAATATGACTTAACAACAATGAAATTTAATTGCATAAATTTAAATAGAATGTGTAATTAGAATTTTTATAAAATAATGTGTACTGTAACAATGTTTTTGGCTTTACACTCTCAAAAGAACTATTGATTAGGAAAAAGCTAGTAAAAAAAAGATTAGTTCGGTTTGGAAAATTACATTCATGAACATACAAATCGTACATAAAAATAACGATTTCTAATCTATCTTCATCAAAGTTAGCTCAATTTCATTATTTACTTAGAAAAACACATTAAATGTAAGATGTTATACATTGCAGGGCAGCTGCAGAAACTTCATAAACTTGTAGTTAACAGGAAAAAACTATCACGTCTTGCCAAGGCATATGAACAACGTAAGACAACAACATAAGACAAATATTCACTTAAATAATACTTTTTTGGCTTTAACTGTCGCGAAATCATCGATTAGCACATCAAAGTCCAATTTTCTTACTTCTTCGTCTTCAATCGAGAGTATCGCAAGATTCGTCAAACGATCTTGTCCCTTTTAAGATCTTGTAGAAATGCTAGAAATCTTTTTACTTTCAACTTGTAGCCAAGTTTAAGACTAGCCAGTGTGCCATATGTCTTAAGGCTCGGTTCCCTACATTCAAAACGGCGAAGTTGGGTACCAATTTCAATGTTAAATAACCAAAACATACCTTCACTATTAAGTATATTTTTGTGTTGTTTTTGTCAAAAAACGAAAGCTGTATTTTTTTCATAAAAATTAAATAGATTGTGGCTGTTGATTGCTGAGGTGTTTTTCAATATCTCTTTTTGCAACTGAGTAAAAAATTTATAAATTAATAGTATTTTTTACTCTTTATATCATACGTTTATGAAAACAATAAAACGGTTTTTGAAAATGTATTCAGCAATCAACATCCGCATATAACAGTACTTCAAAATGAAACCAAAATTTTAAATTTATTCCACGAATTAACGGGAAAAATGACTTATTCTGTAGCATTGCTCTTACGGGAATCAGATTCAATATGGCGGACAGGGTAGCGCCCCCTTAAGGGTCTACCCCAGTAAACGAGAAAGCAACCGGAAACGCAAGCGCTTTTCTCTATAACCGTATCTAAACAGTGCAATTTCTTGCAGCTGAACGCTTTTGACATTGCCTCATCTCAAACCATTTTATAATAGACGAGTCAACATAAGACAATTTATTACCCAGCCCTAAAAAATTGCTACAAATGATTTTTTACCGTTAATTAAATCTAATCAGTATATTACAAAACATAGTAAAAGTCTAGAAAAATCGGAATCCCGGAAGTGGTTAATTTTCAAAATGGTGCCTAAAATTGCCGGAAAGTACTTATTTAAAAAGTTTTTCTGGTATAAAAGGCACATTTCTTGCCAGATTGTTTTAAAATTTGGTTTAAATGGTTTTTAGAGTACTCACGTCAAAAAGGGTCAAGATAAGGTAGAAAAAAGATATAATAGGGTTAAACACAAGCTAACTTTGTCATTCTCAAACCATGTGATTCAGAAGTTATTTTAAATGTAAATCAGCTGTTTATTTAAGCAGTGTGAATTGTTACAGTTTTATTACAATGTCAATATTTTTTTAATGTGTATTAGTGCTTAAAGTAGTGTTTCATACATTAGAGTTAAGAATCAACTCTAATTTTTCGTGGATAATTATTATTAATGTATTCCTTGGTTCTCTTGTAGGTATTACAAACTGGCTAGGCCTAGTGCTCTTATGGAATTTTCTGTTTATTATGGCTGATAACGGCTTTCAGCCAGCTTGCCCCATTTGTAACAAAGAATTAATCGATAAATACGATGTGGTTGAAATCAGACAAAAAGGTGCGGACGGAATAAACGCGGCTAGTGTTCGAAGAGGGGACACCATAGTAGTGGTCCCTGGATATAAGGTGCATACAAGTTGTTGTAAGCTATACATTAACAAAGAAGATATAGAATTACACTTGAAGCGAAAACATGATGGAGAAAGTAAAACCATAACAAGAATAGGGTGAGTGATGGCCCATTCAATAATAAAACTGATTCTTTTTATCTGTGGCTGTTGTGTTGTAGTGTAGAGAAAAACTTTGGCCACAGCTATGTTACAACAAAAACATTTACAAAGACAATATTACAATGTTGTGACAATTGTTGTGATGAATGGTCTTTTAAGGTTAAAGGCAGGATTAAGTATTACAATGGGGATCTTTATACTGCTGGCTGCGTGTACCACCATGTTTTTAGCAGCAATTTTCGTTCCGGCAAGGATACACCACTATATTTTAACCACGATCCAGAAATAAAACGAAGGACATCTGGAAGACATAAGAAAATCAAGACCAAGACCAGGCTCTTTTTAAATGTGTACATACTTTGAAACTAACGATGAAGAACAGTTTAGCGTATCTGATCTGAGATGCAAAATGAAGGAGTGATTGCTAGAAGCAGATTCTGTTGCATATGGTAACCAATACCTAAAACAACGGTTCAGAGAACGGTATGGGTCCTGTATAAATATCGCAGAAGGGGGTGGGTTAAATGATATATGTAGTAACAATGCAGGAAAAATTATCACACATTCTTAGGTCATAATACAACACCACTGGAAATGATGAAGCCTCACAGAAGAAAGCAATAATTGAAGCAGGAAAGATTCATAATAAGTGACATTAAGGCAAAGGTACAATCTAAAATACCCCACCACAGATGATATTAATGTTCAGTCTTCTTTAAATTACATACCCGAATCACTTAGAATTTTATTAGAAACAATGTTTGTTGGAAAGACAATCATCAAACTGTCAGTTAACTCTAATAAACAATGGTTGATAATCAAGCTCGTGAGCAAAGAACTAAAAAAAAACGACAGTGCCAAGGGATCAATGCACCTGGAGATGCTGATGTCAACATTGCATCGGCGGCAGTAACAGCTTCCTTATCAAAAAAAAAAAAACGACGCTAGTCGGGGAAGACACTAATCTTCTTGTTTTGCTTCTTTACTATTCGAATTCAAACAGTAAATCCTTGTATTTCAGATCAGACTGAAATAAACAGAATGACAAGAAAAAGGTTTATGACATAAAGTGCATAAAAGAAATACTTGAAACCAACATGTGCTTAAACTTATTATTCAGTCATTCAATCCAATCGCCGGTTGTGATACAACATCTTGGCTCTATGGAATTGGCAAAAAGTGTTTTCCAGAAAATGTCAAAAGGGGACCTTACCTTACAATTATCTACCAAAGTATTTACCACTCCGAACCAGACCACAGAGCTCATTGATGACCTTGGTTGAAAGGTCATGTCCATTTTATATGGTGGTACATGCAATGATTCCATAGGAAAATTGCGGTACAATATATTCAGCAAAAAGGTCATTACCGCTTCTTCATTCGTAAAGCCGGAATCCCTTCCGCCGACTGAATGTGCCTCAAAACTGCATTATCGCAGAGGGTATCACCATATTCTGGTATGGATGGTAAAGGAAAATGAGGTTGATCCTATAAAGTGGGGCTGGAAGATCCAGAATGACCGATTCTACCCAGTTATGACTACAAAGAGTGCTGCGCCAGAGAGTCTCCTGAAGGTCATTCGTTGTAACTGTTCTACCAATTGTAAAACCTTAAGATGTTCCTGTAGAAAGTATGGCCTTCCTTGCACAACAGCCTGTGGGCCATGCCAATTTGAAGATTGTGACAATGTGCAGAACAATTCATGTTCGATAGAGTTGGATGAAGACGAAGACGGTTGAACAAGTTTTAACAGAGCAGCACAGTTACTATATCAATATTGTAATTAATTTTATTTTATATTTGTTAGGATATTTATGTAAATAAAGTTTAAATGTCTTCCTGCATATTGTGTACATCATTTTGTGGTGTTCAATGGTTATTTAGATTGAAAATCAAAGTTATGTATTGTTAACAAATATTCAAGATAACTTGATTTATTTATTTTTATATGAATTTTCGACGCCATCTTGGAAATTACCCTTTCCGGAGGCCCGATTTTCCTAGACTGTTATATTTTTATCGACAAGTATCTATTAAAATAAAATTCAACAAAAAATCATTTGTAGCATTTTTTTTGGGGTGTTTGCATAACTTTACTCGACTATAAATCCATCTTTTGTAATTGAGTGCTGAAAAAAAACTGAATATTCTTTATAAAATTTCGGATCCGGCTTGCAAATTACTTTTCATTGTTAATTTTTTATTGTGTTAGGAAAAAAAATTCAAACTTTGTACTTACAAAATGTCAATTGCATAACAAAAGAAAAGCATTAAAAATAATCTAAAATGCAAAACGGATGCGGGCGATAAAGAATACTCAATGCTTTTTATATGGACACTTTTCCACCCCCGGATGATAAGTTTTTCATTAGTGTTTATTATATATAGAGTAGCAGCTGGAGGAAAAAAAGATATTTTTTGTATGTTGTTTAAATATTTTTGGGGAAATAAAAATTATTATTTTTAATGCATTTAAGGAGCTGTAAGTTGCACTTACAACCGGAAGAAAAAGCTAAGTTAAACTATATATAATAAATACTTAGAGAAATCCCTGCATGCTTCGCAATTTTACATTTAAATTATAACCCTTTGTGTATTTTAGACTAATACACCACTCATGTGAATTTCTTTAATAAACACGGAAAAATAATTTCAGCCAGATCTATTGCATTTCTTGCCTCAATGATAAAAAATATACCGTTGTATATGTATTTAAATTGTGTAATTATTTTGTATCTTAAAATTTGTTCGTAAAATCTTTAGTTTCTTAAATATTGAAATTTGAAAAGTTTGAACCGCCGCCATCTTATGACTTTAGCAAAATAATTTTTTTTATATTTGTATAAACCAATGTGATGAGTTTCGTGAATTTATCTGAAACCTATCGTGAGGTATTTTTTATTAAAAAACACACATACAAACAGATAACTTCTAAACTAAGCTAGATAGGACACATATAGACCTAATATTATACTATTTGCTTGTATTGGGCTGATGGATAACATGGAAAAGTTTGATTGAATGGTTGCGAGACATGATAGCGTCTACTTGTAAGGCGGAGAAAAACGACAAAAAGCGCATAGGGGACCTGAAAGGAAGAGTGAATATGAGATTGTATTTGAAGCGAAAACGGCACCATAATGTAGAACGACAATACTGTCCCCTCAATATCGTCAAACCTTTATCTTCCAAGGACTACTCTTTGCGACGTTCAGGATTCGCGTGCTGAGGTACTCCGGCCCTCCCACAAAGTGGAACTGGACAGGGACAGTAAACATACCCCCTCCCTCTACCCTGCCCTGCTCAGGTAGTGGTCGTCTGTCGTGTTTATGTGACAGCGAAACGTCTGTCCTGTCGAGTGAGACAAATACGCAGAAATAGGTGCGGTGTTCTCTGAGCTATGTCCGCAGGACTGCTATACTTTATATTTTCGTTTTCAGTAAATGGTTCAAGCCGTATTTACCAAGGGCATATGGGTTTACGCAATGCAAAAAAAAAACAATAGAATTTTCTGAAAATATTATGCAACTTAACACTTAGTAACTGTAAAAAAGCAACTAACCTCTCTCTGTTTTTGACAAATGTAAAAGACATAGAAAGAGAAACAAAAGTTCATTAGGAGATTAACAGTTAACATTCAGACAGCTTAACATTTTAACCTGAGGACTTTACAGCATTACCAGATTCACTACTTAACAACCGAAATTAACGTTCATTTATCAGTCCAGACTTGCCAGCTTTGAATTTCGCCACAAGCTGATTTATTTTGAATTTTAAGAATATTTTCACTAAAACTATACGTTTACTGTAGGGTGAAAACAAGGCCTAGATTATTCTACAGGGTGTATACTACAAATGTGATGAGGCGCCCAAATACAATCAATTATGCAAATTCTATGAATTACCAGTGTTGAAACGTTATTTAAAATACACGGAAAAGTGTCCGCTTGAGAAATGTTTGCCGAAATTCAATTTAATAAAAACAGTGTTAAAATAATATATTTACAGTAATATAATAGCAAATGTCCGTGGAAGAAATTAACGGTCTGACACAATTAGAACTAATTTTATAAAAGATCAGTGTTAAAACGTAATTTTATTGTACCACAGTGAATTTGCACGGAAGATAACGAATCCCGATTGCATTTAGGCGAAATGCATGAAATACCAGTCATAAAAACACAATTTAAGCACGAATGTCCGCAATGGAACACGACGTCCGAATATTACTTGCGCTGATTTTATAAAACGCTGAAATTAAAACGCAATTTAATATACTACAGGGAATTTTCACGAAAGATAACGAATCCCGAATACAATAAGACAAAATGTATGAAGTACTAGTCGTAAAACATAATTTAAGTACAACAGTGAATGTCCGCAATAGAATAGAACGTCCAAATATTATTTGCGGTAATTTTATAAAACGCTGGAGTTAAAACGCAATTTAATATACAACAGTGAATTTTCACGAAAGATAACGAAGCTCGAATAAAATTATGCAAAATGCATGAAATACCGGTCGTAAATCACAATTTAAGTATCAGTGATCAACCGCAATATATTACGACGTCCGAATATTATTTGCGCTAATTTTATAAAACGCTGGTATTATAATGCAATTTGATATACAACAGCATATGTCTGCAAAAGACCTTGCTCTCGAGAACAATAATTTATTCTTGTTACTATGAAATACATTCGTTAAAACCTAATTTAAAATACAACGGTCGAAGTAAAATTTAATTTAGATGACAGCTGTAAAATTCGGAAAAGTTGAGAAATTAAACGTCGCTGTTTGCGGGAAGGAATAACAAGTAAAACAAAGGCGTTTCGTTGTGACTCCAACAAAAAGCATAAATTACGGGTAACATGATCCAGAAAATTTACAAAATTTCTACCGGACCTAAAACAAAAAAACAAAAAATTATTATACTAATAACTACTTTTGTTACCTATCTATAAAATGCATTACTTCCCTTTACCCTGATTCTACAAATAGGCACGATACCAAACGAATCCATAAGTGGTTGACCTTGAGCCTACTTTACCTTCTTGTGTACAAATAACTAAGCCTACACATGAATAAAAATAAAACAAGAAGCGTTCACTTAAACGAAACAATTGCCTAAACATTTTACTGAGGAAAATGTCTACATGCATCAAACTACTGACATCTATTGTTAAATTCTGAACTGGGTTAAAATACAGAGAATGTGGTTGCAAATACGGAACGCCGGAGCCCGCCACAATATCACTCGTTGGATTTAAAAGCAAGGAATTGTCTCGAGACAATACAACAGAATCAATTTGTCTCAGAGACCACAAAGTGTCAGCCAGAAACCACAGAAAGTATTGGCATATAACAAATCCGACGCCTTAATAATAAATCTAAGAATCTCTGTTTTATTTTAAATCTTATATTTTATATTATCAGAGCACTAGTTTGAAGGTAAGTATTCTAAGTTGCCCCTATTTATAATTGCAATAGCCCGACTGCCAATATTTAAAATAAATAAAGTTTTACCAATACAACTATTTTACATTAAAAGGGAAAGTTTATTTCATTAAAAAAATGTACAGTTTTAAATTAAAATTTTCAACAAACTTTGAGGTTCAATTTTTCATTGCTTTTAAATAATAGAGGTGGTACTTTTTCAAAAAATAAATCACAATATATAATTAATTTTCGGGAGTAAATCAAATTAAATGAAAACTGTGAACTCACCCCTATGAACTATCACACTAAGGAGCCTCAAGTTAGTGGGAAAAATACTAAAATCTGCAATTTTTATAATTTAAAAGAAATGTTGCTTTTGTAGACAGTTTCAAAAATACAATTTGTCTACATAAAACACATACATCAGCTGATTGAAAATGCCCATTGTTGCTACAATAATCAGCAACACAGGTATCTAAAACTATTGATTTCAAACTTTGAAATAATTTCTTGCACTAATTTTTAGGTTAAGGTTTTTGATTCAGGAGTAGGCCTAAGTCACGCCATTTATGTTTAGCTTTTATCATAATCCCTTAATCATTTAATTTAGACATTTAATATAATTTGTGAGGCGTTTCCATTAACAGCTGATTCCTAGCTTTGAAAAAAATCTAACTCTAATTTTTAGGTTAAGTTGTTTGTTCAGGAGTGGCTAAGTCTCATCGTTTATGTTTAGCTTTTAGCATAACTACTGTCATATTAACAACTTAATCATTTAATTTAGACATTTAATATAATTTCTCAGGCGTTTCCATCAACAGCTGATTCTAAGCTTTGAAACAATTTCTATCTCTAACTTTTGGGTCAGGTTTTTATTTAAGGCAAGACCTAAGTCGTGTTGGTTGTTGTAAAACTTTATTTTAACTGCTGTTGAATATTATGTACCATCTTTTCTTTGGTTACGATTAATACTTCATAGGCTATTTATTAAAGGGGTTGCGTGTGAAGCACGCAAGGGTCACTTAGTTTGAGTTATTAGGTTACTCATTAAAGAGGAGGCGGCGTGTGAAGCACACAAGTGTTGCTTTGTTCGAGTTATTATGCTACTTATTAAAGGGGAGACGTGCGGAGCACGCAATGGTAGCTTTGTTCAAGTTATTATGCTATTTATTAAATGGGTGGCGTTCAAAGCACGCAAGGGTGCTTAGTTCAAGTTATTTTAAAGCAAAGGGAAACACTTTGACCTTGTTTAAACCTGAATTCAGTGAACTTGAGCTACCATTTACCACGGCCACAACCTGAATGATTTCTTCGCGACAGGTTTGGTTATAATTTACATAATACTGAATCGTGTCCGTGTTATTTATATACGAACGGTGTCCGTGTAATGATGCGTGTTTTTCAAAGTCAGTATTAAATGTTTGGAACCTATGAAATCTGAGAAGGTGGCAAAGCTAACTGTCCGCCGTTGTGAGAGAAACAAACATTTCATAACTCAAACAACACTGATGTTTCCACCACCCGGTGGATACAGAAACACACGGCGCAATTAGGTAATTGTGATAATACACTGTAAACTGAGTTTAAACATGATTTCCGCGGCAAACAAATATTGTAGAAATTACGGGAGAAAGAAAACTCCCAACATGTAGGTTTATTTCACATGACAGCCCGTAGCTCCGTAATGGCTGCGTTTAGAGAAAAATACCAAAGAACAAAAGTGTAATCTATATATATAAAAGCGAAATACCACTCACTCACTCACTGACTCACTCATCACGATTTCTCAAAAACTACAGAACGGATTGAAATGAAATTTGGTATGTAGCTTCCTCTAGGGCCATAGGTGCTCACTAAGAAAGGGTTTGAAAAAATTCAAAATTTTAGGGGAGAGGTTTGGGGGGATCAAAGTTATTAAATCACGATTTCTTCAAAATTACCGAACGGATTGGAATGAAATTTGGTATGTAGCTTCCTCTAGGGCCATATGCGCTCGCTAAGAAAGGGTTTCAAAAAATTCGAAATTTTAGGGGGGGTTTGGGGGATCAAAGTTATTAAATCACGATTTCTTCAAAACTACTGAACGGATTGGAATGAAATTTGGTATGTAGCTTCCTCTAGGACCGTAGGTGCTCACTAAGAAAGGGTATGAAAAATTTCGAAATTTTAGGAGGGGGATCAAAATTACCACCACCACGGGCAACGCCGTACGGGTCAGCTAGTAACATTATATGTTCTACAAAAAAAAAAACAGTGTTTGTGTTTTAAAAAATAATATGGCGGTCATGTTGGAAAAATGGCGAAGATTAAAAATACAGTAACACCGTAATTTTAATGTACGTATAAATCCAGGGAAGGTTACCAATTTAAAGTTTTTCGAGATACTGATAGTTTCCGAGATCCCAGTGATGGCCATTTTGAGTTGATCACCATGTATACCCCTGCTCGTTTCATACATCAACACAAGCAGTGATTAGTGATGAAGCAAATACAAATATATTATTGTATACGCTGATATTTTCACGGAAATTACGATTAATTAGGACAGAGGCACTTGGAACGGGTTAAGGTGATTAGGGTAACGGTAGCCTACGCATAATGTAAGACAGAGGTCGAAAATGGATGGTTGGAATAGTCGAAATTTTGGATGGAATTATGGCGTGCGTTGTGATTTCCCCATTAATCAATACAACATTTCAAATAAATTTTTATTATGTCTAAATGAAATGATCAATTTTTTGATATGACAGGAGTTATAATAAAGGTTACAAATAAACGGCTTTACTAAGGCCTACTCCTGAACAAAAACTGAACCTAAAAATTAGAGGTAAATATTGTTACAAATTTTGACATCAGCTGTTAATGGAAATGCCTGAGAAACTCCTACAAGGAAACAGCTGATTATTGTAAAAACAACAGGCATTTACAATCAGGTGATAAAATAATTTTGTTGGTAAAATCGCATTTAATTTACTCACTGGCAGTGGAGCTTTTGCAATTACAAATAGGGACAAAATAAAACACTTACCGTCAAACAAGTACTCTGACGATTAGGGCGAGAAAACAAGATTTAAAACAAAACAGATCGGTTTAGAAGATTTATTATTAAAGTGTCGCCTTTGTTGTTTGCCAAAACTTTCTGTGGTTGCTGGCTGACACTTTGTGGTCTCTGAGACAAGTCGAGTCTGTTGTATTGTCTCGAGACAATTTATTGCTTTTAAATCCAACTGGTGATATTGTGGGTCGGACTAATACGCTATTTCGGTCTGTGGAGAGATTGTATTTGAAACACTATCTGGGGCTTGGGTTTTCTCTCTTTATATCATTTAAGAATAATATGTACCAACTTCCAGCTCTCTAGCCTGTAGGAAGTTAGTGGAACCCCTTAGTTTTGACGACAGTGGCAGAGATTATTCCGCAAATTTTGTTATTTT
>JAGFPH010000060.1:48758-63587 GCA_018207615.1 Philaenus spumarius | reverse complement strand
ATAATTAACCGATACCTGTCTTGAATTAGTTTTTTTGTTGTTGTTTGGTTGGTACTAAGTGGAACAGTCATTATTGGGAGTCAAATCCACTGAACTTGTTAAAATATTTATAACGTTATGAATTGATTTCTCCTTTCTACATTCACGTAACTCTGTACAAGACGTCCTGTAACTTTAGGCCGTCACAATTATTCATGGTCAATTTTAAAGTAAAACGTTTTTTGTTTCGTCGATATTTCTTCTTCTGCATTGTTTTACACACTTACTAATATGTGCAAGACGTTTATTGTAACAGCTGATCGTTTTAAAGAAGAAGATATCGACGAAATAAAATAGGCAGTGGTAAATTTAAAAGTTTAAACTCTCAACAGATGTATGGGTTTAGTCAAGTCAAGCTAACGACGAAATGGACATTGCACTTCCTAATTTGGAAGTTATGTTAATTATTTTACCAGGCGATATCTCTAAAATTGACATAATGATTTCTCATTTTTTTAAATATTTAAATTTTCTAACTTGGTTGCTGTGGTAATTAATGTAAATGCATTAATTAAACTTGCGTTGGTTCAGTATAGGTCTAATCTAAAATTATGGTTTTTTAATTATTATTTGACTATAGAATATCATGTTTATGTTATTTCTTATTTTTTAAATTTCAATTTTAAATGGGTAAAGTTAAAAATCATTATTAAATTTCGGATTAACCCATACAATCAAAGATTTATATACATGACAGTTTTTACTCTGTCAGCAGTCCCACGACTGCTTTATTTCTTTTTTTTTTACATCCGATACAGGTTTCTACCCTTGGGATGATTAAATATTGTCTTCTTGTATTTAAGATGTGTGAGTAAAATGTAAATGTAAAATTATTGTCAGAAGCAATAAATTTATTATTATTATATTAACTAAACATATCGGAAATTGTAAATAATGAGACATAGAAAGATATCTTATATTTGTTAGATGTAGAAAAAAAACGTAGATGACAAAAATGATAAATTTTTATGAACAAAACGAAAACAAGATTTTATCGAGTCACTTGGAAAAAGTAAAATTTTAGACGAATTTTGGTATCTTCTAATTATACATTGGAGCTTTCTGCAAATTTAATTGCCGTGTGCACACGAAGGAAATCAAAAATAAGTCCGCCATTGAAAAACGTACGTGTATATACCAGGTGTCTTAGAAGTCCCCCACCCCCATTTATTTTTTTATTAATGGAAATAGATAGATTTGCTTTGGAGATTGTTAACATGAACAAAAATTGAGTTTTTTTTTTGACGTATCGTAAATTTCAACCCGTCCTCAAAAATGGGGTATTTTGGGGGTAAGTCGAAAATTTTAAATGAGAACTCTTATTGAGTGACACCTCATTTTAAAGGCCTTGATAAAAGAAATAGATTGGCGCAAACCGGAGGTCTGTATGTTGACTCTATCCAACATAACGGCCAAAAGTTATAATTTTTCTCCATTTAAATAACATTGAAATTTTTTTTACAAGAATTTCTTCCAGTAGGTCACTCAATCTAAGTTATAAAACATAGTAATTAGTATAAAAACAGTAAAGCTCTCAGGAATTCCCAGGTACTGGACTTTTTACTATTAGGAGTCGAAAAACATGAACAGTTATGAATAACTAAGCATTTGAAAAATTGTATGAACCAGTAATTTATTAAACAGATGTATCATCTTGAACATTTCAATGTTATTTAAATGGGGGGAAATTATAACTTTTGGCAATTATGTGGGATAGAGTCAACATACAGACCTCCGGTTTGCACCAATCTTCTTCTTTTATCAAGGCCTTTAAAATGAGGTGTCACTCAACAGGGGTTCTCATTTAAAATTTTCGACTTACCCCCAAAATTCCCCATTTTTGGGGGAGGGGTTGAAATTTACTATATGTCAAAAAAACTCCATTTTTGTTCATGTTAACAATCCCCAAAGCAAATCTGTCTATTTCCATTAATACAAAAAATAAAAGGGGGTGGGCTTTTTAAGATACCTGGTGTATAAGCGATATTTTAGTAGCATTCGAGTGCCAACTTTCTCATTGTTGACTCTACTCAGCTACTGGATACGTGCATTTACTCAAGTGGTATTCATCTTAGTTAAGGGTATGCAATCCCACTGGAGTAAGCCTGGTCTAAGATATTGCATGGTAAGGCGCACGAGCGTGACTAGAATATCGCTTGTATACACTTACATTTTTACTAATGATGGTCTCTTTTTTTATTTCCACCATGTGCACACAACATTCAAATTTTCAGAAAACTCCAATGTACAATTAGTAGGTAACAAAATTCGCCCCGATGTTTTATTGTTTATAGTTGACTCGACTAAAAATAATGTTTATGTTCTTGGTTGTAATCTATATAAAAATATATAAAAGCGAAATACCACTCACTCACTCATCACGATTTCTAAAAACTACTTAACGGATTGAAATGGAATTTGGTATGTAGCTTCCTCTAGGGCAATAAGTGCTCACTAAGAAAGGGTTTGAAAAAATTCTAAATTTTAGGGGGGTTTGGGGGATCAAAGTTATTAAATCACTATTTCTTCAAAACTACCGAACGGATTGGAATGAAATTTGGTATGTACCTTCCTCTAGGGCCATAAGTGTTCACTGAACAAAGGGTTTTAAAAAATTGGAAAATTTTAGGGGGGTTTGGGGGGTAAAAATTACTAAATCACGATTTCTCCAAAATTACGGAACAGATTGGAATGAAATTTGGTATGTAGCTTCCTCTAGGGCCATAGGCGCTCGCTAAGAAAGGGTTTCAAAAAATTCGAAATTTAAGGGGGTTTGATCAAAGTTATTAAATCACGATTTCTTCACAACTACCGAACGGATTAGAATTAAATTTGATATGTAGCTTCCTCTAGGGCCATAGGTGCTCACTAAGAAAGGGTATGAAAAATTTCGAAATTTTAGGGGGGTTTGGGGGATCAAAGTTACTAAAATCATAATTTCAGATCTTTTATTAGTATGAAAATAGTGCTTTTATTATTTAATATCTATATATATATATATAAGCCAAATAGCACTCACTGACTGAACACTTAAAAAGAATACAATTACGTTAAAAAAGGCTGAAAATACCAACCACCACGGACAACGCCGTACGGGTCAGCTAGTCAAATATATTTTATACAAATTTATAGTTTACCATTTTTTCACCTGCGATTTATAATTTAGAATTTCATGAACTTAAACCCTAGGATCGATTAAAATTGCATCCATCGGCAAATCTTCGTTTGAAAGAAATATAAAGCAGTAAAGAAACTTTTTTTGAACAAATAGTCTAACATCAATACGTAGTTATTTTACTTTATCAGTAAAATTTGTTTTGAAATTGTTTGGTATTGTAGTTGAACTGTACTTACGTTCGTTTGAAGCGTAATGGCGTATTGTCGATCACCTGACGTCAGGAAGTTTCTTTCTTATGAACTGTAAAATTGCGTTTTTTGAAGCCCTTTAGTAGCCCTGCGGTTTAAAAAAAACTAGGTCTTATTTTAAAACAACTTATGTTCACTTGGAAGGTTAATGGAAGTATGAAAATAAAGGCTAATAAGAAAAATTATATCGTGTGTTTTATTAGTTGCCTACTTGATATCGACGCTGCGTCGAGATATCAGCTGCGAGATCATGATCCAGATTTGGATTTGAATTTGTCGTAAACAGAAGGAAAGGCCGAAATTTGGTCCGTTGTATTTCGACTTCAAATAGTTCGCTTTTATCTCAACTCAAATTGTTTTTAAAATTTGTACCTTCCTTTTTCAAATGCCGTTTCATCCATTTCGGAACACAACTTTCAACGAATTGCTAAACATTTTCATTTCTCAGAGATGGTGATTAAGCCACAGAATTCACTTACTGACAGAATCACTAAACATTTTTCAAATTCCGATCTATTTTAAAATACGATCGACTGGGAGAGTAGTGTTTGAATCGACGCCCGCGGGGTGTCCTGTGACGAGGTCGTTCATTTATGTATAACCGTCCGTCTGGTGACGTAGCCTCTCAAAGTTAGACCATGGTGACTTTCCAGTATCTTACCGACAGCACAGGTTGTAGGTGTATTTAAAACAATATCTGTGTGCGACAGCACAGGTTGTAGGTGAACCTAACACAATACCTGTGTGCGACAGTACAGGTTGTAGGTGTATTCAAAACAATACCTGTGTGCGACAGTACAGGTTATAGGTGTATTCAAAACAATACCTGTGTGCGGCAGCACAGGTTGTAGGTGTATTTAAAACAATACTTGTGTGCGACAGCACAGGTTGTATAGGTGAATACAACACAATACCTGTGTGCGACAGTACAGGTTGTAGGTGTATTCAAAACAATACCTGTGTGCGACAGTACAGGTTGTAGGTGTATTTAAAACAATACCTGTGTGCGACAGCACAGGTTGTATGTGAATCTAACACAATACCTGTGTGCGACATCACAGTTGTTAACACAATACCTGTGATATTGACCATCAACCTCTTTGCTCGCTCGTTTAATTTTGAGGCTATATTACGGGTGTGCAATACCAGGACGAATATTATAAACTATTACTAGGTATGTTCCAATATTTCAAACTGAGCTAGAGGGCGGAAATAACCGAATTTGCACAACTGTTGTTTGTTGACGACAGTAATCTAATTCTGTACGTAATGTTGCATTGTTAGTTATGTTCTAGTTCTAGAACTGCCTTGGTCAACTTTACACACAACCGACTTGTAAAAGCTGCTCCAGTTTCATCAGTTGGAATTTTGCCAAATTAGCTTCAGTCACTCCGGAAAATGTTATTTCGGAACCATTAAAAAGAACAGTTCTGCAGTTGGAACTGTTGAAATTGGAACCTGTTCCGGTAAAATAAGTGCCAAGGCCAACTTTAGCTATCTGAACGTTGGCCTTTTATGTACCATGAACTCAATTGACGCCTCAGAACCGATTTTTAGTGGTTGGAAACTGTTCCGGCAGAAGAACTGTCAAGGCCAACTCTAGTCTATGCGTTGGCCGTTTAATGTACCATCAACGCTGTTGACGTCTCCGGAGTTGCTACCGATTTTTAGTGGTTGTAACCGGTTTAAGAAATAGTCAGGCGGAAATTTTGGCTCGGAACAGATTTTTGCGCGAAGACATTTTTTGGAAGTGGTTTCGCTCTGTACTCGGTG
This sequence comes from Philaenus spumarius, assembly GCA_018207615.1. Classification (NCBI taxonomy): domain Eukaryota; kingdom Metazoa; phylum Arthropoda; class Insecta; order Hemiptera; family Aphrophoridae; genus Philaenus; species Philaenus spumarius. The sequence goes on along the minus strand of JAGFPH010000060.1, from coordinate 58,409 downwards.
GCTTTTGACAATTAAAATTGAATTTTAATGTTTAGTAGTAAGTCGGTTCCTTACTATTGTTTGCTTTCGAAGTGAAAACTGTTTTTTAAATAACAAAATTAAAACTGCAATTAACGGAATTAATAGTTTGAGAATTATGCTTATATGAACTGTTTTCTTTATTTGTATTGTCCAAAGTTTCTGAATCACCCACTGAGTTTACAACCAGCTGAGTTCCCAACTCAGTTTCATCTTCCATCAAACACACTATACCGAGATATATATCTAATAAATCGCTACATTTAGGCCCAACTAACGAACCACAAGCTCGGGGGCATTACGAGGCTCTAAATTAACCAAACACAATTTCCAAAGCCTCATTTATTTACTCCAAGTATAACTCCTGAGCGTGCCTTCTGCGTTCATATCGACTATTTCCGTTTGCGCATGCATAACACTGATCGATGGCTTTATAACCGCACAAAATGGATAATACTCGTTGTGTGGCGTAGTCGGTTCGTGAAAGAATATCATAAACCACGGCGCCCAATGCAGGATTTTCCTCCAGCCATTTTGGACACGCGCATAGGGCGCAATATTTTTTAGTAGGTAAAAATTGTAAGGTAAAAAAGAGCTACAACATCTTTCAGACCGCAAGATTTTTGAAAAGCAACGCAAATCTCCTTTTTTCAGAGAAAAGATCTTGCCTTGCTAGTAGTACACCGTAAAGTAGTTGTTCAAGGGCTTGTATTATTAACAAAATAATAGATGACTCGTGCGAATATTTTGCATGTTAGGAGTACTTACCTGATTTAATACTTTGATTTCATTCAGTTAATTACGTTTATTTATTTACGTTGGTTTATAAATAACAGTTTACAACGTTTTATAACGCTTTACTTTGATTTTCGTGATAGATTACACTTGCATATAGAATGTAATCAACATGCATGTTAGCTAAACATATTGTTAATAGACGGTGCCTTTCATTAGGAATCATATGTACTTTCATATGAAAGTTTTTAAAATAATTAGTTTAACGAAAAGATTAGTTTTAAGCTATTTGTAAATTTTTTGTCAATAGCGGGGAACATAAAATTATGTTTAAATCATTAATTTTGATGAAGAATTAGGAGATATGGCGTTGCCACAAAAAAACCTTGCGAGCGAAGCGAAGCATTACATAATCCACGCAGCAACATGTGAGCCGGGGCTAGACGCCAAGGTGGAAACAAATTCTACCAATGTATTTCGTACACGTGACAGCTATTTAGCGCCATCGTGAGTAGATCAACTTTCCCAAATAGTTGGTTGAAACCCTAAGACATGTAAACTTAATTTTGGAAAATTCGCTCAACTCACGTTTGTCAATAAAGGAGAAGAATGAGACTCCATCATTCGAAAGCTACTGTGCTATACATGTGCACACACAAAAATCATGGTTGTATGTCGCCATATTAAACTAGGCCTAACCTAAAATTGTGTTGCTAAGCTGGTTACCCGACTCAGGTGATTTAACTGTTATTCTCTGCAGTTGGTTGCTATGGCAGTGAATATGAAAATGTATTTCGTAGGTCATGGCTTTATATTTTTCATATACAAACAAATACTTAAATTTGTTTCCGTTTCTTTCAAATTGGATTATCTTTATTTACTTCTTACATTATTCTACCGTTTAATAGTTGAAATCTTTAAGCGGGAAAAAGATAGTTCTACTACTATGACAAATTGCATTTCGATAATTTCAGAAATACTGTAATCGACAGTAACACATAGGGACAACGAAAGGGATCCCTGGCCCGATTTTTGTGAATTATAAAAACTCTCATTGATATAAAAAAACCGAAATGACACAAATTGTAGCCAGAAACACCACAACCCAGTTTCTACCTTCGACTTGTTACGGTAGATAAGTAATCTCAAGTCGTTTAAAACACCTGTTTGGTTGAAACAGCTGATGGGAAGGTATGCAGTCAATAATTACACATGTGTTCGTCTAGAGACGTCTTTAGTCTAATGTGCTTTCCTCGCGTACTCGTCCTTATTTCTTCTTCTCGTTTTCTCGTTGATGTCTTGATTTCGTTTTCTTCCTTCTATTTTGCTTGTTCTGTTTCATCAATCGTCGCATTTTCACATAAGTATTTGTTTTTCGCAAATTTTCCTATTCTTGTTGTTTATGGTCATGATATTTTTATTTCATTTCTCAGCTTTATATGTTAACCATTTTCAATTGTTATTTTGACTCCTTTACAAATTTACCATCTTTTAGTGCATTTGTTTATAAATCTTCATTTAAAATTTTAATTGTTATGAGTCCTGTTTTATTCTTAATAGTTTTTCTTTTAGTTTTCCATTTGTTATTATTGCTGTTGCTATTTTATTTTAAATTTCTAGTTTTGTATGTTTATTATTACTTGTGAATTTTTCCTGTAGGTGTTTGTTGTCGCTTCTTCTTTACCGTTGAAGTCTTTATTTTCTTTTTAATTTTCCTCTTCTTTTTTTATATATCTATACTAATATTATAAAGAGGAAAAGTTTGTTTGTTTGTTTGTTTGTTTGTTTGTTTGTTTGTATGTAATGGGTAATCTCTGGCACTACTGAACAGATTGAAAAAATAGTTTTACTAATAAAAAGCTACACTATCCCTGAGTAACATAGGCTATAATTCATTTCGTTAAAAACCTTTTTTTATTTCAATATTTGTAAATTTAGTCATAAAAAATTGTAGGGTTAGGCTTAGAATGATAAATCAACACATGTATTTATATTTATTACCATAGCAACCAATTGAATAAAATAACAGATAATATAGATGTTTGCTCCAATATTTCCATTAACAGCTGATTTCAAAATTTGAACCAATTATTTTTGTACTTCTAGCTTTTAGGTTAGGGTTTTAAAGTGTAGACCTGAGCCTTGCTGGTTCTTTTAACCATTATTATAACTGCTGTTATAAAATATAAAAAATAATTTGATTTGAACATTTAACATTATTTACCATCTTAGTTTTGAGGTTATTATTAATACTACACCTTTATTATAAGTAAAACATAACATATGATTTTAGAAAGTTCCATTGGGGGTTGGCGTGCGGAGCACGCAGGGGTCTCCCCTAGTTTACCTTATAATTTTGTTTTCTATAAATCTTTTCTTACGAATTTACCATAGTATTTATTCTACTGCATTTCTTTTGAATACTGTTTACCTGTTTTGCTTTTCGTTTTATTCTTCATGTTATAAGTTTTTTTCTTGGTGCTTTTTTAAACATATGTTTTCGTTATTTTGTATATAAAAATTTGTTTTGTAGTTGTCAATAATATCACCATGTTTTAGTTTTTACCCAATAACTTGATTATATTTTAAGTTACAGAAATAATAAAAAAAGCCGCTACGTTTGTCATTAAAAATTTTAAACGACCACCATTTGGTTTTTTGTACATGGGTAAATGATCTCATAACAAATATGTATCCAATACATATTTCCTAAATCCAAAGATATTAAGTATTTAGTAAAAAAACACACACACAAGGTAGATAACTGGAAAACGAAGCATTTCCGGACCTTTGTTTATATGAACTTTTTGATTTATTTTCACTAGTAGAATACGTCTTGAAAGTATTTCCGATTGTTTCTGAATCACTTTGTATAACTTAAGAGTATTATGAGTCAAGTACTAGGTCTCTTCCTTTATAGCAATTGTAGAAATATTTTTAAGGGTATCTGTTACCCCTTTTTACCTCTTACATTGAAGTAATCTAAATACAAAAGTTTTTTCTTTTTTGTAAATCATCCAAGAATAATATGTACCAAATTTAAATTATCTAGTTTCAAGTAAAATAATGAAGGTAAAATTCACGTGATGAGTACATTTTATTTAAATTATTTGCTACGAAAATATTTTACTCCTTAGAAACGAGTAATCGAAATGCTATTCTTCTTGTCTTTCCTATACACAACTTAAATTAATACGGCCGAGTATCTGGTATATTATAGCTCCATAGCGAGTGCACGAAATATTATTTATTTTTAAGGGTAGTTATCCCATTTTAACCCTTGGAGTCAAGTAATCGGAATGCTGATGGGGTTTTCTTGTATAGGCTATCACCACGAATAATATTTTGTTCGTGTATGTTTTCTAAACGTATAAAGAGGATAAGATTTGGCCTTTCATATTGTAACAAACATATTTTTAGTTAACGTGTATTTTAAAAGTTTGTGTAGCTGTGCAAAATAAATACGGTATAAACAAATACGGTACATTTTTACTGTGTAAGGAAAAATATCAATCTTGGTACTTAATGTCAATTACATAACAAATGAACGGGGGGGGGATGTACCGGATGTGTATTGTGATTGTGGATCCATATTTATTTATAACATATTTATGTACCTTATAAAATACCGAAAATAGGCTGTATACTTTCCCGCTAGTTTTACTGAGTCTTTCTATGAGTGTTGAATGTTTTTGTCATATTATTTCTGTTATTACACTAAAGCGAGACACGTTTTGTGTAAGTGTTTAGTAAGTTCAAAGCTGTTAATCTTGTTTCTTACAACAATTGCAATGAGTGATCCTCTAAAAAAAAACAAAAAAAAAACGGTGCTTTGCTTAAAAAAACGCAAATACGTATTTTACATAGTTATTAGGCTCTCAACTTAAACATTGTATACAAATATTAATTTTCCTTTACTTTTTCAGATTTAGTACACATGTAAAAGTGGAATTAATACCATTTTTTCTAAATTTAGTCGTAGTACTTTTAATTCCAAACAAAATGAGACCAAAATCATTATTCTATCTCTGATATTAGCTAAGCTACAATGGTTTATGTAAACATCCGTCAAAATAGCGAAAATATACTTGGCGGTATAGACACTCCAGTACAACAGTGGCTTGGCGCTCAATGCTTAGTCGACTTTGGCGGTAATCGGGCGTCCTAGTATAAACGGTATGGCGGTCAAAGGGTTTAAAGCAAATAATCCAAGCGATGGCTCCAATTTTGTTACTCACACGTAAGAAACAATTGTCCAAAATGTCAGCTATCTCTTCTCATGAGAATTATAACTATTGTTTTAGGGTAGTCACCCCATTTAAACCACTTAAGTGTAAGTAATCGAAATAGGTTTTACTTCGTCAGCTCCTTCTTGGGCAAGTTAACCACTATGCCAAATTCGGTGCCGATCCGTGCACAGCGAACACACATACACATTGGATCATACATACAACATACATCGAGACTATTCTTATAAATTATAAGATACGTTAACTTTTGAGTTGAATATGATTTTGGAGTTCTCAAACCACGTATCGAATAACCAGGTAAACATTTTCCAGAAGTAGCACTACTGCAATACAATAATGTCTTCGAAATCTACCAAAAAGTATACACAGTTCGTGAAATCGAACGTACCGTGGCGTTCGGGTACATTCGGGTAGGTTCGGCGAGAGTAGATACATTATTCTTAACAATGCTTGCCGGCGAATCAGCTGTGATAGCTTAGTAGGTCATTGCATTTCTTCTGTTAAATTATTCGTCGTAAGCGTATAATTAAAACACAATTTAAACATGTTCGGATATCGAGAATTGGGTTTGTGTTTTCGATAGTTTTGAGGTTAGACAAACTGAAGAAGGTAAGCTTTTATAAACGTTTACTTTATGTTTGGATTTAGGTTTCACTTTGTGATTAAGTTTTGTACTGAGTGCTTTACTCACACAATTGTTTCGACCCATGTAAGTAATCGAAATAATTTGTATGGCGGTTACCACCCTTTTGTGCTAATCACTATGCCAAATTTGGTACCGGTCCGTCAAACGGCTCGTCAATCTTAAAATCCCTTCCAGTGCTCCTCATAAATACGTCGCGTGTTAGTTCAACCGATACTCCAATTAAAAATACATAATTTAACTCGTTAAACACAATAATGAAGCGTTTACCAGAGCAACGCACTTATAAATTAACCGAAATCACCCGAATTAAGATGAAATAAAACAAACAGTTTAGGAAATTCTAAACGTTGGATAGTTTTAACGCCCTGTTATATAGATCAAAGGCCAACTGCATCTTTAAAGCTGACACCATTGCTTTGGCGAAGTTGTAAATATCCTCGGGCATATACTGTCTCTTTGTGTTTTCTTGCAGTACTTAAGTGCTTAGAATATTTATGACTGAACGTCTAGGCTGGGTGGCGGGCTGTGTCAATGCGCAGGGACAGTTTCGTCGTAGATTTTATTATTTCGTAATACTTAGACCTAGCATTACTTGAGCCATGTGGTCAGCAGACGGATCGTTCTCCAAAAACTGGACGCTTCATGTTACCAGTATTTAAAAAACCGTTCAAAAATCCACAATAATTTACTGTATGATAGTGATCAGTATTAAATATGTCTTACAAGGATTCATAAAGTTTTATTATTATTTTTTTTTTTAAATTTCACAAAGTCAACTCCGTGGCTTGTTAAAAACTGATTTGTAATGAAAAAGTATAAATTTGTATCACTGTTTATGACATTAATTATTATTCCAATAATTGTCTTATATAATAAAGAAAATACACACAAGTAATTTACGATAAATTGCAATAAATTTAATGGCCAACATGTCTTACTTCTTAATTCCCTAAGGAATATTTTGTGAGCTTAGCCACGCTTTTATTGTTGGCCTATTTTAACGATTGATACGTAAAATTAAAGAAATTTTACTCAAGGTGTTCGAAAAGTCAATTGTTTTATCCTCAATCACTAGGGCTCTGCCCCCTTAGGCATCAAACTTCCCATTTATATCTTATAGAAGAAAATTTCATTGAGTGTATGTCACATGTGTATTATCTAAGTAATCTCGCTTAATTAAACAGCTGTTTTAAGTAATCTTACTTAAATAAACAGCTGTCTTAAGTAACCTCACTTAAATAAACAGCTGGTTTAAGTAATTAATTTCATTTAAATAAACAGCTGTCTTAAGAAACTAAATATTTCTATTACAGTAATAAATCACTGTGTTGTTTACATTTTTATTTTTATAATGTTGGTGTTCGGATCACTGAGTATTTATATTTACGGTATGTTTTATAGTTCTGTAGATTTAGTGAGATTATTAGTTAAAAAACAAAATGTCACAAAAAATAAGAAGACAACAAGTACCATTGGTAGGAAATTGGGATCGTATAAGCCACAGAAATTATATGAGAGTGGTTCGTAATTTAATTGTGTTTCTTAATTTAATCTAAATATATATTTATGTACTAAAATTAAACAATGGTGAATCATTGACGAAAACACTAGTTTTTATTGTATTTATCAAAGTAGTGTTACTGCGTTTAGCATCAACTCATTTTTGTCACCAACAGTTAGATTGTTCAATTACAACCAAAGCTTGATGCTTCTTACAACCAAATATTAGGCTAGTACATTTACTATTTAATAACTCTGTGGTATTACAAGCGTGTTACATTTGTGTTATTTTTTTGTATTCTAAGATTAACTGAATAAAGTTGTTTTTTTTGTAAATATGCAGAGTATCCTTGGCCATAACCCCCCCCCCCCCCCCCCCATACCACCAAAATAATAATGGCCCCGATAATACTAGCCCCCATTGGCAAATGATTTTGGCGGCGCCCACGGCCATAACTGTACTTATTTGGAACGCTTGTATTCTCAGAACCCTCTTCTTTTTAGGTGAATTGAAATCGCAGCTCCCTTAGGACGACACAATCCACACAGTCCTCTAAACTATAACTTATCCTTCATCGAATTTTGAAGATAATATATTGTAATTTGCAGGAAATCGTTTATGAACATCTAAATTATAATTCTTAGGTGATAAAACTTATAAATAATACATTTTTATTAAATGATTATTAATTCATACATTTGCTTGATATTGATATTTCGATATCAAAGAGATGTGATTTTCAGCTGAGACGGGACGAATTTTGTTACACATTGGAGCTTTCTGCAAATTTAAATGTCGTACGCACATGGCGGTAACTAGAAATAAGACCGGCATTAGTAAAATCGAAAGTGTATACAAACGTTATGCTAGTCCCACTCGAGTAATATCATAAGCCAGCCTTCTCAATGTTAGCTCTGATCACTGGATTCGATGCTTTTAGTCGAGTTGTATAAACCAATCCCCCCATATTGTATGCCCCTATAATTTCAGCGTGATTTCACTTCGTTTACGGTAAAACTTTTCGCTTACTTAACTTGAAAACGAAACTTATCAATACCTACGTTTATATGAACTTCGCACATACGATTGGTGAAAGGAATACGCCTGAGGATGACAGAATTTTTTTCGAAACGCGATGCCTTAATGTATATTATTTAATTGCACAAGTCGTTTTACAAACATCTTCGCTCGCCGTCCATCAGATCAAAACATTCCGCACAGCTTGTCGAGATGATCTGTTCTTGTCAATAACCGGCATTTTGTTAATTAACTTACCAACGCAGACGTCTGGGTTGTTTTTCCTGTTGCCAACCTTGCAAAAAACACCCATTACTATACCAGCCGTCAATCAACGTGTTCCGACATACATTAACCTTTACAATAACAACTGTTGAAGCGATAATTGATTCATTTACATTGACTTGTACCAGTGGTTGTATACCAGTGTGTCAGAGCTGGTATATACAGGGTGGGTCATAATTATAGCAGTTATGACCAGAATAGGCTAGTTATTGCCCAATTCCTGCTGTCGTAGACGGCATCGTTCGTGTTAAAAAAATAAGGAACTTTTGTAAGAAATCGTTTTTGTGAAAATGGTAAAGTATTATAATTTGTTTTTAGCGAATTTCTATGGTAAGAAATAAGATCGGGAGTAGTCAATGAGCACTGATCATGGTCACCAGAACACGTTTAGGGGTGTCATTAAAAATTATAAATATATATGTTCGCACTTTAACGGCCGTATTTTAAGTCCGATTTTCCAAATTTGGTACACACGTAGGTTGTCTACGTCGCTCGGATGAGTTCGTTTAGATTTTTAGATTTGTCGTACTAGAATGAAACAACCGGAAGCACGTTTTTACAGAAAGTACCTATTTTTTATATTTTTCGGTACTAGAATGAAATATTTTAGGGTGTTATCCAAAAAAATAAATGTAGGAAATTATTCCGCACATTTTGTTTTTTTACACAACCTTATAGCTTGCTTGGTTCCCTCAAAATCGATCGAAACTTAAAATACAATGAAAGTACTCAGTTCAAATCCACGTAGGGGATTTTACCATGGGGTCATCTTCTGATCAGAGGACAACGGCCGAGTTGGTACGCTGCGAGCGAAGCGAAGCAGTTCATAATCCGAGGCAGCAAAGCCAGTATTTCCCCGGCGAGTGAAACGAAGGAGTGCGTGAGTAGAAGCTGGAGGCTTAGGTGTAAACAAATTCTACTAATACATTTCGTACACAAAGGCAGCTATTCAGCGTCTTCGTGAGTAGACCAATTTCCCAAATGGTTGGTTGAAACTATTAAACATATAAATTGAATTATGAAAATTCGCTCAACTCTCGTCAGCTGTTCAACTGCGTGGTCAAATTATTTTGTACATGATTGTTTGCCTCCTGTAATTAGTAATAAACTAGGTTACATACCTAACGTACCGTCAACAGTTCTGTCCTTTAATTAGCGACGACCGGTTTCGGAAGCTTACTCTACGCTTCCATTGTCAA
>JAGFPH010000060.1:18539-39271 GCA_018207615.1 Philaenus spumarius | reverse complement strand
ACATAACGGAAACAATCCAAATACGAAGGTTTTAATTTGTTTATGTAGGCCTATCACATACAAAACAATTGTGCAAAATTTCAGCTCTTTTGATTCAAGGGTGGTAAAGTTATCAATATATTGGTACCCCGTTGTTATTCCTTAAACGGAAACAATCAAAATGCGAAGGCTTTAATTCGTTTATGTATCACATACAAAACAATTGTGCAAAATTTCAGCCCTCTATTCACATGGGAATTAAAGGTGTATTGTTTTAGGTTAGTTAACCCGTTTTTAAACCCTTAGACTAAGTGTAAGAAATTGAAATAGATTTCACGGCGTTAATATTGTGCTAATTAACCACTAATCCAAATTTGGTCCCGATCTGTGTGTCACAGCGAGCACACATAACGAATAAATAGGTAGGCATTTTTATAAACAGCACGACTGCAATACAAATTTCTTCGAAATTCACCTAAAAAGTATACACACATGTAATGCGTGAAATCCAACGTAACGTGGCGTTCGGGTATGTTCGGGTAGGTTCGGGCAGAGAAAAAATGTATTCCTAACATTGCTTGTCGGCGAATCAGCTGTGATAGCTTAGTAGGTCATTGCATATTTATCTTACGTTAAATGAATCGTCATAAGCGTACAATTAAAACACAATTTAAACATGTTCGTATGTCGTGATTTTTGTGTGTATTGTATAAATTAGTTAATATATTTAAAGTGTAAAGAATATGACAATGTATAACGCATAGTACACATTCTAAAAGTGTAATTTATTTGATCTTAATTGCGGTAGTTTTGAGGTTAGGAGAACTAAAGAAGGTAAGCTTTTTTATATACTGTATTACTTGGATTTAGGTTTTACTTTTTGTGATTGTGTTTGAGTTCCCCGCGTTCTTCGCTCACACCATTTATTTCGAAACGCTAGATTTTACTTCACGCGTGATTATTAGTTACCCATTGCAGATAATATTTTATTACAATTAAATCTACAACTTTTCCACTGTGGACTAGGCCTAACAATGAAATTAATTATTAAGTGTATTTCTTAAAACACAATCACCAAAACAACATTGATTTCAGACGATGTTCGAAATCAGCTTTTATAAGCTAACAACATATTTGTTGCTTTATTGTCATGGTAATTACAGTCGAAAGATTGTGTATAATATAGAACTTTATAAGGGCGCCAGTATGACATTTTCAAGGGGGCTAGACTGGGGTAAGGGGATTAAGGAGTACCCTCCCCTCAGAAATTTGTCACCTACCCCAGAAAGTATAATGTAAAATCAAAGAGCACATAACATTTAAACCCTATTTTAGTGCTAATCTCTTAAAAGAAAAATTCCTGACTACAATTAATAATTTATATATTTTACTTTCCCTGGGAGCTAAAGGGGGCCGCGAACTCCCTTTGCCCATAGGTATGGGCTCTCATAGAACTTGAAGCTTTTTTATAGGCCAATTAATTGTAATAAATTTGGTGTTGTTGAAATGCGTTTCTTGAGTACGGTAGGCCTACATTAAACAGTAATTGACAAATTACCAACTTTTAACAAATGCAAGCTAGAAATCTGGAAAAATTATTTTTTATAATAATTAAGGAAAAATCTAGCCTAATAGTTTTTAGTTTTCAGTGCGAAAATTTGATTATTGCGAATTATTTTTGAATATATGGTTAAGTTTACAAAGCGCCACCTCGCAATATGGCGGCAGGGCTGCACTCGAACTGCCACAAATTTTGGGTTCATCTGAAACGCACGAACTGCCACAGTCATTAGAGGGGATTAGAAAGGGTCATTTCGCAAGATAAGAAACACACGAACTGCCACAATGGTTCGGTCAGGTAGCGGCTACAAGTGAGGGAAAAACGGGAATTATACTCCCGCGGTTATCCCTCGATGATATTCCTGCACATTACTTATATTTCAAACATAAGTCAGGGAAAAACGGCTAAGGCTGTGAGTAATAACCATTGTTTTCAATCGGCCTCAAGAAGTCAAAGAAGTGATAGCTCAGCATCGAGACAAAAAAATATTGCAACAGGAGCGTTTTATTTCCAATCAATATTGCATTTAATAGTTTCTAGTATCAAGAATCCTTTAAAAATAACTGTTATTAACATAGCACGAAGTTAATAAACCTAACCTAACCTAACCTAACCTAACCTAACCTAACCTAAAACAATTATAAACATACTGTTTAACAAATCTAAACCCATCAATAGTCAAACACTCCTGACCCCTTTCACTCAACACCACACTAAATTCCGGAAGAGACATCTTCCCACGTTAGGTTGTAACAAGACTGTTTAATGCCTTCGAAAATACCAGAAAAGAAGACAAGTATGTGGGTGGGGGGATGGGGGTAACTGAGGGAGTATAATTCCCGTTTTTCCCTCACTTGGAGCCGCTACCTGACCGAACCCTTGTGGCAGTTCGTGTGTTTCTTATCTTGCGAGTTGACCCTTTCTAATCCCCTCTAATGACAGTGGCAGTTCGTGCGTTTCAGATGGACCCAAAATTTGTGGCAATTCGTGTGTCCCCGGCGGCAGCATCACCAACGGATGCGCAAGAAAGTTCTCTTATACGTAATTGTAATGTTTAATTATATTTTAAACGTCTTAAATAAATGCTAACCGAAAATAAAAACCTTTTAAACTTTTACTCAATTCACAACTTAATTAGTTTACAAGAATTAATACTTTTATAATAGTTTTTACACAACTGGCGAAGTATTGGACGTATCTTTTGAATACCCATTCGCGTTCAATCCTGCAAGAGCAGTCTTACGGACTGCCTTTATTTAGGGAGAGATTTGGACTTTTAAGGGTTTCTCTTTCATCTAACCTATTACAATATATTACTGAAATTTACAAAATATCGCACAATTACACTATTATACTACAGGAGGGCGAAGCAAATGCAAACAGATTGTTGAATACTATATTTTCACTACTATTGATTAGGACAAAGTTTTTTTTTTTGTTGTATATATATATATATATATATATATATATATATATATATAGAAGAGAAACAATTTTCAAGTTGTAAAATATATGATCCAAATATGATACGGTAAAGCAGTAAATTCAAACTGGTCAAGTTGGCATAATTTTAATAGTGATAGGTGTTTGAATTATAATGTAATAAGCCTATTGTTTCGTCGTTTGTGTTTAATATTACCGGTACTTAACCAAAATTTTTTTTGTGAATAACAGTTACCTAATTCTAAATTTGCCAATTTGGTTACTATGGTAATAAATCTAAATTCTTTCAAAACCCCTGAGTTTGGTTCAGTTTAGGAATAACCTAAAATTGTGTTAAACACATGATCCAAACCGGCTGTTTTATTTGTAATCGATGTTTGAATTATAATTCAGTAAGCCTTTTGCCTGACCTAAAAAAAACTGTTGGTTGTGAAAAATAATTAACTGATTCTAAATTTTCTAAGATGGTTGTTTTGGTGATGAATGTAGGCCTAAATGCACTTAACAAATTTGCGTTTTTCGGTATAGGCCACTTCTAGAATTGTGTTGCTTGAATTGATTCAAATCAGTTTTTTCTGTTAAATAGGGCAGGGTGGAAACTCGCATATTTTTACCATTTTCAATCCTTATTAAAATCAATATTTGCAAAATCTATAAACTATATACAATCATTTTTGTGTTATTTTTTAGATTTCCATTTTAAACGGGCAAGATAAAAATAACGATCAAATTTCGTATTAAACCAATAAAACCAACAATTCATGAAAGTTTTCACTTCTTTCGGCAGTCGCACGATTGTTTTTTTATGTATGGGGTACAATTGTAATTTTGTGTCTGCTAAAATTTGTTTAATGTAGACCTCTATCGTGTGAAGGTCTTTATAAAAGACTAGGGGAGACCCCTGCGTGCTCCGCAAGCCAACCCCCAATGAAACCTTCTAAAAACATATGTTATGTTTTATTTACAATAAAAGTGAAGGATTAATAATAACCTCAAAACTAAGATGGTAAATAATGTTAAATGTTCAAATCAAATTGTTTCTTATATTTTATAGCAGCAGTTATAATAATGGATAAAAGAACCAGCAAGGCTCAGGTCTACACTTTAAAACCCTAATCTAAAAGTTAGAAATACAAAAATAATTGCTTCAAATTTTGAAATCAGCTGTTAATGGAAATATTGGAGCAAACAGCTATATATTATTATCTATTATGTTATTCAATTGGTTGTTATGGTAATAAATATAAAAGTACATATTGTGTTGGTTTATCATTCTAGGCCTAACCTAAGAATTTTTCCGACTAAATTTACAAATATTGAAATAAAAAGAGGTTTTTATCGAAATGAATTATAGCCTATGTTACTCAGGGATAGTGTAGCTTTTTATTAATGAAACTATTTTTTCAATCGGTTCAGTAGTGCCAGAGATTATCCCCTACATACAAACAAAAAAACAAACTTTACCTCTTTATAATATTAGTATAGAAAACAACTAAGGTATCTATCTCAACCCTACCGAAAATCACGACAGTTAAAAGAATTACAATTCATGGGAATCCTAATTAGGAGCACTTCATTCCACAAGTGGGCTCTGACCAGTCTGAACTGTTTTGGTTCGTCTTATCAGTGAGTGGTTGAGTAGTTCCCGTTCTAATATCAGTAGCTTGCAAGTTTTCTGTCACAAGAGTAATATCGGAACAAAATTAATACTCTAATGGAACTAATAATATATTTTGTATGTGTTTTTTTTTTTTTTAATTGCACAGTTGTAGTTATTCCGTATAGCAAAAAACTTAATAGTAAGACAGAAAGACGTCTTGTTTTTCATGTGTAAGTATTCTCTGATATAAGTCGGACATCATTTTGGACCGAAGCCAGACTTTTCCGTAGTGGTCCAGTCAAATGGTAGTTGCAGTTGCAAGTAGTCTGATTCTGTGAATTCTGGAAGATTCTATGTGTTTTTGTGTGCTGAAACCGAATTTGAAGTTTGCAACCAATATTTCCTGGACGTTCCGAGACATTCGCAAACAGGCGATGATGACCGTTCAGCCTTTTCGCCTTATAAAAAAGAGAAGAATTAGCAAAAAATTGCATTCTTTGTTTTTCACAGAAAGCTAATAATCTACGCATTTACCCAAGAAATAGACTATGAGCAAATTGAAAGAGCATTAAATGTTCCATATAGAGCTCATTAATATATAGCTCGTCAGATTTAGCATGACCTTTACGATGCGCTGGCGGGAGGGAAGAATTTAGGCAAGTGGGGACGCCGTCCGCTGGAGGGGAAGGGACACCTGGCTATTTACTATCACTCGTATCGCGACAGCCTTGTGTTGTATTACTTCCAGACCGAAGTGTTACATTCAGAGCTCGGTAATCGACTGAGCTTCTCTGCCCCCCCCCCCCCCCCACCACTCGAATTAACTGCGAGTCTATTGCGCATCTCGAGGTCACGGTCCATGCTAGAAATTCTCCACTATACAAAACGTTAGCGGCGGCCGTTAGAGCGCTTGAACTTGGAGGCCTATTTCTGTAGTAGCCGCCTTACTCTAGTTAAACCCCGTTCATCCTTTCCACTAGTTTGATTTTCCTAATTTACCTACATCAATACCAGAACGTATAAACAAATTACCTAGTTTTTTTTTTGTATTATGAGGGACATAAAACTCTACATGAGTTCTATAGGAAATTGAATGCTCTTTCAATTTGTACATAATGTGATTCTTCGATAAAATCGTAGATTATTGGTTATCTGCGAAAACCTCACGAAGGCAGAAAATTTCGTCAATTTTTAACTTACTCTAGCTCCTCACCCGTTGGTTCTACATTAAAAAAACAAGGAATACAATTTGTAGTAAATTTTGACTGATTTAACGTAGACTAAAACGGTCTTTTCGAGAAATAAATAGTTTCCGTGTTACAGGCAAAACAACTGAAACAAGTGCGAAAGTTTCGCTATTTTTTGCGAATACTCGGAACGCTCCAGGAAATTTTTGTTACGAACTTAAATAAACGGTACCAGAAACTGGCACATACTTTCTCACAAACATATTTAAATTATTAAACAGATTCATTGTGACTTGTAAGGTGGGGTAGGAGAGGTGATTTTTCATTTAAGTTGGAGATTAACTAATAATAATTATTATTATTATCTAGAGAAAACCTTTCGATCAATATCGAACAAATTTGCACCAACACGTCAATTAGGTCTTTATAGATGCACGAAAAAAGGTTTTGAAAATTTTTGGAAAAAAACCCCCAAAAATCAGTTAATATTATTAGCTAAACGAGAATTTTTAGAAAAATGCGGTTTTTTGCATATGGTAGGGCACATTAAAGGCTACAAATAAGCCAAATTTTATCAAAATCGTTAGAGCCGTTTTTTTATAAAAAATTAATAACTGGTTTTTTGGCCAAAAAGGGGGTTGTTTTTCAAAATTTTTCAAAACCCTTTTTCGTGCATCTATACAGGCCTACTTGACGTGTCTGGTGCAAATTTGATTGAAATCTATTAAATATTTTTCTCTCTAGCTTTGTATACATACAGACATACATACAGACAGATTTTTTGTAAAAACCACTTTTTTGGACTCAGGTTGTCCCAAAACGGATAGTTCCACAAAAATCTCAACATAGATTTTTTTGCGATCACTATACTTTCTCTATACTATAGTATAGTGAGAAAGTAAAATGAGATTTTTCCACAAGAGGGGATCCTTCGTTACTGTTTTACTGAGCTATAGATGTATTTCATTTAAACTGGCATTTATTCGTGCTGTAATAACGCATAACGCTTCCTAATAACGAGTTGTTTTTCTACACAATTATCGTCAACGTTCAGTACAGCGTTCATCTTTATTGGTTTTGGCGACATCAGGAGGCGACATATTGCCCGTAGGTTTCTCGGAAGCTTTTAAAACCTAATGTTACAAGGGGTTAGAGCATTGCAAAAAAATCGATTCTGGGTTTTTTACTAAATATTATCAGGTCCCCTGACGCCAAACTGGTTTTTTACGGCATCATTGCACCGTGATCGCGAAGTGGTACGGTTAGAATGGGCATTGCATTACTTTTATCTGACACTAAATCTAGACTGATTTGAATAAAAACCCCAAACCACAAAACAAGGAACAAAAACAGTAACTAAACAACTAAATTGTAAGTTATTTTTAATACGCTACCCTTATGTAGTGTTAAAACCCTCTGAGGATGATGACCATGTCATCGAAATGTTCCTTGTTTTGTGGTTCGGAGTTTTTATTCAAATCAGTTTGATTTTGTCGCCACAGTGCTCTTTTATTTGTTTAACTAAATCTAGACTTTGATCATTTTAACGTTATTTTGGCCTTATAGTTTAAAAAAACAAAACAAAAACACGCTTTAATAGCAAACTGAACTAAATTTGAAAATAATTGTGAAAAAGCGTTGGGTGCTTTTCATCAAAAATGTTACAAATAGTATTTAATTGGTAGATATTTATAAAAGTAGAGTTATTATAAAAAATATAATAAAACGAACCCCACGCTTTTTTACAATTATTTAAAAATGTTTAGTTTGGTTTGCTATCAAAGCATGTTTTTTAAACTACAATTTATTTTCTTATTTTTTAGTCTCAAAACTGAATCAAAAGTAGCCTACGTAGGCTAATTGCAATCGAGAGACTCGATTTTTTTGTATATCGTATGTGTGACAATAGATTTAAAATGATGTATGTAACATTTAGGGGATACGGGGGTAGGGGTTGGGGGTGTATGTAAATTATTGTATTGTCATTGTCCTTTGATACGTGTGCAAATTTTCAACTTAACCAGAAGTTGGTTAAAATTACTATGAAAGATTCCGTTACATACGGGTCAAGTTATAAAAAAATCGCTAATCCTAAAGGTCCTGGCAAGGATAATTTAACAAACTATTTAAATTATTGCATTGTCGTCGGTCCTTGATAGGTGTGCAAAGTTTCAAATAAATCTTTTGAAAGAGGTGAAAATCACGTTCAAAGATTCCGTTACATAGATACATACATACATACCGAGCTAAGAAAAGCTTGTTAAAAAATCGAGAGTTTCTCGTGCGCTCCGAGAGTTTCGTAATTTGTTACTGCCTTAGTAGGCACAATACTGACCCCGTTCAGACTTATTGTAAACTAGAGGGCTCCGCCAAATACTCGCTTCGCTCACCAACCCCGCGTTAACTCGCGGCGTAGCAAATGCTAACAGATTATTGTATATTCTAATATTATCACGGGTGCACTTTAGTCGAAGTAAGGGGGTAGAGGAGCCCTAGACACTGATGCATGCTCAGTAGTGCCATAGTGTTTGCGTGAATGACAGGAACTTTTTTGATTTAACAGAGTAATAATATCTACAACTTTTTGTACGATACAAATTTCCACACGACCAACACTTGCTGCAAAGGTTGACCAAAATGAAATGACAAATTTTTGAGAATTTTCGTACTAGAATGAATCTTTATGAGGTTTTATAAAAAAAATCAATACAGGATATTCGTCTGCACATTTTATTTTACACGACCTTAAACCCCTTCTGGTTCCCCAAAAATCGATTAAAACGTAAAATACCCTAAAGAACCCAGTTGAAATACACTTGGGGGATGTCTTGTGGTTCGAGGCTGACGGGATTTCGCGAGTTTTCCACTGTGAGCGGAACGAAATTCAGTTAATTTTCCAAATAGTTGGTTGAAACCCTAAAGCACAGCTTAATATTGAAAATTCGCTCAACTCACGAAAGCGGTTTAGCTGCGAGATCAAATTGATATTATTATCTTAATGCAGAAATTTAATATTATTTATCATTTTAACTTTGAGGTTATGCTTATTTTTAAATTATTATTAAAGTAGGACGAAACGGGGTTGGCATGTGAAGCACGCATTATTCTCAATTCTTATGAGTAAAATATAACTAGCCTACTATATAAATGTTTTATCTCTAGTGTGATTTACCGCGATCAGTTTCTAATCGCATTTCAACCTATTAACTTCACACAACTTGATCTCGGATTATTGCCCGGATTAGGTAATCTTTGGTATAAACCTGGCTAAACTGAGTTTTACTTAATCGATCATTCCTTCCCAACAGGCGTAGCCTCAGGAGGTCCGTACCCAGAATAAGACATGACGTAGAACCGTCGAAGCGTGACTGATGACCTGCGTCGCACAAGTCAAACAATTGACCAAAGTGACCGATTTGTCTAAATATAACTGAAGTCCGTTATTAGGGCTATAGACTTGATTTCACTAGTTGAGCTGGTTATGTCGGCTGGAGCGTGAATATGCGTAGAAACATATTTATATATATACACATATATATATGTTTGCGGAACGCGTGTATTGTTCGAATACAAACGAACCGGGTTAATAATTAACTATGTATTTTAAATATTTGTTCGGTAAAAATATCTAAACCAAAGAAGGCCTTTGTGTGTTTTGACTATAATTCTCGTCATCTGATTGTTTTGACAGTTACAGCATCCGACAGGGAATTAAATGGACTACAAAAAATGTGTCTTGAAATTTTTTGCTAAAATGTACGGTTTTTAGATAATTAAGGTTTAAAGTTTTCAAACAGCCGCCATCTTAAAACACGTAATTGGATATAATCGATTATTTTTTTTAAATATGTAATTGTTACGTTAAACTTCATGCCAAGTTTGAGCTCAATCGGTCAAACCATTCTCTAAATATGAATTACTTTGTAACAGAAACAAAAAGGCGGATATCTCGAAAACGAAGCGTTTTTGGAAAAATGTTATTCTTGATTTTCTCTTTATTGTGATCCATAAAACAATTTCCCGAAGTTTGGTACTTAACTTATAGGACACCCTGTATACTCAAAACTTTTCGACCGTTTTCACTAAAAATTTCAGAGTTTATCCATATTAATGCCAGGAATGTTTAGACATTACAATTTCTACAAACTAAGGGGTTGAAATTGGGTTGCTACCCCTATACAATAAATAAAAATAGGACTAACTTCCTACAAGCTATGGCCTAAAGCTAAAATTGTTTAATATTATTTTTAAGAGATATAAAAACAATTTAAATTTTGATTACTTAAGACAAATGGATGAAATGGGATAACGACCCTTAAAATTAAATAAGCATTTATACACACTTTTTCTATTTGCTCAAAAACGAATTTCATTAAAACTTCCCAATTTACACATATTAGTACCATGTTTGTTTAGAGAGTATGGTCACTACAAACAAAGAGATTAAAATGGGGTAGCTGCAATTATTAAAATTATTAAAATGGGTATAGGCCTGCAATACAAATACATTGCACTAACTTGCTACAAGCTATAAAGCTAAATTTGATTTTTGTAATATTATTCTTAAGTGATATAAAACGCCATTTTCAACTCGATTACTTAATTCAAATTAATGAAATGGGATAACTACCCTTAAAATGAAATAATAATCAAAATGGTATTGATTCCCATATCAAATACATTGTAAACAACCCATATGTTTCATGCGCGTGCCCGACCGATTGTCCTTATCATAAGAATCTTATTTTAACCACAAGTCGCTTCAAAATAAATTTGTCAATACACTTACTAAATTGTTTTTGTTAATTTAATCCACGAATATATATATATATTTATATAATAAAACCTAGCAATAGCGAATTATTGACGGGTCCACTAGCCTAGTTTCTTATAAATAAATAAGAAATAACATTCGAATATAGTTTTATTGTGAACATCGATCTTAAACTGGTCACATTTAGGCCTAGTGATTTATGAATTACATAAAACACAAATTAAAATCGTAAAAAGGATAGGCGCCAGTGTGGATCCTTGAGAAAGTCCTAGTGTAAATTTGTTTCTAATAACCGCTAAGGTATTTATGATGCTTTCATATTAAGAAATGCCTTTCAATATGGCGGAAGAACGTGCTATGTAGTGTACTATTTCGTCACTTAAGTGTTATGTAACGAGTCAATTCCAATAAAGGGAAAACCGTTTTAAATTAATTATGGTCTTTTAATTTTTCCTACTTAATGTTTTTATTTAATAGAATATTGTAAACAAATCTCAGTTATCGTTGGGTAATTAACAATAGTAATTTATTATTTCTAAACAAATTTATTTCATAGTAAAATAAATTGTGTAATAGCCTATTGTTTTCTTAAAATTAGTTAGTGGAAAATTAGCCTAAAACCGGCATTTCTAAGCAATGGATTTTATCGTATTTATTAGAACTACAAGAATTCAAAAAATGTAATTTTAAGGCTAATTTTGGATGTTGTAGACACCTAGACATTATGTTTTAGTTTGTTTTTTCCCGATAATTCGGTTATCCTTTGACCTATAGAAACGACACAAACCCTATTTTGTTTGTTCGAAAAATAAAATATTTGGTCTCCTGTACATGTTTTGTAAAGTTGAGGGGTTTCAAAATATTCCACGTTAAAAATTTGTTAAAATTTATTTTTGTTGTCTAGCCTCTACACTTCTAAATCGTAACATACAAAATGCTAATACCAAATTTGAACTCAATATCGTATCTTTGTCTTAAGTTTCGGTGTACTACTCAAACTTTGAAGTTCGAGTTTTCTATTTCGTCCAACTTTATTTTGATCGGGTTTTTATACAAAAATACAAATTTAATAAGTTATAAAATATAACACTCGTACCTGGTTGAAGTGAAATATCCGATTTAGTTCCGAAAAATCGTCGTTCACTCGTACAATTTTTCAACGTAGAAAAAACACCAAAAAACTGAAAATTATTTTTCGATAATTGAATAATTTGTTTGAAATTACATTGAAACACTCAACTGAAACCGACAGACGCACTCGGTTTTTGTATCCACCAACACTTTCACTCCGGCCTCACAACACGTCCAAGTCACCAACCGTACTGATGCATTACCAAGTCCTGAAGTCTGAAGACCACCGAGCACCATCGGTTAATGGTGCTTCCCCACCCTCGATCCCCCCACCCCTACTTCTAAGGAAATTACCAAAATAACTGTCGCTTTCTCCGAACGTTTTGGCATCTTACTTTGTAAATTCGGGGCGCCAAAAGCCACAAGTCTTTTAACAACGTTTTATAAGTTGTGGATCGGGGACGAAAAAAATCTTGGCACGCCGCGCAGACGTGTTTTATGAATGGATTTATTTTGACAGAGGTCTCGGTCGGTGTTTTAAACGTTTTTATATTTGCAACTGCGATTGTTTATGTGCATGCGTCCAACTACCGTGTGGATTTTGTCGGGAATTGTTAGTTGAGATCGTTAATTATTTCACTGAAATCGGTGGAAACTTTACTAATTTAAGTCTCGCTTGTTTGTTTACAATTAGTTATAAGTAAATTGAGCTTGACTTGTGGAAAGATATATTAATAAAATAAAACCTAAACACAGAATCGTAAAAATAAAGTTCAAGAACAGGACAAATCTGGAATTGATTGTAAAAACGCTGAAATATGTACGAAGAAATATGCAGGCAAAACCAAAAGAAGCATGAAGACGAACTAAAGAACATTTTTCTCATTTAAAGTATAATGGGCCAGATAATTGTGCTGTGGCTAAGCATTGTTTAGATAAAAACAATAATCTTAAAATAGAAAACTTTGTATTATTGAAAAATGTAACAAGGGCTCTCTAAATTGTAATTATTTAGATTTTCATATTTTTATTGATTTTTGTATTACATAATTTCCTCTTTAAAATGATAGGCAACATTAAATATTTCAAAATCATTTTCAGTGATTAAAACGAAAACATTTAAACATAGTCTTACCGTTCTTGGAGCAATATTTCTTACTGTCATTTTGATGAAAGATGCACCGTTTTTTAAAATTCCATTTAGTATTCTTTTCTCATTTTCTGGGAAATTAAGTGTTGCTAGTTGGCCACCCTGTTTGTCAAAAGTAATCAGCTGAGTTCGTGTCAGCTGTACTTCCGTGGTACGATTGAAAAGAAATAAGTATTTCATTGCTGTTATTTTGTTTATAGTTTGTGTTTGTCGTTTATCTTAGTTTGTGATATTGTTGAAGTGATTTTTGCTTGAATTGGAAATGAAAAATATTTGAAACTTTAGAAGATGTTATAGGTAGGGAAACACGTAGGACAGTCTAAAACTAATAATGCAGTGGAAATAACCCCAGTTTTAAGTGAACAAACTGAAAGTAGGCCTAGGCCAAGTTCAGAGTTCAAGCTAGGTAACAACTTTGAATATTATCAAACTATTACCGACACATTATAATATGAAATATTATATGAGTCTTATGCTCATTATAGCCTAAAATTTACAAAACAAAATTTCGTAGGGCTAGATGCTTGGGAAACTTTTTATATTAACAAATGTCGTGAAACAATTGTAAATAATGAATTAGGACCACTACAAAATACTATATTAACTAAAAAAAATAAGGTATTGTTTGAGATTATTATTAGTTTAGTAATTTGTTTTTTTATTTACTTATTTTTATGCTATTTAACGCCTTACTAATGTAACGTAGTCTTAAGAAAAGCCCCTTTTACTTTAGGGACATGAAACACTATTAGATTGGTTATAGTTTGATTATTGTAGTTAATGCGTCACTGAAGATGGCGACTTTGTCGCTGAAACGTGTTTGATTCTGTGTTCAAGTTTTATTCTATCAGTACAATAAAAATAGTTACATGGTTGTAAACATTTGTTTAATTTAATTTACTTATTTTGTTTTTAAATCAAATTCCCCAAACGTTAAAGTTCCGACGGAAAATTGCATTTAAATGAATTTTTGTGAAAATATGTTTACAACTTTTGTAAAACAAAAATGTATTTTCGAACGAAAATGGAATAGGAAAATAGCATAAAAATTGGAAAAAAATTTCAAACATTTTTAAGGTTTGGACGGCTCTAATAAAATTATGTTTAGTGTAGTTACAGTATTTTTAAATAGTCTTATTTACTACCTTTTTTTGTAAGTACTTAATTACTAATTTTTTAAAAATTTTTATTTTTCAGTGTTTGCTTAATTTACAATGTTCAAAAGAGACAGAATTAAAAATATTTAATACAGGCTACTAAATACTAGCTCCAACCACGAATCGTCTCTTAAGACCATTAAAAACCTATTTTCAAAGAACCAAGTTTAAGAAAAATCGCTTTAAAAAACCGGCTAACGGTTCATTTGAACTCTAGAAGTAGGTGTTGCAAACAACTCTAAATCACTTATAAAGAGCGAGTCGTGAATGAGGAATATAAACATAATTCGATCGCGCAGCTGAAGCGCGTGCGTTGGGAGAATTTACGAAATAACGTTATGTGTTTTAGGGTTTCAATTAAATACTTGGGAAATTGGTTTACTCACGAGGGTGCTGAATAGCTGCCTACGTGTACGAAATATATTAGTTGAATTTGTTTGCTCCTCAGCCGCCAGCCCTGGCACTCACGCTTTGATTCGTTCCTCTCGCAGCGGAAAAACTCGCCTAGCGAGTTGGCACTTTGACCTTTCAGCCTCGGATTATGAACTGCTCGCTTAGCTCGCAGCAAACAAACACACTTCACGAGTTGTATCCCAGGCGTCGATCTCTATAAATGAATAACTCACGATAAAATACCCCATAGATTTGAACCGGGTACTTTTATGGTATTTTACGTTTTTTTTCTATTTTGAGAAAACCAGACGGGCTATAAGGTCGTGTAAAAAAACTAAATGAGCAGAACAATCTCCTATATTTATGTTTTTAGGTAAAACCCAAAGGTTTCATTCCAGTGTGAAAGATCTATAAACATTGTTACTTCCGGGCAAAAAACGTGCTACCGATTGTTGAATTTTTTACTAACTGTTTGTAATAACAGAATATTGTTAAAAATCACCCTTCATCTGAATGTTTTGACAGTTACACCATCCGACAGAGAATTAGAAGGGATACAAAAAAGGTTTCTTCAAATTTTTGTTAAAATGCACGGTTTTTGGTTAATTTATTCTGAAAGTTTTCAAACAGCAGCCATTTTAATACAATCGCATATTTTTCTTAAAATAGATCATTGTTGGGTTAAACTTCGTTCCAATATCGAACTCAATCGGTCAAACCGTCCTCTAGAAATTCAACTCCATGGTCTGCATCCAAAATAACATAATGAAACAGCGTTTTTTACGATGTAGACTGTGCCGAATGAGTTTTTACCTGCTAAATTGCTATTGAGCAGTGCTCTTAAAACGGTTCCTAAAAGTTAAATATTTTTTTTCGAATTATTTACTTTTAGGGTACCATTAAAATTAATTAACTTTCAAACTTTCTTAACATTTGAAAATGCTTCAAAAAAGAACACCCAACACCCATAAAAAAACCTTCTTAGGCGCTAGTATGGTTTCAGTTGACACGCGTGTTAAATTGCTTCAGTTGCTCGTCACACTTACTGCGCAGGAAACCCGTAACAGCCTGTGTATGAGATTGTTTAGGACGGTTGTTTTTAAAAGAAAATTATGTATTTATCATTAAATTTAAATATTTTGTCCTCTTCGACTTTTGAGATCACATCGTTGACCCTCTTACTACGGCTGGAGTCTAGAGGTAGATGTTTCTAGGAAACCCCCGCCTGGGTCCGACGAGGGTGGAAAGTGTACCATAGTGTTTAGCGCTCCGGTGAGAATTATTGAAAAATGCGGCAACCCTTCTTGTGTGTCTGAAAGCTTGCTTTGCTCTGTGCTGGACTAAAAATTAGAATACTTACGTCAGACCAGTGATAAACTTAATATACATCAACTCTTATACCAAGGACATATTACATGAATTGCAAAATAAGGGAAAATTTTGCAGTATTATTCAAGTTTTTATACGAATAGGTTTTAGATTCATTTTATAAACATGGGACTACAATATAACTTCAAAAAAGTAACGTTGTTTTTCACTGTTTATTGGAACGAAGTTCCTTAATGCGGGTTGCAGTAGAAGTTAACAAATAGAAAATGTAATGCGTAACGAAAAAAAGTGTTATTAATTGTTTGAACAAATAAAAGAGCACTGTGGCGACAAAATCACACTGATTTAAATAAAAACCCGAACCAAAAAATAATTTAGTTGTTTAGTTATTGTTTTTGTTCCTTGTTTTGTGGTTCCGGTTTTTATTTAAATCAGTGTGTTATTAATTGGTTGCTATGGCAATGACAAATATAAAATACGAGTAACGAAAAAGCGTTATCAAGTTGGTTGCTACGGTAATAAATTAAAATGCATTCAAGAAACATGTGTTTTGGTTCATCAATTTAATTTAAGAGACGATCGGTCCCGTCCGGCGTAGGCCTAGTTCAGATATTATAGTCAAGCGCTGAAATTTTAGGTTAGGCCTAGAAAGTAATTTTAAGTCTAGGCATAACCTAAAATTATTGTATGTATGTTGCCGTTAAGACAGGTAAAATAAATTAAACATACACACTATAGCATCAGGTTATTCCTAGACGGATGAACCAACATTTTATGTTTATTGAATGTATTTACAATGAATGGACATTTAACTGTGTTTACCATCTTAGCTTTGATGTTTATAATTAATTCTACACCTTTTTTATAATAATATTAAACGTATGGAAACAGTAAATATTTGAATAAAAAACAATCTAATAATAAACGGCAATTGAAAGATTAAAATTATGTGTGTATGTTGCCGTTAAGGCTGGTAAAAGAATTAAAGAAAAGGCGTGATGAACTTCGATCCTGACGGAGGTCCCACGACCGCACACATTTAATTTTTACTAAGTTATTTTAATAAGAAAAATGACAAACATTTTTACCTCCTGTCCGAAAACGTACTTTCGGTTGTGGGATTTTTTTTGTTAACGAACTCTTTTGAGCCACTTAGAAAACCAACGTGTGTACCAAATTCGGACCAAATCGAACGTAAAATGTGGCCGTTAGAGAACGTATATATATATAAAGTTTTTAATGTCACCCCAAAACGTGTTCTTTGCACCTTGTGGCCTCGGATTATTGACTGCGTTTTGTGAGTTTGTATCTTGACCTTGAGGTATTCGCTTTGCTCGCAGTGCACAAACTCGTGGATAAAACTCCCCACTTGGATTTCAAGCAGGTGCTTTTACGGTATTTTACGTCTTGGCCGATTTTCTGAGAAACAGGCGGGCTATAAGGTCGTGTAAAAAACAAAAATGTTCAGAACAATTTCGTAGATTTATTTTGTGTAGATAAACCCAAAAGGTTTTATCTTAGTAAGAAATAATCAATAAGTTGTTACTTCATGTTGTTGGCTAACGAATTTATCCGAGTGACTTCGAAAACCAACTTGTGTACCAAATTTGGACCGAATTGAACGTTATAATAAGGCCTTTAGAGTGCGAACACATATATATACATTTATATAGAGAGACTAGGGGAGACCCCTGGGTGATCCGCACGCCAACCCCGTTATATCTTTCTACACACAAATGTTATGTTTTCAGTATATGTTTTCAGGTGTAGCTTATATAATAACCTCAAAGCTAAGATGGTAAATAATGATTATAATAAAAGTTAATAGATCCAGCAACACGTAAACACAAACCTAACCTAAAAAAAAGAAACACAGTTAATTGTTTAAAATTTTGAAATCAGCTGTGAATGAAAATATTAGGTTATATCAAATAGCTGATTAATGTTCCAACGTACCAACTATAAAAATATTTAATTATTATTTATTATGGCGCTTTCATTGCCGTAAAATTTATAGTGTGTGATATTTTTACGTTCAACGGATGGCATTGTTAATGTAAACCTAACCTAAAAGTTAGAAATACATATAGGCCTAATTGTTTCAAAGTTTGAGATCACCTGTTAATGAAAATATTAAAGCAAACAGCTGATTAATATAACAACACTAAACATATTTCATTATTATTTATTATGGCGCTCCCATTGCCATAAAATAATTAGTATACTTTGTGTTATCCAACAGAGGGCACTAGTATCAAAAAGTATATAAAAACACTCGTGGATTCGAATGCAATGTTGTGTCAAAATTTCAAAGCAATCGGTGAAGAACTTTCGGAGAGTTTAAATTTTGAACAAACATTTACATTTTTATCTATACAGATTTAATGACCCCTCCAAAACATGTTCTGAGGAACATAATTGGTGCTCATTGATTGCTCCCGAACTTAGGTATCACCCATAAGAGTCAGTGCAATAGTTCGTCTTTTTATGGACATTCGCTAATAAACTAAATTTGCAGGGTTTTCCCACCTTGAGCTTCGCGCCAGTACAATTAATTCTACACCGTCTAATACACACATTTTTGGTCCCCAATGTCGCACCGTTTGAAGGCAGTATCGGTTTCGTTACAACACCCTTATCGTAGAAAGACGCAGATGAGTCCAAGTAATTACATAAACAATAGAACGGTCCGTCTGTCTGTCCGGCCACCCAGCAGGACCACCCTTAACCTATCGATGATCACAGATCGATACTGATGTTGTCTCTGCGGCAATACGACGGTGTTTCGAGGAATTTCAACCCTTTTTTAGGGAAATTAAGCGATCCTACCTATGTGGTCGACTGTGTATCACGCGGCGTCAATGTGGGACATCATTAGTCTGTCAGGCTCACGGACAGAGGCTATTTGTTTTTGGTGCTGAGTTTTTTTTATTTATTTAACAGGCAAATATATTTGGCTTGCGTATTAGCCGCGTGGTTCAATTTACGCAACATCGAGTCTCAAAAACCAAAATATTACGCGAACAAAATTCAAAACGTTAAAATTTCGTTAAGTTTTGGTTTTCGTACCTTAAAATGAAATAATGTCACGCAGCTGAACCGCTAACCTAAGTTTGACGAAATTCCAAAACTCGATTTATATGTTTTAGAGTTTCAACCGACTATTTGGGAAATTGTTCTACTCTCACGAAGGCGCTGAATAGCTGTCCACGAGTACGAAATATATTAGTAGAATTTGTTTGCACCCAAGCCTCAAGCTTCGACTCAAGCGCTGCTTCGTTCCACTGGCAGCAGAAAAAATCGCTTTGCGAGTGTGCACCTCGACCTTGGGGCTCGGGTTATAGACAGCTTCGATTAGCTCGCAGCGTACAAACTACGCCGTCGGTCTTGGATCAGAAGATCACGTTAAAATCATCCCGTTTAAATTGTATTTTACGTTTTTATCGATTTTGTGGGCACCAAGTGAACTATAAGGTAAAAAATCTAAAAAAATTACTTCCGGTCAAAAAACGTGCTTATATTGTTGGCTAACGAACTCTTCTGAGCGACTTAGCCAAAGTGCGTACCAAATTTGGACCGAAAATCGGACTTAGAATGCGGACGTTGCATGCGAACACACATTTTATACAAATATATACATAATATTTTTCTTACGTTTACACACTTCCTCAGCAAGGGATATTTAATGAAATTACAAGTGAAAAAACATAGACCAAGACCGTTGAATTTAATTGCAGTAAAAACGTACAAGTGAGATAACATCGACCAATTCTGGAGATATCAGGGTAGCTCAGTTGGCAGAGCATCACGACGGAAACGTGAAGGTCCCGTTTACAAGACCAACCCCAATAATTTGAATTGCGGTATGCGTTTGTAGTTTCACCATTAATATTTAAACAATCAACATTTCAAACAAATTTTGATATTACCAACTAAAGGAAACATTATAATGTGTAACACCAGATGTTTGACTTATCAACTCCTATTAAAAGCTAGTATACAAGCGTACGAGTAAACCCAGTGTATATTATAGTTTGAGGTTATGTTTACAACTTCAACCGTTGTAATTTCTTGTGAAGTTGATTTTTTTAAATAAGAGTTATAGAACTAATGTATGTTATAATTATACGTTATAATATTTGCTTTGAGTTTATAAACTGTATATAAGTATAACCTTTTATCATCAAAATATTCGTTTATACAAATTTAAAGAAGAAATACCTATTCGTTTAACTTAATAATATAACAGCTGATTTCACCCATCATCTGTATACGCAAACAAAACCTAGCGTATTTATCGTCAAAATATTCGTTTATACAAATTTAAAGAAGAAATACCTATTCGTTTAACTTAATAATATAACAGCTGATTTCACCCATCATCTATAATACGCAAACAAAACCTAGCGTATTTATCATCAAAATATTCGTTTATACGAATTTAAAGAAGAAATACCTATTAGTGCAGTCATTGAAGCGAAAAATAGGGTCTTACCTCCGAATTTTTTTACTGTGAACCGATTTGCATGAAATTTTGGAATTAGGCTCATCTTACCCTTAACTTCAAAAGTGAAAATGATCTGAGCTCCGCCTATTATTTTTAAGGGTTGTAAACAACCCCTTAATGGAAAAATTGACATTGAGCCATTTTATCGCTAGAAAACGTGTTTAATATTAATGGGTGAAATTGTAAAGTGTTTTCTGACACAATTACCTCATATTAAAATCATTTTCAACCCCTTGAAAAGCTTACATCCCTTGCAAACAACCCCTAATTTGAAAAAATCACAAAAATTACTTTGGTATGACATAAAAAGATTTAAGAATAGAGTAAATAATATTTTATGTTCTCTATCTTAATTATCGAATTTTTAACCCCCTTTCGACCCTTAAAAACAATCCCTTGATAAAAAATTGTTTAAAAAAATTTCTTTTGATAAAATGAAAAGGATTTAAATGTTATTCAACATTCTCGAAAATGATTTTCATATTCTCAAGCTTTTCAACCCTTAAAACTACCCCTAAATTAAAACAGTAAATATATATGATTACACATTTAAAAATAATTTAATTATAGAGTAAGTAACC
>JAGFPH010000060.1:4452-18439 GCA_018207615.1 Philaenus spumarius | reverse complement strand
TATATGATTACACATTTAAAAATAATTTAATTATAGAGTAAGTAACCATTTATTGAATAAAATGTAAACTTACAAGCTGTCTTAAACTGTACCAGATTGAATAATTAGTATTACATTTAAAAAAATACTGCAACAAGAGCATGACAATGTATAAAAACCATAAAAACCCATAGTCATAATTTTCATTCAATTTTATAAAAAAAAAACATTATCCTTCATGACTCAATGTCGGAGTCGCTCTGTCATCTTCTTCTGGCTGAATTGGAGGGCTATTCTGGCAGTTATCTCCACTGCACGTTCCACAAGTAGTACTGCAAAACAGACCAAAAAAAAGCGTAAGCAGCAATGCCGCATTACTATAGCCGAATTTTTACCACGGAATAACTAAGTTTAAAACAAGTAAATTTAATAGTTATTTATTTTATTCATATTTCATGCAAGAGAAACAACAACACATTACACAGGATTATAGTACATTTAATTGTCTTTTGAATGGTAAAACTCACAATATCTCGGTCTTATGATTGGGCGAAAATGTGCAATTATCGTACACGAATAGTGAAAAATTCGATTTTTGGGACCTTTATATGAGTTTTGTTCCTTGTTCCGGGAGGTGTACCTAAAACACCTTTACACAGGATTATAGTAAATTTAATTGTCTTTTGAATGGTATAACTCACAATATGTACTCGGGCTTATGAGTGGGCGAAAATGCGCAATTAACGTACAAAAATAGCGAAAAAGTCGATTATTGGGATCTTTATATGAGTTTTGTTCCTTGTTCCAGAAGGTGTACCTAAAACACCTTTACACAAGGTTATAGTAAATTTAATTGCCTTTCGACTCATATAACTCACAAATTGAACTTGGGCTTATGAGAGGGAAATATCATGCAATTTCCTCGCTCTAACTTTGCCATTTTGGGTTTAATACAAATAGGCCGCCATTTTGTTTCAATTCAAAAAATAAAAATATATGTACCTTTCAAATCCTACAAGGACCCTTTCACAAAAAATTCATCATTTTTGAAGCATATTTACTACCTTTTAACAAGGTTGGTAAAAAACTACCCCTCAAATTCCTACCCAAAAACGAAAAAACTGTATAACTCCGCCATTTTGAAACGGATCGAAAAACAAAAAAAGTACCTTTTGAAGAATCGCACTAAGGCCCTTTGACCAAAAAATCAGAAATTTTGAAGCATTTTTACTACCCCTTAAAAATCCGGGAATAAAACATATATATATATATATATATATAAAGTAATGATTTTTGGGTATAGTCTCCAAATGGTCTGAAACGGATAGAAACCAAATTTTAGCCTTCTCCGACCAACCGTTTTCAAGTTGGGTCGAGTGTAATAGCTCTTATTTTCTTCGAAAATTCGGCTAACAATACAGCAATACACATACTTACCTTCACTCAAATGTGTTATATATACATATATGAACGTTGGTATGTATGCATGCCTACGTTTCCAAAATATATGTGCCATAATGTGTATGTATATACATAAGACAATAGTTTTGGGTCTCTATTACTGTGTACTTTCACTTTGCTCCAAATATTCACACTCCGAAATTTTCAGTTTACAGTACTAAGTAGAAAAAAATACGACTAGTTTTTGGACCATAACTCCTTCAGTTTTGATGCTATCACAACTTATAAAAAACCATTTTAAAGGTAATTAAAAGAGCTACAACTTTTTTCATTACAATA
The DNA here is from genome assembly GCA_018207615.1 of Philaenus spumarius. NCBI lineage: Eukaryota > Metazoa > Arthropoda > Insecta > Hemiptera > Aphrophoridae > Philaenus > Philaenus spumarius. The sequence goes on along the minus strand of JAGFPH010000060.1, from coordinate 16,720 downwards.
TATAGTGAAAAATCTTTTATTTTAAAACGGTAAAGGGTCAAAGGGCTCAAGAGAGACTGTGATTGCGCTGCCGCGCGCTCTTTAAACAATCATATCTCCGTCAATTTTTGTGTGACAGAAAAAAAAACCAAATGTTTTGTCAGAAAAAAACCTACATTTTTCATCATTATACTTTTGTACGTATCTTTCATCATTTTTGAGATATTATGAAAAACAGGTGGTTTTTTTTTAAATTCGAAATATTTTTTTCTCTTAAAATCGTGATTGTTTTGAAAAATATGTGTCCTAAAGCAGTCAAACTGCTAGAATCCATTAAAATCTTTATATTAAAGTTAATTCTAGACGGAATACGATTAATTTTAATTTTGATGGAAATGGCACTTATGAAACCCATTGATTTAAAAGAAAAAAACATTAGATGTTCCTCTTATTTGCAATACAGCTCACTCATTTTATGTGCAAAAGACTTTTAACAGTGCTCATTTTAAAGCTTATTTCAAGCACTACAAAACCCTATTTCATTAAAATGCATAAAATGTATCTGCTCGCCGCTAGATGGCATTGAACACATCGATTAAATTTCAGACAAAATAAAAAACGGCTTTGATCTTTAATATCTCGCTTAATATTGCATTTAAAACACTTTATAAAAAACCAATTTGTTAAATTTTTTACCTGCTACAATTTTGTTCATTATAAAATTTTCGTTAAAATGCATATTTTTGGAGATATTTGCAAAAACCCGATGAAAAACGTGAAAAAATTCCGAATTTTCAAATGCCAATAACTTGAAAAGTATTGGGTTTTTTTAAAAACTTTATAGAATATTTTTTGCTTAAAATTAGGCCTTCTATCGATATCTGGGGTTATTTTGAAAACAAAATTTACACCGCCGAGAAAAGGTGGCAACCACCCCCAGGGTGGGTGCGGAGTTCAGATCATTTTCACTTTTGAAGTTAAAGGTAAGATGAGCCTAATTCCAAAATTTCGTGCAAATCGGTTCACAGTAAAAAAATTCGGAGCAATCGCTTCAATGACTTCACTATTATGTGTTTAACTTAATAATATAACACCTGATTTCACCCATCATCTGTAATACGCAACCAAAACCTAGCTAGCGTAGATTACTTTGGGGTTATGTTTACAACTTCAATCAATAATATAGCCTATAATGTTAATAACTTCTATATCATTTGATCCAACAATGTGAATTAAAAGGCAATTAAAACATAATATGTTCACCGTTCTTTAAATATATATAATAATATACATAAACACAAAATCGTAACAAATATTCCTACAGTTTTATAGTCCTTATAATTGTACACATTTACCGAGTTAAAAATCCCCGTCTGCATAGTTACGTAGGCCGAGATAAAGTGTGTTGTTTATAGTATTTTGTATAAATTATGTATTTCTGATGTGTATCTAATTAATCCGCCTATGATTTTTCACGGGGATTTACTAGTAATGTAATAAACCTTGGTACTTACGTATTATACGGAGGCCACTATGTTTAGGCGTTTTTTATTGTGGCATACTATTTTTAGTAGTAACCTAGCAACTAAACATACTGTGACTAAATAGTATAGGTTAGAAATGTAAGCTATTTTTGTATTATTCATGCATTTCTGTTGTTTACTAAAACAATTAATAACCTAGCAACGTTTAAAAAAATAGTGGCCTCCCTATTATTCGTAAGTACAAACCTTTTGTTTGCTTTTACCTAATCTAAAAAAGTGTTAATTGTGAAAAATAATTTTCTGATTAAAAATTTGCCAGATTTGTTACAAATTAACGTGTTTTTGTTCATTGTAGGCCTAACCTAAAATTAGGTTAAGTTTTTTTATCTAAACAGCTGTTTTTTTTTTACATTCCTAATGCGTAACAACAGATGTTTGAATTGAATTATAACACGGTAAGCAATTTTTCGTTGATTTGTGTTTGTGTTTGCTATTAGTTTGTTACTCTAACATAAAAAAGCTGTTGGTTGTGAATAATAATAAACTGATTTTAAATTTGCTAAGTTGGTTGCTATGGTAATGAATGTAAACAAACGTATGTTGTTAAGTTTATGATCCGAACAGCCGTTTTAGCAGAATGTTCACTATTTTTACGCTTTAAAATACATATTTTGCAAATTCCTTTCTTAATGTGCTTTGCGTCGTAGACAATTTCTAAACTAAGCAAGGTAGGACACATGTTAAACTGTATTATTTGCTAGTGTTGACCTGCTGAATGACAAGGTAAAGTTTGGTAGAATGGTTGCGGGGCACCCTATATAATACTTAGGCAATAAGTGCACAAATTTCAGGTTAAATAATAAACGTGTATTTACAAACGTGAGTTGATTTTTCCAAAAGTCCGTTTGGAAAACACCTGTTAATTTGTACACCCTGAAAATCCGACCAGTACGTACCGGCCCAAAGTCGTATCATAAAGACATCGACCCAGACTACTTAATTACCGTTGTGTTGGTAGCACTTAAATCACTTTTTTCTCGCCGCGCAGTTGGCAGCTAACAAGCCAATAGATTAACATTGTAAACACCCCTTTATTCTTTCAACCTGAGATTGTTGGGTGCTTTTTTTCTGAAAGGAAATAAAGACATAAATTACAACTCGAAATAAACTCGATCTGGTTTTCATTTCGATAAAGTCTTCCTGTGTTCGATTAATTACGTAGACGAAGACGCGGCAGCGTTCCGTTCCGCAAATGTAAAAATAATTAAATAAATTATTACTGTTTAAGAAAAAAAGCTTATTGGGATTATTTTTGGGATCCAAAATACATAAATAATTGTCATGCCTGTATTCAGGGTGTTTCGCGAGAGGTTGGCACAACTTCATTAGATGGTAAGGGAGCTAAAACAACGCAAAAAAGTTCGTATGAACATAGGTCCGGAAAAGCTTCGTTTTCCAGTTATCCGCCATTTTTTTGTAAATAATTCATATCTAAAGAAATATTTGACCGATTTAGTTCAAACTTGGCATGAAGTTTAACCTAAAAATGGTCTATTTTCAGAAAAATAAGCGATTATATCCAATCATGCGTTTCAAAATGGCGGCTGTTTGAAAATTTCAACTAACCAACCTACCCTAACTTATCTGCCTATCAGTATGTATATTAAAAAAAAAGACATTTTAAGAAAATGGCTATGTGGAAAAGGTATCTTTATTTATAATTAAATGACTCAAATTTAAAAACAATCATACAAAAAATAACAGTGATACAGTAAAATAATATGTATCAGACTTTGTATATATGTCATAGTTTTAATTAGATTAGATATAACAAAGCATCAAACTCAGTAATATCATAGATCATGAATAATAAATAACATCCAAGTAATAACATTGCAAAACAAAGTGATTCGCAGTATTGTTAGAGCACCATGGTATATCCGCAATGTAGATATCCATCGGGAATTGAAGGTGCCATTAGCACAGAGGACATAAGTAATACTTATATCCTTACATAGGTATTATCCTTACTTATATTATTACATAAGTAATAATAGGTATTACTTACATCCTCTGTGCCATTAGTAGCTGAAACGATAAAAAGGTTTGCTAGAAAATACATAAGAAGACGCCATGGCAATCAGAATGTCGAGGTAGCACATTTATTTGCTCACCAACGTACCACTAGTGCGGAGGTTGAAAAGAGAGAAATTGAATGACTTAGTGTACATTATAAAAAATATAAGAACTACACATGCTCAGAGTGTGTATTGTATTCTGAAGTGTGACACTGGACGTATTTTCACCACAGCCTATTATGTTGGAAAAATATTGCCAGATAGTCATTGACCAGTTGTAATTGTATATATATATATATATATATAAGTTATATCCACAAATAACGCCTAGTTTATATAAATAATGTTAACGTTTACTGTATGTTAGCTGAGTAAGCATTCTTTAGATGTAGAGGCTTAGAGCCATTATTCCTTAGTCGTAGTCAGAAGCTCGCTCCGTGAACATCTACAAGTACATTAGTAGTTTACGTATTATTTGTTATAGATAGTTTACAAGTACAATAAATTGTCTGTAATAAATAAAAAGGATTTTTATTAAATAGGTACAAGTATAATATTTGTTTTTTAAAAATCCAAACGCCTCAACACGAGACGTAACTGGCGCAGTCGGTAGGACAAGTTTCGGAAATTAAAAGGAAGTTTAATTTTTTCGGTTTCAACCGTTAACGAAACTAACACCTTCGTAGACGCATTCGAATCCAACGCATCGGGCGTGTATCGAAAAGATATTATTCGAAAGTGACTGTGAAGTGAGTGAAGTGAATCTTAGCAAAGATACCACATCGACAACTGTAGTTTGCAAGGATACCAGACAACAGGACTCGCAACCAGAGGGCATCTCGCCAACCAGAGGGCATCTCGCCAACCAACCCCGCAACAAACAAGAGGAAACAACGCAACGACGTTACCCCAAAAATCAACTACCCGGACCCTAATATGAGCATATATTTGTGGATCTTGTGAGTAGAAAAGAAACACCTATTAAAAATATAGGCAAAGCATTTTTTATGCAACAGTATATTTTTTCAATCAATTGAAAGATTTTAAACAAAAATATCATTTCGATATATTTTATTATATTAATTGTTTTATAAGGTAAACTTATTATTATTATTATTTTAATTTAGTTAAGTACAACTTATAAACATGGCAACCCCGACTTTAAAGAAAGAATACCTTGAAATGATTCCCGAGTATAATGGAGAGCCAACTATGCTCGCTAGATTTGTGTCAATGTGTGATAAAATTGTAACTAAATTTTATGTATCTGAAAATCCGGAAGATTTTCAAAATGAATATCTTTTTTCATCTATATTAAGTAAAATTAAGGGACAGGCTTTAGAAGTTGTTGTAAGCTCTAACTCGTATTCATGGGTAGACGTAAGAAAGACATTGTTGACCACCTATTTAGACAAGAGAGATTGTTTTACTCTAAACCTTGAAATGTCTGAATTAAAACAAGAGGTAAATGAATCCCCATTCAAGTTTTATGAAAGAATTCAAAAGCTTTTAAACTTACAAATCGCTTATTTTACTAATAAGGAACCATCATCTTCCATTCATGTGTTATGTGCCTATGTACAAAAATTAGCGTTAAGAGTACTTTTAAGAGGATTACATGAACCAGTAGGATCTTTAATGAGAACAAAAGACCCACATAGTTTAGAAGAAGCTTTAAATATGTTAACGAACGATTTTCAATTTAAAAATTCTAAATTGTATCAGAATAACAGACCCGCTTTAAACAAACCCGTTCAAATGCAAAGACCTGTTCAACAGAAAACTTTCCAACCTAAACAACTACCTTACCAAAATAACCAATATCAAAATACCCAAAACCCTTATTTTAACAAACCGTATCAGCAATTTCAACCAAGACAACCATTTAACACAAATCAACAGCAAAAGACTAATACAAATTTCAATCAAAATCAGAAACAATACAAACCTACACCTATGAGTATTTCCACAAGACAGACGGACAATACGTTTAGGAACACAAAAATGTACCAAATAACCGGAAAACCCGCTGAAGAAATGTGCGACTTTTCACAAGACTTTGAACAAGATTTAGGACAAGCAGAGCAAAGTTATAACGATAATTCTGAAAACCCCGAAATATGTCAGGAACAGTTTGAAATGTTAAATTTGAATGAAGACGAACCAAACGATGATTATTTTTTAGGAGCAACGAGCCTCGGAATAAATTCAACATAATGAATATCCACAATGACAGCAATGAATTGCCTTACATTTATGACCCGGAAACGAATTTAAAAATCTTGATAGACACGGGAAGCACCAAATCTTTTATAAAGAAAAACCTAGCATTTCAGATGTATAAAAACGCAATAAAGTCAGAACCTTTTGAGATAACTACAGCACACGGTACTTCAAGAGAAAAATATAGTTGTAAATTACCGTTATTAGGCAAGAAAGACGCAAAATTCTATTTGTTTAATTTTCATGAACAGTTCGACTTACTTTTAGGAATCGATAACATGAAAGAGTTAAAACTAAGCTTTGACTTTATTAAAAACACAATCACCTTACCAAGTAAAGACCAGACAATTAGGAAGTTACCTATACTCTATCTTAACACGGAAGAACCTGAACAACCAGAAACCAGACCCAATATTATTAAAAATAAAAACTTCCAAAGTTATGTAATTCAAGCAAGAAGTAAACAGATAGTGAAATTAAAAATTAAAAATATGTCTAACGGTCAAGGAGTAATTCCTTATACTTATTGTAAAGGACTAGAAATTCCACAATGTGTTGTGACTATAAAAAATAATGAAGCACTTTGCCCAATTATTAATAATTCTCTAAATAAAATACAAATAACACCAAAACCATTGGAAATTGAACCATTAGATAATTTTGAAATTGTGGACACCCGAAATGAAAATCATATTAACTTAAAATCTAAAGAAATAAATCTTAACTCAATAAATTGCAAAAACAAGAAATTAGACCTGAATAAAATTAGGACGGATCACATGAATATTGAAGAAAAAGACGAAATAATCAAATTAATTAAGGAATACGCGGATATATTTCATGTTGAAGAAAATAATTTGACTTTCACCAATCAAGTAAAACACATAATAAGGACAACAGATGAAATCCCAATTTATAATAGAAGTTACAGATATCCAGAAATCTATAAAAAAGAAGTAAACAATCAAATTCAGGACATGCTTAGACAAAAAATAATTAGACATTCTAAATCACCTTGGAATAGCCCCATTTGGATTGTACCGAAAAAAGCTGACGCCTCAGGGAAGCAGAAATTTAGGCTAGTGATAGATTTTAGAGGTCTTAATTCGAAAACAATCGATGATAGATTCCCGTTACCAAATATAACGGATATTTTGGATAAATTAGGCCGATCTCAATACTTTACGACCTTAGATCTAGCATCTGGTTTCCATCAAGTGGAAATGGACAAGGATAGCGTGGAGAAGACAGCTTTCTCAACTGAAAATGGACATTACGAATTTTTGAGGATGCCATTCGGTTTAAAAAATAGTCCTCCCACATTCCAGAGAGTTATGAACAATATCCTACGTGGAATCCAAAATGAAACCTGTTTGACGTATTTAGACGATATAATAATATATTCAACCGGTTTGCAAGAACATTTAAACCGTTTACGTGAAGTTTTTGAAAGACTGAGACAGTCAAACTTTAAAATACAATTAGACAAGACTGAATTTCTAAGAAAAGAGGTAGCTTACTTAGGACACATAGTAACACCAGAAGGAGTTAAACCTAACCCTGAAAAAATAAAAATTATAAAAAACTATCCTATACCAAAAACCACCAAGGAAATTAAAGGATTTTTAGGACTGGTAGGTTATTATAGGAAATTCATTAAAGACTTTGCAAAAGTTACAAAACCATTTACCAACTGTTTAAAGAAGGATGTAAAAATTGATATAAATAAGCCGGAATATATTGAATGTTTTGAAAGGTGTAAGAACATGTTGTGCAATGAACCCATTTTACAATATCCAGATTTTGAGAAAGAATTTACCTTAACAACGGATGCAAGTAATTTTGCAATTGGAGCGATTTTGAGTCAAAATGTAAAAGGAGCAGATTTACCAATAGCCTATGCTAGCAGAACTTTAAATAAGAGCGAAACTAATTACTCAGCAATAGAAAAAGAATTACTAGCAATTGTTTGGGCAACTAAATATTTTAGACCCTATCTGTTCGGAAGAAAGTTCAAAATCTATACTGACCATAAACCCTTACAATGGTTATTTTCAGTGAAAGAACCCAACTCTAAGTTATTAAGATGGCGTTTGAAATTAGAAGAATTTGACTATGAAATTAAATATAAGAAAGGAAAAGCTAACCAAAATGCAGACGCACTTTCCCGAATTCAATTAAATATAACTCAGAAGAAAATAACTAATGTTGACAAAATTGACCCAGATTTAGAAAGACCAAGTAATGAACTAATCGGATCATATTTCCCGGAATTTGATGACGTAGAATCAATGGTAGTAAACCTGGACGAGGAAGACGACGCGGACCAGACCATTCACTCTAATTATGAAGGAAACACTCAAATAGAAATTCCAATATCAGATGAACCCGTAAACTTCGGCAAGAATCAAATTATACTTTCCCTAGTTAAACGAAATCCAGAAAAAACAAAAATTCAAAAACTATTCGGAATAACAAAAATTAGATTTATTGTAGAAATATCAGAAAACAATTTTGAAGAAGATTTAGTAAACTTTGTAAAGGAATATCTCGTACCAAATGTTAAATATAATCTATATTTTGAAAACGATTTTTATGAGAGATTTACAGCATGTGTAATGAAAAACTTTAAGAGTTCACAACTAAATTTAGTCAAATGTAATGAAAAATTATTAGATGTAACCAATCCTGAAGAAACTGAAGAGATTGTAAGTAACTACCATGTCAGTAAAACCAATCATAGGGGTATTACCGAAACTTATAATCAGATCAAAAGGAAATATTATTGGCCAAATGTTAGGAACAGTGTTCAAGAGTTTATTAACAATTGTGAAATATGTTTACAAACAAAATATGAAAGAGTTCCCATAAAAACAGAACTATCTCTTACGCCCACAGCTTCTAGACCTTTAGAGATAATAGCAATAGACACGGTGACATTTGATAAAGCAAAGTTTGTAACCGTAGTAGATACGTTCTCTAAACACGTGCAGCTGTATAGAATAGCTAGTCAGCATGCTACAGAGATAAGTGACAAGCTGATAGACTACTTCGTAGAACGTGGTGTACCGGACGTTATCATCTCTGACAACGGTACAGAATTTAATAATAAAGTAGTTAAGGAACTTATGGAATTGCATAAAATCAAAATTCATTTTATAAGTACCCAGCACCCCCAATCGAATGGTATTTGCGAACGTGTTCACTCCACATTAGTTGAACATATCAGATTACTGAACAATCAACCAGAATTTAAGAATGACACAATTACAAAGAAAATGAAATACGCCGTAATAGCCTATAATAACACCATTCATTCTGTCACAAAACTAACACCTGTTGAGATACTATATGGACACGTTAATTCAAATTCAATTTTTGATGTAAATCCAGAAAACAAAATTATGAATGACTATGTAAATTCTCATAAAGAAAAAACGAAGAAGTTATACGAAAACATAAGAGAGATAAGCCTTAAGCTTAAAGAAAGAATTCAAGAAAAAAGAAATGTAAGCAAGGAACCACTTCCGGAAATTCCACAGGAAGTCTATGTAAAAACTGTTCAAAAACAGGGTAAGACCAAAAATAAATATAATAAAGAAGAAATTATATCCATTGACCCGGAAAGGAAAACAGCCGAAATAAAAACAAGACATTTTAATACAAAAGGAAAAATACACTTGTCAAATATTAAGAGGCCCAGGAAAAAGAAGAAAACCTCTCATTCCAAACCTTTTACGTGTGTTCCAGGTCCATCACGCTGTACACAGCAACCGCAGTAGAAATCAAAGACATCTCCAAAAATGTAGGAGTGATCCCAATAGACCTTGGCATTGCAAAACTCCAAACATCCTACCATACCTTTGTACACAACTTTAACCTTGAAAAATTTATATCCCAACTTTATAATATAGGAAATTACTATGATCATGTGTTAATCCATTTTAATGAAAACTGTAAAGCTTGTAGTTTGAATATGTATAATAGAGAAGTATCAGAGAGTAAGAATAAAATAAGAGACATGTTAAATTACTTTAAGTATATTAATCATACAAAAAGTGTTATAGAAGAAAAATTAGAAATAATTATGTTAAAAGATGTCAGAAGTAAAAGAGGCATTTTTAATGGTTTAGGATCAATTGTAAAATTTATCACAGGTAATCTAGATGCCTATGATGGCGAAAAATATGAAAAAATATTGACTGATTTAAAGAATAACCAAAGTAATGTGTTAGATCAACTGGATAATCAATATTCGATTAATGTAAATATAATTGATGAATTTAATAAAACAATAAATGTAATTGAAGAAAACTTTCAGGAATTAAAAGTTAAAATGTTAGTTGTATACCAAAGAATAAATGAACAATTTGAAATTGAGCAATTTAGAAATATACTAAATCAATTAAATATTGTATACAATATAATGTTACATCTGATGCAAGATATAGAAAATTCTCTAACTTTTTGTAAATTAGGAACGCTACATCCAAGTGTAATATCTGCACAGGAACTGTTTGAGGAAATAAACAAAATTAAGAGTTATTATAAAGGTAAATTACCTATAGAACCTAGTTTAAATAATATTTGGGAAATTGAAAACTTACTAGAGATTAATTGTAATATTAATTCTAAGGAAATTGTATATTTTATTAATTTGCCTATTGTGGAACCAATTGATTATACTTTGTATAAACTAACCTCTGTACCTACATTATATGAATCAAATTATGTAACCATTATACCTAGAGTAAGATATGTTTTAGTTCATAAAACCATGTCTAATAAAATTGTAATGTTAGGTTTAAAAGATAAGTGTAATAGCAAGATCCACAATGCCCAAATATGCTCGTTTTCCCAAATTACTCACCATGAACTTATTTGCGAAAATTCTATAATAAACTTTGGAACCCCTAATAAGTGTAAATATGTGAACTTGGAAATTAGTGAAAACATTATTAACTGGATACCCGAAATTGAACAATATCTGATAATCTTTCCTGAGAAAGAAGTTTTAAAAGTTATAAGTGCTAAAGAAACTAATGAAGTGTCTTTAAATGGAATCTTTTTATTAAACATTAATAACAATAACGATGTTGTTGAATATAATAATCAAATACTCTTGCATTCTTCCAGTACTAATACAGGGCATCCTAGAATACTAGATGCTACAGACTTTGTGTTACAGGTAGATCAACAGCCAGATATTTCCATCAATTTACATAAACTGGACTTAAACCAAATAAATTTGAATAAAATATCAAAGGTAAACAAAATGGTAGAATTGACTACAAACTTTAGTGTATGGACAATAATACTATATTGCATTGTAATTACTGTTATGTTATACACAACATACAAGTATACCAAGAAAATGTATTCGACTTCGAGTCAGCCAACACCTCAGCCACAGCAGAGATCTCGGCATATCCCCGAAGTTCTATTTAGGGATGGAGGAGTTATATCCACAAATAACGCCTAGTTTATATAAATAATGTTAACGTTTACTGTATGTTAGCTGAGTAAGCATTCTTTAGATGTAGAGGCTTAGAGCCATTATTCCTTAGTCGTAGTCAGAAGCTCGCTCCGTGAACATCTACAAGTACATTAGTAGTTTACGTATTATTTGTTATAGATAGTTTACAAGTACAATAAATTGTCTGTAATAAATAAAAAGGATTTTTATTAAATAGGTACAAGTATAATATTTGTTTTTTAAAAATCCAAACGCCTCAACACGAGACGTAACTTATATATATATATAAAGATTAGGTACCATTTGGCTGCCTTATATGGCACGATTTGCATTCGATTTGGCGGCTGGTTCTAAATGGAAGCCGTATACGGCCGCCAAATTGCAGACCCTGTTATTCTGTCTTATAATGATGATTAATGACGAATAAAATTGATTTGTATTGGCAGTCAAATGGGACCCTAGTGTATATTTTTAGTTCCAAAAAGTTATGTCTTGGAGTGCTAGCATCGCTACGGTTCACAAGTGGATATTCATTTTATCAATATTTGGCGCAAATCTGGCGGCCGAGGTCTGGCAACGCTGCAATGAGACACTGCATCCTGTTTTAACGGATGTGGCTCGAAGCTCTGTCTCTCGTTTGCAGGAACTCCTGATTATTTCCTTATTTTGAAAAACTCTGCCTCTAAGGTTGTTTTTATATTGGATTTTTATTGACTAAACGATGGTTTCTGTTTCTTTCTTTCGAATCATCGCTCTTCTTTTTCTCCGCGGGTCTGTGTAGCTGTATAAACATAAACTATATGAAATAAATACAGGAAATAACTATCAGTATATTACCTGCTTTTTAGTCCGTCGTGTGACTTCTTTGATTCCCCCTTCAACAAGTCGGATTGATTTGAAACCTTGAACACTTATAAAGGACCTACGGCAATGCAATATTAATTTAGTTGGGTGTAGTAAGTGAGCACTGATCATGGTCCTCAGAACACGAGGTGATTTTCACCCCCTTCAAAAAGTCGGATTGATTT
>JAGFPH010000059.1:1337022-1352641 GCA_018207615.1 Philaenus spumarius | reverse complement strand
ACTTAGATACTATAAAAACAAGGCCATTATGCATTTTTTTTAAGTTTGAAGCTAATAAATTATGTTTTTTTACTGAGAAAACAAAGATATTTGCTTGATTTAAAATGTTTTTTAAGGGTGTGCAATACCAGGATGGAACAGTCCCATAGAGTCCCCTTCAACATAATTTATAATTCATCGAGAATGTTGAAGATAATCTTTTGTAATTCGCATGAAATTGTCATGAAAATCTAAATTATAATTCGTAGGTCACCCAAAATTTAAATTATATATTTTTACTAAAGCTATTTGCTTATAAGCAAGACGATCAACATGATTGTCAGCCGATTCTTTTGATAGCAGTAAAACACCGGTGCGAATTTTGTTAACTACTAACTTTACATTGGAGCTTTCTGTAAATTTAAATGTCCTACGCTTATGGCGAAAATCAAATATAAGACTGGAATTAGTCCCGCTCGAGTGCTTTACCATTGCAATATCATAACCAGCCATCTCAAGGTTGGCTCCGCTCATTGGATTCAATGCTTTGACTCGAGTTGTATTGCACACCCTTAATAACGTCGAGAGCTTGAAATCTAATTGAAGCTCATTTTATAATTACATTCATAAGCGTAATGGATACAAGGACCCTTTTGAACTGCGTTGAAAATGCTCCGTTTTCTGTGCAGTAGAAATTTTGTTGTTTTACAAAATAATTCATTTCTAGAGAAATGTTTGACTGATGAGACTGCATGAAGATCTATCTCAAGAAAAATAAGAGATTATATCCAATCATGCGTTTCAAAATGACAGCTGTTTGGAAATATCAAACCGAAATTACTCAAAATCCGTACATTTTAACAAAAAAGTTAGGTTAAACCTCAGCCTAGTTTAAACTAAATCAGTCAAACATTTTTCTAGATATAAATTATTTTGTAAAAAGAAATGGTGGCTAGACATAAAATGGAGCATTTTTGGACCTATGTTTGTTGGAACTTTTCATCTTATTTTGATGTGGTGAATCACTCCCTGAATTCTTACAACCCTTTTTCTGAACATCCTGAATATAGAATAAATTTGGAATAAAACCAAAAAAATGTAGTCATAAATAAAACAATATATGTACACAAACAATAAGATATAAAAAAGTATTTTTATAACGCTAAAAGTTAACAAATAAGTGTCTGAACTGTTTTAATAAACTTTTCTTAGTGAAGAATTTGTGATATTAATTTCCAAATTCCGTTTACCTTCATAGAAATTTTCGCGTTGCTAATGAAGGTAAGTTTTTAGTACATTTATATCCAAACTTAAGTATTTGTTTTCAAATTCAATCATTTATTATGTATTTAAAATATCTGAATGAATCAAAGTATAAATAACATAATTAGTTATGAATCAAAGATAATAATAATTCGATTTATCGTTGAATAACAACTATACCTTATTTGTTACTGATGAATTACCTCACTTTGTATCAAGTTATGCATAATTTTTAGTGTTTTAAAATTAAAAATTTGAAATAAATGTGCCTTACTTGGTTCCGTTTCAAGATAGTGGCTCTAAAATTATACGATTTTGGTTTTTGTATTTTTATTCACCCTCGATTAATGGATTTATTTTCAGAAAACGCAATTGTTTACATTGGTAGGCCTAATGATATACCATTTCAAACAATGTCACTTTAAACAAAAATGTTCAAAATTAAAAAAAAAAAATAATATTAGACATATATTAAATGCAACAGTTTTAACTGTCCCTAAATATAAATGACCAAATATGAATAATAAAACCGAATATCGTTCAAAGAATTGGTGAAATTATTAATTACAATTTAAAATAATGAGGAAGTGTGCAATAAATTTACTAACTACATTATACCAGATTACGTTCAAATAATACTATTTTATTATTAAGAGACACTCGGCAGTTACTCAAAGTCAAAGGGAGTTATGACAAATTTAATAGAATATAATGTTATACAATTGTAACAATAATTTTTAAAACGAATAATTCATAATCCACATAAATAGTTAAATCATTTGATGCCACCATATTTCAACCTTAAATTCATCTCACTAGTAAAGATTTTACATAAATTCTAACTTTAAACCTAACCAATATCAATGACTACATTATGTAGTCATTGCCAATATTAAAAGTGTGATTTACCTGTAAGCAGGTAGAAAACCCTTAAAAACCGCAGGTAAAAAGGATTGGGATGATATTCTTAACCAAATCGTTGTTATGACATTAGTTTCAAAAGAAGGTCCATTTTGACCAATGACTACATACGGTATCAATTGATATGTAGTCATTGGTATTTGTAATATTCTAGCCTATTGTTTAAAGTAGAAAACCTTTTATAAGTTACATTTTAAAGAAGGGTTAGTTTTTTGCATTACTGTACTTAGTAAATGTAGGGTATTTGTAAATCTAGTTACTTCAGTTGATATGTAAATTTATTTAAGATATGCTGTTTGTTCAAATCAGTGGTCTTTTGAATTGAACGTAATGGAAAAGTACCTATTAACATTGCACACCCTTGGATATGTAAATCAATGTAAATATTATGAGTTTAGTCGTTAATTATTCATTTGTTGTTCTTTAATGCTAGCCTATGTTAGTTTTCTAAAGCCCCGTTTCCATTACAACAAAACTCTCTGCAACTTGTGCCGGGCACATGTGCCCGGCACAAGTTGCAGAATGGAAACGGTCTGGCACATGTCGCGTCACAAGTGCCCTTGACAAAAATGTTGCAGCCGACTGCGCGACAAAACATGTGCCCGCGACTTGTGCCCGGAGAATGGAAACGGCCTCCGACTTGTGCCCGGGACTTGCGAATGCGCAGACCACTGTTTACATCCTTCTGACCATGGAGCTAGGAAGGGAGTGGAGGGAGCGATAGTTGATTTTCTTGAAGCCAATTTCAACTGAACTCCAGGACGTACATGGCCGACCCTCTTATCAATGTAAACAAAGTAACCGCTATTAAACGTGTGTTTCGCGTGGATCGTGTGTGTCTGTGTTTTGTTTTGTGTAGTTCTTCCCTGTTAATTGGTACGTATTATCACTGTAATGGAGTGGACCAAATGCCGTACTACCAAACTAATCGAACTGTTTGAACAGGAGTCTGTTTTGTGGAATGTTCGAAGCTCACATCACAAAAACTCAAACAGCCGTGTTGATGCCCTGCAACGAATTGCTGAAGCATTAGGGTCAAAAAGTGATGAAATAGAAAAGAAACTTCATAATATTCGTTCGCAGTATCTCAGGGAAAAAACGAAGATTGAGAAAAGGAAGAAGAGTGGGGCAGGTGCCAGTGACGTCTACGTGCCTAAGTGGTGTTACTACTCACTTTTAAGCTTTCTGAGCAACTCGACTGAGAATCTACCACACACGAGTTCACTGAATTTAAATTTGGTAAGTACAATATTGAATATATGTTGATGATTTTTGTTTAAATCTTTTGATTTTAATTATTTCAACATCAAAATAAAAAAAAAATATTGCGGAAAGTATATGGTTTAAAACCTTAATCAAGTACAATACAACAATGCTGGTATACTTTCTTTTATTATGCATGTTTTATAATATCATATCATTAAGCAATATAATATTAGTATAATATTACTTTTGGTCAATGAAAGGGCACACCAGTTAAATAAATGGTGTCTTGCCAAAATATGATTAATATTTTACAGTATTTATGAAAGGTATACAACCATTCTTAGTTTCTATAGTAACAAAATGATTAGTTTAGCCCGTTTTGGGCGCTAGTGAAGAAAATAATACACTTAATAATACACTAATAATACTAATAATAATAATAATATACACTGCCGTAATAATACACTTAATAATAACTTGATAATAATACACTTTGCCGTCCTAAGCATATCGTTGCTGCCATGGCAATGGCCGACTGTGAAAAAAGTGAGCCAGTTCTTGACGAACAAATACACCGGGATTTTCCCCTTTATTTTTGCACCATCGAAGTCTGGTAAGTTCCTGTCCTTCACTCCTCCAAGTGCCGTTGATGACATTTCCATTGCTGTCTTCAGAGTCAAAAGTCTGGGCGGAGCTGTAGATATTAGCCGAAGAATTTTTTCTTAAAAAATTATGCAGATAAGCACAGCTCAGTGTCACCCATTTAGCTGATTCTGGTTGAAGTAGGATGGGTTTTCTAAGTACTCGAAAAACGCTACTCATTATCCCGAAAACATTTTCAATTACCCTCCTTGCCCTTGAATGCCTATAGTTAAAGGCTCTTTCAATGGTGCCCTTTACATGTCTTCCCACAAACGGTTTCATCAATCTTTCTGATAGAGCAAACGCATCGTCGGCAGCTATCACATACGGAATTTCCACCCTTCTTCCTGGTAAACACCGTCCATTAGGAATGTTCAGTTTGTTTTGATACAGCGCAGCATATAGTTCTGTATCCAAAAAAACACCGGCATCACATTCACGGCCCTGAACGCCTACGTCAACAAATAAAAAGCTGTAGTTTGCGTCACATAGTGCCATTAAAACAATGCTGAAAGTTCCTTTATAATTGTAATACAGGCTACCACTATTGGCTGGAGCTTGAAGCACAACATGCTTTCCATCGAGGGCTCCTATGCAATTTGGGTAGTTCCATTTAGAGTAAAACCCTTCGGCCACATCATTCCACCCTTCTCCGTTATTTGGTACCTGAAAATAATTAATAAAGTACAGAAAAACTTTATATAATCGTGTACTGCACAATGTACAAAATATACTACTTGGTTCAAACAATGTAGCTAATTATTTTGTTCCTTTTCAGACCCAAGATGACTTAACCCAAGAACGAGATGAGAGTGACCCTGATGATCCACCCGAAGATAACGACGGGGCTGATAGGGCTACTAGATCAGAACCTGCGATTGAAGAAGTCAAAAGATCTGCGCGACAGGAATCCCAAGAGCCACCAACCAGAAAAAGAACAATCTCAAACAAAGGAAGTAAGCCACCATCGAAAGTGGGTGGTTTGGAAAAGAAAATCAATCACGCATATGAAGTGCTGACAACAACTATGACTAAAAATAAGGATGAGGACGAGTGTTTTGGAGAATATGTAGGAGAATCATTGAAAAAGTTCCAAGATAGGAAAACTAAAGCTTGGATACGTCATAGTATTTCTAATATCTTGTACCAAGCTGAATGTGGGGGAGCAGGAGGACACATGTTTCCTCCATGGAACAATAGCCAGAACACATTTTACCGTGCACAACCGCCGCAACCATTTCCTGGATACAACCAATATAACCCTGCTAGTAGTTCTTCATCTAGTCCATACCCTTCCCCTCAAGCAAACAACCAGCAACCACAGCTGTCTCCTGGAGAAGTACAAACTAACCAAACCCCAGTAGAAGATTATGAGCTCCAGCAAAATTCTTTCTACTAATAGGATACCATCAAACATAAGAAGTGTTTTATATGTACACCATTGTCACTAATTTTCAATTTACTATGTTGTTACATTATTAACAGTTACATAATTACACAATTGGATATTATATGTAGGTATTATTTGATGAAATAAACTATTTTATGGAATGAATTTGAACTTATTTACCTGAATGTAGTCTTTTAATGATGAAACGATAGCCTTGCACACTACGGGTATAAATCTTGAAATTGACGCTTTTGAGATCCGGTGTAGGTACATGATTGAACTGTAGCTATCCCCTGTTGCCAAGTATCGTAGGGTGGCAGCCAACATTTCTCCCGGAGATATTGGAAGTCGACATGACCTACTTTTGGTAATCTCGGGACCAATCAGATTTAATAACAACTCAAAATCTGCTGCCGTCATTCGAACAAAATTGTCAAACCCGCTTTGAAGACGTAAGTCTCTCATCAGGGAATTGTAGGCCCCTTCTGAATCACGTCTCGCTAAAAAACTTCTGATCCACCACCTTGGACGTTTACGCCTTTTTTTCTTGAGTTCACAGTATGCACCCGCAATAACCACAAAGGCGGAGGCAGCTACGACTTTTTCCATGTTTGTACCAACACAATAAACGCACCTGCTCAGCACAGTGTCGAACAGGGACTGAGTATTTTTATTTTTACCCAACATCTCAGGGACATGTCTCAAGGAAATGGAAACAGTAAAACAAAACCGTGCTACATGTGCCGGGGACATGTGCCCGGCACAAGTCCCCGCGACTTGTAGGAATGGAAACGTAGCTTAAATAGTTAATATTTAAGTTACGTATATATATGGAAAACTTATATTTAATATATTTTTTATATAGCATTAACATTGGATTTATTGTAAAAGCACATATTCACTCATTGTTTTACAAGATTTTATTAGTTTTACCAAGTTTATCTGTGTATTTGTAATATTCTAGCCTATTGTTCAAAGTAGAAAACCTTTTATAAAAATTTTAAAGAAGGGTTAGTTTTTTGCATTACTGTACTTAGTAAATGTAGGATATTTGTAAATCTAGTTATTTCAGTTGATATGTAAATTTATTTTAAATAATTTTTTTAGTTTTGCGTCAAGTAATTTTATTACAGGTTGAATATTGCATTACTGTACAATTTTAACATTATATTACTTTTTTGATTTAAGTTTTATTTTCATAAAACTGTATATAGGTCTTCTGATTATATGTACATTTTCATTCAGTTTACATTTTGAATATACCTATTTTTTTCGTATTGACGGGAGGGAATGCTCTTTAGATTATTTTGTGCTTTCTACTAGGCCTACTTTGAAAATAATAATATGCTCATAGTTTACTGTTGAAGGTAATACTATCTTCTACCAATCATTTATCCAACAGTCGATAGTCAATAGATTCATTCTAAAAATACAATTGTATAATGTGGTAATTTGTTATCGTCTTTATATTATGAAATGACCAAATTATTATGTTTAAGTAGAGTAGGCTACAGTATTTTTTATAGTCTATGAATTACAGTAATTGTAAACCATTTTATCATTCCTACCAAGAGATTAAACACGTTCAACTGCATCATATTTTCTTTTATAATCCTGTGTACTAAAATTAATATCATTTCCCGCAACTATTATAAGGATTTAAGAGTTTTAATTAAAGTATAATTAAAACATTTATTGATTTACTTTGATAATCCATTTATTTTGTACTATTGTTCAAGTGTTTTACATTTATTGCTACATGACAATCAAATACAGAACATGTTTGTGACAAGTTTCCTTTACAATTACTTATTGTAGCAGCGAGGACAGCCAGGGAGTCGGGCGCAAGGTTGTTCTGGGGGGGTAGGGGAGGGGCCAGCGACGATGCTGCCCTCTCATGGCGACTCTGGGAACTACTAATGTAGATACCAGTGTCGAGTGCTAGACACCCAATTCGCGCACGCTTAGATGTTTCCTCTGTATTTTTCTTCTCTGTGCTACAGCTAATGAGTGGAATTACTAATGGCAGTTCCCGCACTGTTTGGGTAGTATGGATGGGAAGCATGTCACCATCCAGGCTCCCGTGAGTAGTGGAAGTGAATATTACAATTATAAAGGATTCTTTAGTATTGTGTTTATGGCTGTAGTTAATGCAAACTACAATTTTATATTTGTAAATACAGGATGTCAAGGGCGTTTGTCAGATGGTGGAGTGTTCGCTGCAACTGAATTGGCTGCAAGACTTGAGGAAAAATGTCTGGATTTACCAGAAAGTAGAGTATTGCCAAATCGAGAAGATTTCAACTGGCCAGTGTCTTATATGTTTTTAGCAGATGATGCCTTTCCG
The DNA here is from genome assembly GCA_018207615.1 of Philaenus spumarius. Lineage (NCBI taxonomy): Eukaryota > Metazoa > Arthropoda > Insecta > Hemiptera > Aphrophoridae > Philaenus > Philaenus spumarius. Next base: position 1,344,893 of record JAGFPH010000059.1, on the reverse strand, counting down.
TTAAAGCTAAATACAGGGTTAGCCAGTGAAACGGGATGATTGTAGATGGCCTTGACAGTTGGAATATGAGTGGTGGGGGTAATAGTGGCGGGCTCTGGTCTACCTGTGTGTCCCGCCAATTAGTTACGATGGATCGTTGGACTGGTGAACATCGCGGCTACGCGGTTAAAGCGTATTATACCAATGGTGAGAGTTTGGTGAAAACGCGACGTGCTTTTCGACGCCATTTCAACATACCGCGCAACAGGCCTGTTCCTTCGGATAACGCAATTCGTTCGTGGATAAACAACCTTGAACAAACTGGATCAACGTCTAAAAAACGAGGTGGGAGTGCAAAAACCATTCGAACCCCTCAAAACATCGCTACTGTTCAACAGGCAATGCTCAGAAGTCCACGCCGATCTGCCAAACAACATGCTCTACGCCTTGGAATAAGTAACACTTCGGTGAGAAGGATTCTTCATTAAGTTTTAAATTTTCACCCATACAAAATACAGATTGTGCAATCTCTCAAACCAACTGACAATCAGAAACGATTACAATTTTGTGAGGAAATGTCGACCAAGTAAACAACTTGTGGATGAGCGATGAGGCGCATTTCCACCTCTCTGGTTTTGTTAATAAACAAAACTTCAGATACTGGTCGGAGGAAAACCCTGGCGCACTTCATGAAACGCCTCTTCATGCTCAAAAAGTGACGGTTTGGTGCGCAATGTCGGCAAGAGGAATCATAGGCCCATTTTTCTTCGAGGATATCAATGGAAGTGCTGTGACTGTTAACTCTGCGCGTTACGTTGCAATGATCCAGAACTTTTTTACGCCACAACTCGCCCGTTTTCCAGTTAATGAACACACAATGTTCCAACAAGATGGGGCAACAAGCCACACTGCAAGAGTTGCCATGAATGCTGTGAATGCTTTGTTTCTAGGCGGCGTCATTTCCCGAAACGGGGATATCCCTTGGCCCCCTCGCTCTCCAGATTTGACAGCCTGCGACTTTTTTCTATGGGGTTACTTAAAAACAAGAGTTTTTCAAAACGATCCACCTAGAACTATCCCAGCCCTAAAACAACGAATTCGGGATGAAATCGAAGGAATACCAGTCAATATGCTGCAAAATGTCATGCGGAACTTCCAGGCCCGGCTGCAGCAGTGCATAGATTCCAATGGAGGACATTTGGCAAATGTTATATTCAAAAAATAATTTTTTCACTTATTGTAAGTAAATGGCTATCTTTTTTCTTTATATTTATAACCATTAAATAATCAAATTAATTTTCTTAAACAATTAGTTACTTATTTAAATCTTCCCGTTTCACTGGCTAACCCTGTATAATGAAAAGATTCGCCGGTACATTCGCCCGTGATACAAGAGAGAGAATTTTTAATGGGCGCCACTCCAGGGGAAGGCGTGTTGTGTAAAACTCATTTGGTATCTTATCAGTTGTTTTTCGAGTACTGCGTAAGCCAATGCTATTACAACCTGTAACAGCAGAAAAGGCAGTTATGGCCTGCGCCCACCTACATATCTTTCTGAGAAGAAACGCATGCACCTCATCGAGGTACTCTCCTCCTGGGACTTTTGACTCAGAGGATGAAGTAACTGGTGAACTTGTACCAGGGGAGTGGAGACTCTTAGGATCCCCTACCGACACGTTGTTGAAATTGTATAGAGTACCGAGGAAACCTTGTGAAATAGCAAGGTCAGTTCGCAATGAACTCAGTTTCTTTTTTTTTACTAAAGAGGGCAGTGTTCCTTGGCAGCACAAATATTAAAGACAGAAAAATGAGGATCTATACAAATATTTAAATATTTTTACCATAAAAAGATTGGCCGCAAGTTTGTGATAAGGGTAGTGCGATTACAGTAGTATTATTGTAAATAGAAATTAACATTGACTCAGGTTGACTTGTATACCTATAGTATTTTATTGTACTCGCGCACCCCGAGTAATTAAACACAACAAGTAATTAAAAGGTAACAGTATGAGCTTAAAATGTTAACACTTTAAAGTAATGTTAATGTTGTGTCAATTTTAAGTAATGTTAAAATTAACAGTATGAGCTCAACGTACAAAAATTTAGGCAATAAATGAAAGCATAATATGTATGTTCAATTACCTTGTATGTGTTTTATTAAAATAATGATACACCAAATTATATATTTAAAAAAGTTACCTGTACATCTTCCTCTTCAGGAGTGCCTAATGGAGACAAGCCGCATTCTTGAGAATGACTGGGAGCATTTTTGTCTTTTAAGAACAATAACAGTTTGTAGCAAAACGATTTCCGACCAACTTCATCCGCACCAGCTCCAGACTTTGCCTTCTTCTCCTCTCTGTTGAATTGAAAAATTAAATTTTTCGTTTTCTTCTCGACAGCCTCGTTACTGGTGTCGAGCGTGTTTGCAATCTCCAGCCAAGCAACATGCTTCCTGTTTTTATTTTTATAATGTTCATATGAAGGATCCCACAGTTCCCACAGAAAACTCTCTATACATATCAATAAGTAAAGTCACTTGCTCCCTCTTCCACTCCATAGCACTAGAATAATAATATAGAATAATAATACTGGACTACAGAACTCACAACAACACTGTACACCGTACTGGTGACGACTGCTAAACAAACTGACAACTTGTTCTACCAACAGAACGCATCAAAAATTATTGGTAGACCTGATAATTTATGTTTCGAAACAATGTTCCTACATAATGTAAACGTCTTGTGTTTCCGAAACATTCCACAATGTTTCTAAACACCCTTTGATCTTACCGCTTTCTACGAGAAACAAGAAACATGTGGAGAAACACCGAATTTCTGTTTCGAAACATTTTTTAAGTAGTTATTTTTCGATTTGAGGAACATTTTTCCTAAACACTGTTTATAAACATGTTTTGTTGCCAGTGTAAACGCGGCTTAAGACTATATGAAATTTGAATTAATCAAAATGGGGGGAGCAATCAAAAACCAAAATGTTTCAAAAACAAAGGTAAAAATTAACGTAAATCAAAAACTACGAAAGATAGATGAAAAAAAATTGGGTGTGCTTAAGAACATTGGGTTGGAAGTGATAACTTGTATGACTGATTTATATTTTTATCAGTATTAATATTAGAAGAGAATAAAGTTCAACAAATTAGACAAGTCAATATATTGTCAAAAAATATTAAATCATATTTTGAAATTGCATAGTTATAATATTATAATATAATAATTATAATATAGCAATATTATAATAATTATAATATAGTAATATTATTATAATTATAATATTATTATGTAATAATATTATAATTATAATACGTAGGCCTATGCGAAAAATAGTGATCATTATAATGTAAGCAGTATTTATTTAGTGACTAATGATTTTGAGTGAGGTATTAGTGTATGCACTCTACATAGAATTCTAAGAATAATTCAATATGAAGGGATTATTATTATAATAATAATTATAATAATGTATTATAATATATTATGTATCGGCTATTCCCTCTCCACGCGCTTACTTGTGTATACAGGGAGATCAACTCAAGATGGCCACCATTGGGATCTTGGAAACTATAAAAGTTACAACAAACTTTAAATGGGGGACCTTCCCTACTTTTTCCCTTGCATTGAAAATACAATATTAAAATTTCCAAAAACTCCACCATTTTTCCAATATGGCTGCCAACTTAATTTTTTCAAATAGAAACCCCTATTTTTATGTTAAATTTCGATTGGGGGTACAAATTTAATCTTTTGTATTTTTTCCAAAACCCAACCGTTTATGAGATACAGCCTCTAAAAAATTTGGTGATTTTACTTTCTCACTATACTATAGTATAGAGAAAGTATAGTGATCGCAAAAAAAATCGATGTTGAGATTTTTGTGGAAATATCCGTTTTGGGACCCCTGAGTCCAAAAAAGTGGTTTTTACAAAATGTCTGTCTGTATGTATGTCTGTATGTAGACAAAGCTAGAGAGAAAATTATTCGATCGATTTCAACCAAATTTGCACCAGACATGTCCAGTACGCCTGTTTAGATGCACGAAAAAGGGTTTTGAACAATTTTGAAAAACAACCCCCTTTTTGGCCAAAAAACCCCCAAAAATACAGTTATTATTTTTTTATAAAAAAAACGGCTCTAACGATTTTGATAAAATTTTGCTTATTTGTAGCCTTTAATGTGCCCTACGATACACAGAAACCCGCATCTTTCTAAAAATTCTCGTTTAGTTAATAATAATAATAATAACTTATTTTTGGGGTTTTTTGGCCATAAAGGGGGTTGTTTTTCAAAATTTTTCAAAACCTTTTTACGTGCATCTATAAAGACCTAATTGACGTGTTTGGTGCAAATTTGTTCGAAATCGATCGAATAGTTTTCTCTCTAGCTAATAATAACAATAATATTATTAGTTAATCGCCTACTTTAATAAAAGTATACAAAGATAGAGAGAAAACTATTCGATCTATTTCAACCAAATTTGCACCAGACATGTCCAGTACGCCTGTATAGATGCACGAAAAAGGGTTTTGAAAAACAACCCCCATTTTGGCCAAAAAACACCCAAAAAATCAGTTATTATTTTTTAATTAAAAAACGGCTCTAACGATTTTGATAAAATTTGGCTTATTTGTAGCCTTTAATGTGCCCTACCATATACAGAAACCCGCATCTTTGTAAAAATTCTCGTTTAGCTAATAATAATAATAATAACTGTTTTTGGGGGTTTTTTGGCCATAAAGCGGGTTGTTTTAAAAAAATTTTCAAAACCATTTTACGTGCATCTATGAAGACCTAATTGGCGTGTTTGGTGCAAATTTTTTTGAAATCGATCGAATAGTTTTCTCTCTAGATAATAATAATAATAATAATATTTATTAGTTAATCTCCAACTTTAATAAAAAAACACTCCTACCCCACCCTACAAGTCACAGTGAATCTGTTTAGTAATTTAAATGTATTTGTGAGAAAGTATGTGCCAGTTCCTGGTACCGTTTATTTTAAACGTACCAGTATCTTATAAACGGTTGGGTTTAGGAAAAAATACAAAAAAATAAAAATGTCTTAAATTTGTGTTCCTAATCGAAATTCAACATAAAAATAGGGGGTTCCATTTGAAAAAAATTAAGTTGGCCGTCATATTGGAAAAATGGCGGAGTTTTTGGAAATTTTAATATTGTATTTTCAATGCAAGGGAAAAAGTAGGGAAGGTCCCCCATTTAAAGTTTGTTGTAATCCCAAGATTGTTTCCGAGATCCCAATGGTGGCCATCTTGAGTTGATCACTTTGTATATACCGTACTATTAGCTGACAGGACAATGTTCGCTATTGCAATCATATGATTACCTACAGCAAATGTTACATCTTAAAGTATTTTAGCTGATTCTGTGTGTATTTTGAGACAGTGGATTTTTTACCGCTTGCCTATGTGCTTTTACACGATTTGTATTAGAAAAACGCTTTTGTCTTTTTTCCCCTCGTTTTTTGGTATTTGTTCTGGGTGCGACCGAACTGCATCAAATGATGATGTACACTGTTCTGATAGGGTTGAAAGTTGAGAAATTTGGAGACCATCGTCTGAAACCTGCGATTGGGAAGCTGACTGTATTTCCTCCATACTAATATACCATTGAGTTATTTGAGTTGTCAGGTAAAGAAGGTGTGAGAGGAATGAGAACATCAAAATGGCTTCTCTCGTCAGTTCCTCAATAAACCTTATCCTCCTTCAATCGGTTCGCCAAAACTCTCCCACAACAAATAATTCGACCACACAGCCGAACCGCTGCCGTGTGTTGATCGAATTTCCAAAATTAAGTTTATATATTTTAGGTTTTCAAACAACTATTTGGGAAATTTTTCTAATTACGAAGGCGCTGAATAGCTGCCTCGTGAACGAAATATATTAGTAAAATTTATTTGTAACTCGGCCTCCAGTCCCGGCTCACGCTTTGCTTCGTTCAGCTCGCAGCGGTAAAACTCTGAGAGTTTGCACCTTGTCCTTGAACCCTCGGCTTATTGACTGCTTAGCTTTGATCGCAGCGTACAAACTTGGCCTTAAGGCCTCAAAAGATGCCCCATGGTAAAACCCCCACGTGGATTTGAACGGGGTACATTTATGATAGTATTTTAGCTTTGATTGATATTGGGTGATCCAAGTGAACTATAAGGACATGTAAAAAAACAAAATGACCAGAATAATATCCTACATTTATTTTGTTAGATCAAACTCTAAAAAAGTTAAAAAAATAAAACCAAACATTTTATTTAAAAAAAATTATATATTAGATTGTTCTGCACATTTTGGTTTTTTACACGATCTTATAGCCCGTCTGGTTCCACCAAATTCGTTAGTTTGTCCGCTACGAGCGAATCGAAGCAGTTCATAATCCGAGGAACCAAGGTCGAGGTGCAAACTCTCAGAGTTTTCCCAGCACGTGAGAACAAAGCAGCAGGTCTGGAGGCTGAGTTACAAACAAATCCTACTAATATATTACTTTCTATTCAGCGCCTTCGTCAGTAGACCAATTTCCCAAATAATTTATTCGTACCAATAAATGTCAGCGGTTCAACTCCGTGATAGAATTATTTTTTGCTATTTGTGGAATCAACTTATATTATATTTATATAATTATATTATAATAATTATTATTATAATTATCCCTTACATATTGAATTATTCTTAGAATTCTATGTAGAGTGCATACACTAATACCTCACTCAAAATCAATGGTCACTAAATAAATAATGGTTACATTATAATGGTCACTATTTTTCGCATACTTATTATAATATAATATTATTATAATATATTAATACAATAATTATAATAATGTATTATTATATACGATGTATCATCTATTCCCTCTCCACGCATATACTATGTATCGCCTATTCCCACTTAACGCTCTGACTTGTGTGTATGCAAAAAGTTTGCGTGACGCGATATTTCAGAAACATAGTCAAACGAAAGTGCCCAAAGGGCCAATAGAAGTTATCACTTCAAAATTTGGTTTTCTTGGTTTTCATAATTCAATATATTTAAAAAAAAAATTTATATATTTAACACATGATTTTTTTTTTTTTAGTAAAAATGTATAAAGATAACATTAATTTCAGCTCTTAATCAGATCATGTTTAGTTTTACCACATTTATTTATTTTTACTATAATATTTTACTACACTATCCAATAACTCTTGGAATTTGATTAGTCTGGTTTTTAAACATTATAATTTGTAGATCACGTAACTAAGAAGTTGTTTACATCATTTTAATTGCGTCAAGGGTTATTTGAAGTACTTCTACAAGCTCTTCGTTTTCTTTTTGAAGTTCATTCAGCACTTTCTTCAAGTGTACAGATTTTGCATTAGCAACTGCAAGGCGTTGCCAAAATTTATGAAGCCACTCGCCATCATAATTTTCCTTCATAAAAAAAAAACTATTAAAACCATCAAACCAATTTTGTAGAAAGTTTTTTTGTCATATAACAACTTACATTAATCAAAGACTCATACAATATTTGTATTTAAAGCTAAGAACTGTCAATTTAGTTGTGTAAATGAGAGTAAACTACATTTTGAAAAACTTTTCAGGGGAAAATTTTATGTAATCATTACTGGTGTAACATGACTAAATCATATTATACAATTATATCAATTAATTTCTATAAAAGTAGGGAAAATGGAAGACATTTTTACAACAAAACCAAAATTAACAAGACAATAAAATTACAAAATTTAATGAACATAAATTAATCTATTAAACAAAACCATATCAATAATACTAAAACTTGAACTTAACAAGAACTATAAACATATACAAAACACAAATAACAATAATAAATTTTTGAAAAAAATAAACCAACTTCAAAAAAACAAAAA
>JAGFPH010000059.1:1315445-1326742 GCA_018207615.1 Philaenus spumarius | reverse complement strand
AGAGTTCGTTAAACGCGGAACACGGAACTCGCTTTGCTTTGGTTTGTTTTAAGATGACAACAAGGAAGCTAGACGGGTTATAAAGTATAATCCGAATCTAGAATCGGGGCCAGAGGATTGTGGTCGATGGGCCAGAGTGGACTGGTCGGGTGACCAGTGAGGGGCTACGAGTTGGGCCAGTCTGTTAAGGTGTGGGCCGGTAGCTAGGCCAGTCTGTTATTATCGCGTGTGGCCGGAAAAAGTTGGGCCGGTTTGTCGTGCAAAGTGCGGCCAGGAAATCGGGACTTGGAATTCAGCTCGAGATTTGGACCATCGAGATACCTGTGAAGACATCAAACTAAGTGAGCAAACCAAAGTATTTCAGTCTATAGTTAGAGTCACGTAATATTCAGAGTTTTGGGATTATTCAGATAAAAGTAACACGCTCTAGTCGCCAATACCGTAATCCAGTCTGTCTTATAAAGGTCAATACCTGGTATAGGAAAAGTATGTAGATCATAAGTAAAGTCTAATGTATCAAACCATATTATGTTTATGTTATTGCATTGTACAAATAAATATAGAGAGATAAGTTTTGCCACTGAACCACTGGAATGCATTGTTATTGATCTGTCTCTTTGTTATTAACATATTAACCTAGTGTTCGAACCCGGGTGATAAGGGAACTAGAAATCCTAACCCTATCAACGCACACTATGAAATGATTAGTTCACTAAGAAAAACTGCACACATTTTTGTTAAATGCATTTACATTCAATACCATAGCAACCTACTTGGAAAATTTAGAATCGGTTAATTTTTTGAACAACCAACGCTTTTTTTTATTTAAATTTTATTAAATTGGTACTTACGTATTATACGGAGGCCACTATTTTTAGACGTTTTTTATTACATAAACATACTGTGACTAAATACTATACGTTAGATCTTTAGGCTATTTAAAAAAATTATTTTTGCATTTCTGTTGTTTATTAAAACAATACCTAACTTAGCAACGTTAGTACCATTAATTTATACCAAACATCTACATACAAATGTTAACAAAAGCAAAAATAAAAACTATTCTAACATTAATACAATAGTGTTTACACAATTAACAGTGTGGTAAATTATATTTTCATCAAAATTTAATTCTGTCTGTAGCCCAAACATACCTTTATTTTGTTTTTTCGCTCAATAAAAGTAAATTTTTTTATCAAACCAGTACCTTAAGCTGGTTAGATCTTCTTGCATATAGTTTTGAATTTGTTTAAAATGTATACTCAAATATGTGAACGCGGTATCATCAGCGAAGGCTGTGAGTCTGCCATTAAATTTAGTTTCACATAAATCATTGATATATATACAAGAAAAAGTATCGGGCCCAGCACGAATCCCTGAGGAATTCCGTGCCTTAGAACCCCTCTTTTACTGCCTATTCCGCCAATTTTAAAGCTCTGTTCCCTATATCTTAACTAGCTACAGAACCCCTTCAGAGGTAATCCCCTTATCCCTGTGTACAGCAATTTCCTTTATAAGTATTTTGTGGTATACAGTGTCGAAAGCCTTAATCGGGTATAAAGCTGCGCTTGATCGAATTTTGATTATTTAATGCAAAAATAGGCCTAATAAATGTCAAAAGTGCATCCTTTGTTGATAAAAACTCCATGAATCCAAATATATTTTTGATGAAAGTTAATGAATGACACAAGCCGGTTCTTTACAATCTTTTCCAATATTTTTGAAAAACCAGACAAGTGTGAAATATTACGATAATTAAGGAGGGGTTATTTTTTTTTTCACCCTGCTTGTAAAGTGGTATAACAAGGGCTGATTATAGGAAAAATACAGTGTTTTTAGATTAGGTTTATATCGCTCTATACAGGGTGAATCAGACCACCTGTGCGCAATGTATAGCGGCGGAACAAAATGAGCTACAGTCATCGTTTTATCTTAAACCCCCCTATTTCGACCCTAGAGAATTCAGTAAAAATATTTTCAAATCTCAAAAATGCTCCAAAAGTGCTTTTATTGGGGGGTGGGTGTTGTTTTTGGAAAATTTTCACATGTAAAGGTAGGTCGAGTGATACCTCATTTTAAAAGTCCCTGTTCACTGATCATTTTGAAAAAAAAGTTTTTACTTATCTTACTGCGTATGTACCTGTTCCAAAACGTCAAAAAAGTTGTCTTTTACAGTTAGTTTTATTGTTAACCACATAACATAGCCTACATGAACCAAATTTTTATCCTAGATTCACAAGAACATACCCTTTCCAAAAATGTGCTTAAGTAGCCCATTATTCAAACGTTTTCAAATTTTATAAATACATTCAATTTTGGAAAAAATAACAGATTAAAACTCAAAAACTTCAAATAGTAACATTAGTAATAAAGCACATCATTGAAAAGGTCTTTAAAAACAAACATTTTTTGTATTTAAAGTTTGACTTTATCTCTAACCGTTTCAAAATGGCGCCTGGGAAACTTATTTTACAATACTCTTCATCGCCTATTACTCAATGACATTTTAAGGAGATACAAATTGAAGTTCTCATTCATAACAGGTCAAAGACATGCAAACAATGATATTCATGACTAAACAATCTCAATGCATATGGACTGGAATGGTGTTCGAAAATCCACAGTGGATGCGATAGATTGACAACCAGAGATATTGGACTTCAAATACTTGGTGTGGTATTGTTGGTAACAGAATTGTTGGTCCATTTTTTTCGACCATAACTTAGATGGAGATACAATTACTTTCTGGTTGATCGTTTACCTAATTTATTAATAGACTTCCCTGAAGAGACCATACAAAATATATGGTTTATGCACGACGCAGCATCAGCTCACTATGCCCAAAATGTTCGACAAAGTCTGGACAAACAATATCCTGGAAGATGGGTTGGAAGGGGTGGTCCCCCAAACTATCCAAAAAGATCGCCTGATTTAACTTGTATCGATTTTTATTTGTGGAATAGATTAAAGGACTTAGTTTATACAGTACCACCAACAATGAGAGAAGACATGACACAACGAATTAGAGATGCAGTGAACTCAATTAGTGGTGAAGAAATACTGCAAGCTGTAGATAACTTCAATTCCAGAGTAGAACTTTGTTTTTAAAGCAATGCGCTACAATTTGAGCATCTGTAAATCTTTTGTAGCATTTTTGAGATTTGAAAATATTTTTACTGAATTCTCTAGGATCGAAATAGAGGGGTTTAAGTTAAAACGAAGGACCATTTGGCTCAGTCGCTATACATTGCGCACGGGTGGTCTGATTCACCCTGTGTATTCTCACAAAAAACCTGGCCCAACTTAGTATGCGTTACTCCAACCACCCTACCATGATCCAAGTACCTCTGTCCTAATCAATCTTCTTTCAGAAAATATCAGATCATACAATACTATAATCTGTTCCCATTTACTGCCCACTAGAAAATATGAGAAGTCCCCCGTTTAAACTGAGTTGTAAAACAAATTGTTTCTAAGAACTGATAGTTGGTGATCATATCAGGTTTAAAGAATTAGTGGATATACCACACTATACAATTTATCTTAACCTAAGTATTCAGCTGCTCTTACTTTTCAGTAATATAATAACTGTATTATACAATAGGGGCCTACTTAATTATTAAAGAAATACAATAAACTAATTTAGTAAAAATATATTTGTGTACAGCTTGTACTGCATTTGGCTCTTTAAATATTACTAGATAATAAAACCAAAAGTTCAATATGACCACAATGTGAAAACTAATATTTTAAATTATTAAGAATAACATTATTATGTTTATATATACACTTACTTTCTTAGTTTCATCATCTCTTTTAGTTACATAATCCTTTTGTAAAGAGATTTGAGCTTGCTTGAAATTTGATTCTGCTGCAAAGAGAATTGTTTTGATGTGTGTTTCATCGTGAATATGATTTTCTAAAATTCCTTTTATTTCTATATTTTTTCTGTACATAATTTCTTCTAAATCTTTACAGTACAACTGATCAGCCTCATTAATTGTTTTACCATAACTGCCTATAAAATAAATTAATCGTATAAATACTATAACCAATTATAAAAATATAAAGAATCCTTTTATGTTTAAGAAACATTTGATTAAAAAACCAAAAGTAACCGCGCGATGACTCATTTATACAGTTTTGTTCATTTAGAATTACAATCTAAATCCTGTATTTAACTAGCATCCTTTAATATCTTCATAATAATTGAAGATTTATTATTTGTACAGAGTATCTAAACTTATAGATTTATTTCAATTATTTCTTATCATTTATTTTCTTAAATAGCACATAAATTAAAATTACTTGTATAAAAGACTAAGGTACAAAAACTGCTCAAATGGGTCTAATAAGCTGTGAGTATAATCATTGAAGAAACAACTCTACAAGAAGCGAAACCTAATGGGCTATAAGTGGACGCTTGCGTGTTAGTTCACTTCGAAGTCACTCGGAGCGCCACCAGTCTTTTGCTGCTCCTCGAGACGAAACTGACATTATAGACAGAGTTTAAATTTTGCCGCACCACCAGACCGCGAATATATCTGCCTCTTTCACTGCCTTGCACAAACTGCTTTGACCTCCTTTCTTTTCATCATCCCCAAAAGAGAATTTAGTTTACGTTGTGGAGGAAGCGAGCACATGTTTCAATATTTGGCGCACGTTGCAACTTTATTATACAGTACTGTTGAACAATGATTTATTATTGATAATGTTTATAATAACCAAATTATAAAATTTGGCATAAAATAATACTTTTTTTAATGAATTAAAAACAATTTTAAGTAGTAAATGATTTTTTTGTAACTCACAATGCAAAAGTTATGTCAATTACTGTATAAAAATTATCTTAAATCTCCAATTAACATTATTTGAACATGGGTTTTTCATATATATGATTTGATAATCTTTACTGTGGAATATTGTAAAGTCTTCTAAGTTTGTTTTGTTGAAAAAAAATCCCTTACAAGGTAAATGTTAAATATGCATGCAACAGTAATTAACAAATACACACTTTATTTCATAAAATCGGACTTAAAATGGGTAAAATATGTAAAACTAAATATGCAAAAACTTAGGTAAAATATCAAAACAGTTTTTGTTTTGACACCAAACATATATATTTCAGCCGTTCTCAAATAAGGTATTAGATTGTTCATTACCGCTTTTGGGATATTTAAAGCTTATAAAAAGTATTGTTTTGCAGGCAATACTTATGACAGTTTGGCGAAAAAGCTCTAAAAGATTTAGTTTTATGGTCAATATTTTGAACTGGGAGAAAAAAACAGAAATAAATAAATAACAATAATCTTTATAGCCTATTACAAAACAATTTACAATCGATCACGTAAGCAACAACTAAAATAATTCAAAGCAAAGTATGGTACACATAGACTAAGAAATTATTATACCAGGTGTTCCATAACTAGGTGTACGCTTATTCTTCGCATAAGGGAATGAGCTACCGTAATGTAAACAAGTAGCATGGGTTTATGGACTTCGCTTCGCTCGCGGCGTAAAAACTCACCTGTCGGCCTCGGATGAGAAAATGCCCCCAATTTAAAGTCCACCACGTGGCTTTCAACCAGTTACTTTTATGTTATTTTACATTTTGATCGATTTTGGGGGAACCAAGCTAGCTATAAGGCCGCGTAAAAACAAAATGTTCAGAGATTAACATCTTATGTTTCAATCTCGTAGGAAAAATCTAAAAAAAATTGTTACTTCCGGTCCAAAAACGTGCTTCCGGTTGTTCGATTTTTTTGGCTCACGAACTCGTCTGAGCGAAATAGACAACCAATATGTGTTCCAAATTTGGAAATAATCGGACTTAAAATGCATCAGCTAGAGTGCGAACACATTATATATACATATATATGTGGGGATATATATTTATATATATATATATGATTTTTCGTGTTCTGGGGACCATGATAGGTGCTCATTTGCTACTCCCGACTTTAGGTCTTACCATAAGGGTCACTGCAATAGCTCATTTTTCCTATGGAAATTCGCTAAAAAGTGGCAGTTCACCTTTATCGATAGATATAGATAGAAAAATATAGATATTGTCATACACATAAAATTGTACATATCTTAAACAAGTTTTTCATTATGTTTTGTATGCACGTTAAAAATGTAACCGCAATAAATAATTACATTTAAAAATTTAGTAATTTGTCATTTTATTGTTAATAAATGTTTCATAACTTAACAAAATCAGAAATTTTAAAAACGTCACACTTAATTAAGGTTTAATAATTACTTTATAAATGTTACATTTGTGTTTAAATGTATAGGCAAATAAGTAAAACCCTAGATCAGCTGTCCGATTATTAAAAGCGCGTAGTTAGACATTTGACTAATAATAAATCAGCTGTTAATAGTAAAAACAAAAATACTATACAATTTACCACAACGGTTTGAATTCCTTAATTATTCCTTTTTGAATTATTAATCCCTACTTGAAGTAGTAAAATGACACAATGAGAAGGTTTAAACTTCAAATTGAAATATATGTTATGAGCGTACGTTGAAAGGTTCTCTCAAACAAAGGGCGAGCTTCTAGACAAAAATAAATAACGTGGGGAATTTTTAAGATTTTATAATTTGTATTTTTTAACAAACTTAAAATGAGGAAATGATAAATTTTATATTTTTGGGAATGTTTGGACTCGAATTGGTACATTTGTCATGAGCCTAACTGGTGACGCCCAAACTAATGGATCTTACACAAATTTCTCCCATTTAAATAACACGGCGTAATTTCAAAATGTCAGATGTTAAAATAAACTCAATTTATTGGATTTTTATATTTTTCTGTAACTCTGCAGTGTAAAACGAATAAAATGACACTTTTTTTTACAAATGGGTAGAAAAATAATGATGTAATAGGCCGATAATGTAATTCTCCATCGAAAATTCAATAATTACAAAGCAAACGCATAAAAAACGCATACGGTACACGTGAAGCACAAACCTAGAATAGCGGTCGTTACACAATTAACATTGATAATTCAATAATTACTATAATTATATAATTCAATAATTTATATAACAGGAAATCTATTAGAGATATAGAAGGTTACTGTAAGCGGCGTAAATGTTCTAAATTTTTAGCTCTTTCAATTGATCTATCAACCAACCTCGTACCTTTTTTATTTATTTTTTTCAAAATAAATTCAAAGAACTGAAAAAATTCATAAAATTTGAATTTTTATGGCCTCGAATGTTAAAAAAAATTTCATTGCTTGATGACATATCTAGAGATAAAAATAAACACATTTTTTTTAAAATCTTTACAATCTGTCCATTAGGAGAGGCTGGGTGATTGGAAATAGGTTTTCGACAAAAATCATTTAATAATGTAGATTATTATTTGATAATATACAATTAATTATAACAAAATACTACAAGAAGCTCTTCTCTTTCAGTTATTGTTTTCTCAATTTAAAATAGGATTTACACAACTTTTATAAATTAACGAAATGATTTACAAGCGCAACAAAAAACAAATATTAAAATATACTTTATTATGAAAACTAATGAATAAAAACGTGAATCCAGAATAAATAAATAGAATAGCGTGATCAGACCATTGGATTGGAGCGTTTGTGGCAGGACCTTTTAGTTTCGAGCGCAATTTTACTGTCGTTAATCAACTACTTTAAAACGGGTTTTTGAAGACAAAACATTTTTAAACAATTTTAGTACTTGTAATTTCCTACAACTTTCCCGCTGACGAAACATCTTAATTTGAAAAGTTAAAAAATACTCGCTTACTAAAAATTTTATGTCCGATGATTCCTGAACTAAAGTTAAAAAGTTTGCATTTTACTTTTTCAATGTGTACAATTACGTAAAAATACATTTCAGATAGAAAATGAGATGGGTAGAATCCCACATATTTCCTCTAAAAACCTGTTTTTTTTTTTTTAAATTAAAGATAACTCAACCCATAAGTCACCTACGGCTAAGGAGGGCATAGCGGTTTACGCCTCGACAAGAATATTTGGTCTGTCTATGAAGTTGACACTAGGGTAGGGGTGGGCACGTAATGTACAGTCCCAATAAAGAAGGTACAGTAAGGTAAAGGTAAAGGCGATACTGCTGGCGGTACCTGTTAGCCTCGAAACAAACTAGGCATTTTCGACTATTGAAAAGTGTTACCTCTGATAACATGGGGGTTTTGCTTCTTATAGTGTTGTTTCTTCAATGGTACAATATAAAATAGAACAATTAAACAGATCGGATTGCTTTAGACATTATTATGTCGAGCTAAGCCAATCAAAAAACAAATCAAAGACAATAAACTACTAAGAGTTCTTAGTCAAGCTACTATGTTCTCTAAACTAGTTGTCTTTTAAAAATAATATCGTTTCACTCTTATCTTACGGACAGAGTACAACAAACTAGAATTAATGGCAAAACCGGTAATCAAAGGCAGATAAAGTATGGTATCCCCTAGGGATCAGTGCTTTCTGGACCTCTTATTTAACAACTTATGCAAGGGTCTTTTAAGGACAACCTTGTCGCATTTGCGGACAATACCGCTTTATTTTACAAAGCTAACATCTTAGATGAATTAAAGCGGGACATGCAAAATGACTTAAATGCATTATGTTGATCGTTAAACATTACATGTTAATGAGCCCCAAGACTAAGTATGTGGTATTTAAATCCACTAGGAAACTTTTCTTTCCAAATCAACTAAAATTTCACGATTTACCTTTTGAATAGACTGGAGGTTGTAAATGACCAGAAATTGAGCAGGTAGGTGACATAAATATACACACTAATTATTTGAAGAGTAAGCTGATACATATCAGACCATTATATTTGTTGAAATCAGTGTATGCAGAATTGGAACATGGGATTGAAGTTTGGGGAGGTACATTGAAAATGTTCAGAAACTGAGCATGTAGGTGACATTAAATATTTAGGCTTATATTTGGATTCTGTATTAACTTAGAATGTACACACTAATTATTTGAAGAGTAAGCTGATATATATCAGAACATTCTATTTGTTGAAATCAGTCTGTGGACTTCAATTTTTGAAATCAATTTATTTTGCTTTAATAAACTCTAGATTTGAATATGGGAATGAAGTTTGGGGAGGTGCATTGTAAATGTCCAGAAATTGATCATGTAGGTGACATTAAATATTTAGGCTTATTCGGTAGAGTCCCGATATTTCGAGTTGAATGGGACCGAGAGTACCTAGGATTGTGAAAAACTCGAAATACACGGAATATAGAGGTTAAGATAAAACTACAATTTATAGTCCTCGTATCTCCGAAAAATTTTAAGTTTTATTAAATATAAACTATTTTGTATGGAACTCGAGGCAAAAAATTAATTTTATTCACAGTAAAAAATAGAAACTTACTTATTAAAGAAATCATAAATAGTTTTTTGTTTAACTACACTGCAACGTTTACGAGCTGCGATGTCATGCCAGGGGAATACGGCAGTGCCGGAAAAAGTTTGTTTCGATGTTATTTTTGTATATACAGTAGAACTTGGATAATTGGAACGTCTTTAATTCGAAATTACCGTTAATTCCAAGTTTCGGTTCAGGCCCTTGAACTTTATATGATATCAATGTAAAAAAATATGGATAATTCGAAGTCAACTTCTTTAATTCGAAGTTTTTTTTTTCAACACTAAAAATAAATCTTGTGCTGTGAAGAGGATCGCTGGATAAATAGGTCACTGTCTGGTAGAGAGGGGCTGGACATAGGGGGCAGGACTTACGTGTTTGTACACGTATTGTAATTCTAGACGTGGTACCAGTTTCCAAGAATTTTGCCTTTCAAGAATTCTCTATAATTCTCCAGTAGGTACCAATATTTTAGTTTGTCATTGATGCTCTTGCCCAATCTCTGTCTGTTGTTAATTCTCGACAAAACCTTTTGTAAATAGAACATAACAATTGTATTGTTTATTGACACTTGTACTGGTCTATCCCACTTATATGAACAACGTTACGGTTATTCCCCCCCCCCCCCCCCCCCGAACATGACTTTACAGCCAATGGACCAGGGAATTATAAAAAATGTTAAGCATTTATATTGGCGACTTATTGTACAAACGCTCTTGACAGATTCATTGGAAAACAAAAATTTAAAGATTGTTATCCTTCAAGCAGCAAGAATGTGTCACAATGCATGGTCACATTCAATACTATTTGTGGCTCGTATTACATGGAACCTCGGATTATCGAGACTCGAATTACCGGGACTCTACTGTATTTGGATTCTGTATTAACTTGGAATGTACACACTATTTATTTGAAGAGTAAGCTGATATATATCAGACCATTCTATTTGTTGAAATCAGTCTGTGGACTTCAATTTTTGAAATAAATTTATTTTGTTTTAATAAACTCTAGATTTGAATATGGGAATGAAGTTTGGGGAGGTGCATTGTAAATGTCCAGAAATTGATCATGTAGGTGACATTAAATATTTAGGCTTATTCGGTAGAGTCCCGATATTTCGAGTTGAATGGGACCGAGAGTACCTTGGATTGTGAAAAACTCGAAATACACATAATATAGAGGTTAAGATAAAACTACAATTTATAGTCCTCGTATCTCCGAAAAAATTTAAGTTTTATTAAATATAAACTATTTTGTATTGAACTCTGAGGCAAAAAAGTAATTTTATTCACAGTAAAAAATAGAAACTTACTTATTAAAGAAATCATAAATATTTTTTTGTTTAACTACACTGCAACGTTTACGAGCTGCGATGTCATGCCAGGGGAATATGGCAGTGCCGGAAAAAGTTTGTTTCGATGTTATTTTTGTATATACAGTAGAACTTGGATAATTGGAACGTCTTTAATTCGAAATTACCGTTAATTCCAAGTTTAGGTTCGGTCCCTTGAACTTTATATGATATCAATGTAAAAAAATATGGATAATTCGAAGTCAACTTCTTTAATTCGAAGTTTTTTTTTCAACACTAAAAATAAATCTTGTGCTGTGAAAGGGATTGCTGAATAAATAGGTCACTGTCTGGTAGAAAGGGGCTGGACATAGGGGGCAGGACTTATGTGTTTGTACACGTATTGTAATTCTAGACGTGGTACCGGTTTCCAAGAATTTTGCCTTTCGAGAATTCTCTATAATTCTCCAGTAGGTACCGATATTGTAGTTTGTCATTGATGCTCTCCTAATCTCTGTCTGTTGTTAATTCTCGACAAAACCTTTTGTAAACAGAACAGAACAATTGTATTGTTTATTGACACTTGTACTGCGCATAAGTCTATCCTACTTATATGAACAAT
>JAGFPH010000059.1:1287214-1315040 GCA_018207615.1 Philaenus spumarius | reverse complement strand
TTGAAATCAATTTATTTTGCTTTAATAAACTCTAGATTTGAATATGGGAATGAAGTTTGGGGAGGTGCATTGTAAATGTCCAAAAATTAATCATGTAGGTGACATTAAATATTTAAGCTTATATTTAAATTCTATATTAACTTGGAATGTGCACACTAATTATTTGAAGAGTAAGCTGATATAATATCAAAACATTCTATTTGTTGAAATCAGTATGTGGACTTCAATTTTTGAAATCAATTTATTTTGCTTTAATAAACTCTAGATTGGAATATGGGATTGAAGTTTGGGGATTTGTGGTACAAAATAAGGTACAGAATGTTCCATATTCAGGAACCTTAAATATTATATATAAGTATTTATAATTTTTTATACAAGTGGGAAAAGTAAAAACCACTTAGGACCAAGAAAAGAAAAATTATGTAATCACTTCACCCTTTCCACTCCAATTACTGGGGACCTAGTGTTGCTATCAGCTCCATTTAATTTTGAGCAAATGTTGCACTCCAAAAAAAAGTTTAATTTAATGTTTAATTTGTTTAGGCCTACTCCCAAAAAAGTATTTCTTTCAGTTCTAAAACGCTGATTTTTTATTTTGTAGTTTCTTCAGTGACTAAAGTATAGATTGGTATGAAATAAAACATATATTTTTTATTTTTAAGTATATTTTTTATTTTATTTATTGAATAAAATAGAAATTCGTAACAAAAAACCGGAAAAACAAGAATTTTAGACAAATTTTCAATATGGGGATCTATATTTGTTGCTTGTTTTTTTATGTCTATATCCTTACAAACAAAATTAAGTGGTTTACAAATGTTTTAGACAAAATAATACACTATAAAAAATTAGATTTGATACCAACTTGTACAAAATTGCCTCAGCTATTTGTTTTATTGATTAGCAACAGCATTATTTAGGTCAAAACTAGTAAGTAAAGCTTTTTTCACAACTTATTAGTAATATTGGAATCGCTCGGTTGGAAACAAAAGTTCCGTCGTCACTCCCATCATTTTGTGACAAATTGCCGTCGTCTTCGGTCATTTTATTTCACAACAATCATTATTGTAAAAAGAACAATATTAAAAAATAAACTGTGAAATTACACACGATACAACCTAGTAACCTAAACTAAACAACGCGTAAGCTCACTAAAACGCATAATTAGTAGGAGCCAAACAATGGCGAGAGCAGAGCTGTTTACACAGCGGCCAAAGACGACAAACATTACATTTTCTAAGATTTATTTACCACAGAAACTGAACTCAAATAGTTCTAAAAAAATTCCAAAGATAGCAGCACATCTCAAACTTTAACAATAGTGATCATCAAAGTAACTACGTCCGTTCAAATGCACATCAGACCAGAGCAGTTCGGCTTCCGACGTGGTCACTCCACTACCCTTCAACTCGTTCGAGTTATCAACCAGCTGGTTGATAATCACAATAAGTTCTTGTCCTCTGTTGCAGTGTTGCTAGATGTCAGCAAAGCGTTTGACAAGGTATGGCACGAAGGCCTTCTCTACAAGTTGAGCGAGTCTCCTGTACCGGTGGCTGCCGTGCACTTGATCCGCTCCTACCTCTCAGGCAGATCCTTCAAGACCTTCGTAGACGGCGAACTCTCCACTCTGCGGCCGATACTTGCTGGTGTTCCCCAAGGCAGTGTCCTGGGACCAGTACTATATCTGGTTTATACTAACGACTTTCCAACTATTCCAGGTGTGACACTCTCGCTGTATGCTGATGATGCGTTTCTACACTGTAGTAGTGTAAATCCGGCTTACGCAGCAAACATCATGCAGAAACAAATGGACGCGCTGTCCCCGTGGCTGCAGAAATGGCGCATTAAGATAAATGCTGATAAATCTGATTCCATCTGTTTCAGGAAAAGGCGTAGAATGACACGTGCCGTGGAACTTGACGGGGTGGCTATCCCTTGGAAGCCTACTGTCAAGTACCTCGGCATAACGCTGGACAGTCGACTCAACTTCAGGTGACACGTGCAGAACAAGGTCTCCGAAGGAAAGAAAATTCAGGGTTTCCTCTCACCCTTATTGGCAAGGCGTAGCCCCTTGCCAGTAAAAACTAAATTAACAATTTTTCTGTTAATAGTTCGTTCAGTGCTGATGTACGCGTCTACTGCTTGGTGGGCGCTTGCCAGCAAATCCAGTAGGAAACAGCTGGAGACTCTTCAGACTACCGCTCTTCGCAGACTCACGCAGCAGCCATGGTACGTGAGGAACTCCACCATTCTAGGGTCAGCTGGTATCCCTACCCTAGAAGTTTTTGCTATAAGATGTGCCACTAAACTGTTTCAGGATGCTCGCAACTCATGCTATCCTCATATAGCCGAGATCTGCAGGAGACTCGAATTCCAGGAAGATGGTAGGCCTCGGCCTGCCGCTATCCTGGACGACCCGCCATAGGTTTCTTCACGCTGCGACTCCATCAAGATTAACACTAACCAGTTTGCCTTCTTTTCTATTAAGTGAGTTTCAGATTGATTTAGCAGTCATTAGGGAATAGCCCCTAGATGCTGCTGACGCTCCCTCCAGTGATGCATGCGGAGTGTCTCTGTCCGTTACACATGGTACATGAGTGTTGTATAGCTTCTCAGGAGAGGCTGGCGGATACACTCTTGTGCCTGTGTTCGGAGCCAGAGTGACTTCCTTACTTGGGGGGAGGGCGGTCGTTTAGTGGGTATTGCCAGACTTATTCTGGATTTTCGTACAATACAATAAGAACCTTTGTTTATTTTATAATATGTGTTTGAAAAATGTATATGTATATAAATTATTTTCCTTCTTTGTTTGATTTGATTAAGTTAATAATGATAAAAGTGTGTGTGTGTGTGTGTGTGTGTGTGTAGCATACATATATATAGCTTCTGTTCAATTTTCTGTGTTTATTAATTAGTTGAATTGATGATGTGTGGTTATGTAAAGTGTTTGAGTTTATTGAATTTGTAAGTTAAATTAAAACTGTAAGATGTATTTCAATAGCATGTAAGTATTTTTGGGAGCCAAAACTGAATTCATAATAATGCTGGTGGGATGTGTTATGATTTTAAGGGACTACGTTGGTTGCTGGATTTCTTTATTCAACAATAATTAAGTGATTTGTGTTTAATTTTTTTTTAAATTCCAAACAGGTTTCTAGTCTTGGTGTTATTATAATAAAATATTAAATATTTTTTTCTTGTATTTAGGTATGTATTTTGTGTATTTATAAATGTAACATTATTGTCAGAAGCAATAAATTACTGTCATTGTCATAATATAAAACAAGATGTTAGCTTTTATTTTTATCAAATACATATCAAACAAAGAGTTCAGTCAATAAATATTAGACAAAGAGGGCATGATAAGATTGACATTTATCTGTAAATAGATACGATCACCTGCTCAGTCGCATTCCTTCCTAATTTAAATATCCAATTATTATTATTTATTGCTGTAAATTTGTTCAATGCTTAGCGTATGAGAGTAAATGGAAAATTTACTTGCGCCTGTATCAAATGGTCTTTCAATTAATTTTCCTTCTACAGTATTACCCCTAGGAAATATAGACACTATAAATGAATGTAGTGAGTTTGTTTCATCACAGTAAAACTTAAAGAAATAAAGAGCTAATAATGTCTGATTACATTCAAATAACAACAAAGGGAAATGTTTAATGAATGCAGAAATGGTTTGACAATACAGTGGACATCTCTAAAAATATGTCATGTTACTCAGTTAAAAAGAACACAATTCAATATTTTTTTAAATTGGGCGAGTCTTTTGTTTAAAAATTAGCACCTTAATTGTAGAAAAAGTGTGGACACTGATACCCAAACATGCTTAACAACAACCTTTTCTTAAAATTATTTCTTAATATTATTTATTATTAGGTTCTAATTATCTGTACGACACGGCCATTGAGTACTTACGGAGTCCGAAAGTGGATAAAATTGGAAACGCCCCTTAGAAACGATTAATGCTTTTTTAGCTTCAGTGTCCCGCGTGGCTAGCTATTGTGCGCATTGGGATACCAACCTGTAAATGATGACTGATTAGTTTGTTTATGTGCGTGTTATGTGTTGTGTTCATGTTTGTGTTTGTGTTTTAATTTAAAATATAACGACCTCCAACGGAGTAAGAATAAACTGAAGATGGGACCACGGGCCCGAAACACGTCTTAAAATTAAGACGAACAAAGTCACAAGACGGATATAAATTAGGTAATTATATTAATTTTATAATTATATTTTAAAAAAAATAAATTTAGGATACAGCATTTAGGCTAAATTAAATAAATAACTGAATACTGGAACTGATTTGTAGTTCTGTCTTCTAAAAACCATGGTGTCACTTCTTAGCTGGTTCACTCATCACTTCAACAATTGAAACCAAGGTCGTTTTAAATTGTTCATGATTGTTTTTCTATTCTGAAACCTCTCTTTCATTTGCATTTTCACATCCAGGAACCTTTTTTAATTAACTGACCCAATGTCTTCTTTGTTTGTAATGTTGTAATATCTTTCTTACTAAAAATCTTGTTTCAGATTTGATCATGTAAACATAATTATTTCAGCCCATGATTCAACCACCCATGAAACAACATCTTTCATTAATTTTTGTATAACGTCTTCATTATCTTTTGTAGTTCTTAAGAGTCTGCAGCAGATTACAAACTACTTTCTCAAATATTCTAAAATGCCTCAGTCTATTAGGATAACACTTTGGGGTTAAGAAGAATGCTTGGATTCCACTACATTTTAATTCTTCTGTGTTCAATACTGTTAAGAATTAATATGGTTTTAGAAGGCAAGCCTTTTGTCTTTAGAGTAGAATCAACACCTCAGCTTGCACCCAAATTCCATGGAACCTTTAACTACCAGGTCTCTAATATAATTGTTTTGTTAAGAGCTCTTGTAAAAAAATATATTTTTTAAACAGATTTTCAACACTTACATATCATTTTATCTACAATCTCCATATGACTCTGCCACTTCATTCTATCTTGTATTTCAGCTTCTTCTAGTTCGTTTTGCAACTGATAAATAATAAAGTCTTTCAAGTCTAGTGCATGTTCAAACCAATGCCAAGCTACCTGCAAGTGATAAATTTACTACGTTAGCTTGCAAAACATAATGTGTTATATACTGTGAGATTTAAATTGCCTCTACATAGCCAGAAATTTAGATAGAAATGTTTTTTTTTTTTGTATAGTATGCTCCATTAGAGTATGGTACTTATTGTTTTCCTTCTATGCCAAATACAAATGAGATGAAATTTTGTTTTCAGATAGTAAAAATATGAAATGTAGAATTGGTATTTAGTTTGTATGTAGTTGACTATGTGGGAAGGAGTAAAGAGCAACTGTAGTAGTATTTGAAGTTAGTGCTAGGACTGGAATAGCTGGGAGCAATGAGCCAGCCTTCACAACGCAAAATATGAATAACAAATCTTAATATTAACCTTTAGTAAAACAAAGGAAGGCATACATGGCTATCCTCTTTGGACATATACCAATATTTTCTAAAGCAAATATGTATAACTAGATTGGTATTTGAAGTACCATACAAGTTAAAAGGCCATTCACTTTGTGATGTAAACTTTATACTTACTAAATTGGTATGGTGTAAGAGCACGTAAGGATTTTGTTTGAAGTATCTGTATATTATTCCACCTAGGACACTTTGTAGCTAATATTTACTCTTGATTACAAGATTAACTTAAAAATACCCTTTCCCGTTGATTAAGTTATTTATATGAGATATCTCTAAAACTTTCATGTATAAAATTTAAAATGTATGTTATAGTATGAAACAAAATATTATGTATTACTGTTTTAAATACAATTTAATTTGGTGAAATAATTGTATATTTAAATATTAACTTAACTTCAAATAAAAATGTTTGAAATTTGATTCATTATTATTATTATAAGTTTGAATTAATTTGTACAACAAAGTTTTAGTTTGGTTCTTATTATTTGTATTTTAAGATAAGCTCTCAGAAAGCGCAGAGGTATATTTACTTCCATATCTTGTTTAAATTCAGGTAATCTAGAAGCCATGCACAATTCGTACCAACTTTTCTTAGATATGACAACGTTCTGGTTTTCCATTTTCACTTCTCTGGAGAGGTGATCCTGTTAATATACATAACTATGTTAGTTTGCAAATAATTTACAAAGTAGTGTAGAACAGAATATTAATTGTAAATATAAAATATATTATGTATATATAAGATTTTTTATGTAAGAGTGGGCTTATAAAAGACATGCAAAAAGTTGAAATTGTGAAAATCATTCAATTTTCTGGTTTATTCAAATATATTCATTGAATTTTTTATCATCTACCACTTGTCCAATATAGCTGGCAATTCAATTTTTTTATGATTTTCATAAATGGTTTCTAATACTGAACTGTTTAAGTAAATTTTCAACACATAAAACTACAATATCCACACTTTGCCATCTCGTAGCCTATACACAAACACATTGTCCAGGAAGTAAGTTAGACTTGCCCAATAAAGCCAAAGTCGGAAAGTTGGTTTCCAATTATGGATTAAATTAGATGGGCCATAGTTTTAAAATTTGATTTAAAGTAGAACCGTCTTGGCTGACACGGTCTTAAGAGGGGGCCCCTACTCCAAGAGCCAACCAGCGATTACCGTCCCGGCGGTTGTCATAGTAACCATAATATGCAACGTTGTCATGTGTCCCCACGTGGAGGCTAGTGCTGTGCCAGTGTCGCATTATTATCAACGCATTAATAGTTATCAACATGACATTCATTGTTGTGGTTTTGTTTTAAGCGTAGTAGTAGTGTTTTGTTTTTAATAAACGTGTCATCACTGATACGTAGTGATTTTAATGTTGTACTTAGAGTTTAACATGTATCATGGATGAAAATCCTAAAATGTGGGGTCGCCCACGTACACGACCAATTAAAGAAAACGTTTACTACATAAACTTGAATATTATTATGTATTACCTACAAACATTAGTTAGTAAACCTTCAAGAATTAGTTTTATTTTTATTTTTAAAGCATTATTTCAGAAAAGCCCGTTTGTTGGCAGTACAGTGATGCATAGATTTGGCAACAGCGTGGCCCCTCCACTCTAAGGACGGTTCTAATTTCAATCAGACTGTAGGATGTTTATTTGAAGACATATTGTACCTTCATTTGTGTACACAAAATAAACCACAATATTTTGTGAGTACATATCAACTTTCATTATAAAGTAAAAGCAAGCGTACAAGCATTGTACGGATAGGTAAGCACATACCTTCATGCCCAATATTGCACATAAAACGACTATACAATGATTTTATTACATAGTAGTATGATAGTTTTGAAGATTCTATGTGTAGTTTTTGCATTATGTGTGATATGGTGGCAATAGTTGTGTTTTGCAGCTATGAAAGTGTAATGAGTTTTATTGCTTGTGATGTACATTTGGTATAGAGAGTGACACATTTTCACTTTCATATGTTTGTGCGCCAGTCATGAACATAACATAACAAAGAGCTCAGCAACGTAACACCTTCCCCCACTAACCCAGTGAACAATTTGGCGGGGCTAGCTTGTTGTTTGTATCAGTCTATCTTTGACCTTGAGCACATCAAGTCTTTTGCACTCACACTCTGTGATAAAATGTAACTTCACAATGTTGCTAGAGTAGCCCGAAGATGGGCTATAATTGCAGTTTTCTCTTTTTTTTAAATAGCTGGAATTAATGCATACGTTACATACAAAGAAAACACTATTATTATAATCAAGAAGAAATCTTTAGGTAACATTTTTTGTTATAAAGTATTTTAGAGCACTGTTATAATAAACTAGTTATTAATAAGATGGGTAATTTATGTATCTAGGTTTTGATTTTCCCACAAACATACACAACACTCTATAGGAAAAAAACTGGAAAATATTTAATGCGGAGTCACAGTTACCGGTGTTTTAGTCGGCCCCACTTGTACTGGAGGGCTATTATATCTTAATTACTAGTAAAATTTAAACTTGAACGGGACTTATGAGAAAGAAACATTATATAAATAATGAAATTAACACTGTTACCCACAAAAAATGTTTTGTAGTAAACACGTTTCAATGACATTATCAGTGATGGTTACAGTTACACACTTATAACTCGTACGTACAAATGTGTAAATGTAATCCTCACTGAAGCAACAATGCTTGCAAATAATAATAATAATGTATATATTTAAGTTAAAAGTGTTTGATTGAAATGTCTTAATAAATTGTTTTAATTTCAGTAATTTTAACTTCTTACCTTGATAGTGTCTCTAGGGTGTGGTCCTTAAGCTAAGGGGCACTTTGTACATTGATTTTAGACATACAAAATTAAAACACATGCATTACTTTATAAGAACCCTTGAAAAAATGTATGTAAGTAATATCAGAATAAAAGACATATACATGAAACACAAGAATATAAGTTAATGGATATTTTTATTGCGCAATATGTAAAGTATGAAAGAAATCAAAACATCATATACCATCTGGTAGTGAGCATTTATTGAACTTGCTAAATATTAAATAATATTTCCCAAATGTTTTAAACGCCTATTAATCTTGACTGCTCATACGAATGTAACACTTTTCACTTTGTGGTGACGTAGACGATCGTAATCAGTCAAAATCTGAGTTATTTTCTCGAATTATTCAAAACACTTTCTTTACAACTTATACTGGACCATGCTAGTACATATTAATTAACTTTAATAATGATGTTTTTTGAACTCTAGACTTTTCGTCTGCCTTACACCATCATTGCTATTAAAAGTCAGAAGTACGATGATGGCCTTTTACACCCTCTTTCTCCAGAAACCCCTGACTGGAATTTCTGCTTTCATCCTGCTGGATTCATTGGCCCAGGTCGACATAAAGTACTATTGCTAGGCGCCAGATCTCATAACAAGCATATAATGACTTTTTGTTTTTTATATAAATCTATAATCCACAAAATACCATTGCTAGTTGTTGCATGTATTATGTGTGCAATCATCACTGTTCTTTAGTTTTGACCCCTTAATTGTTTATCTATGTTCTAATATAACTAATCGATTTATTTTTCAATATCTGTACTCTCGTTATTGAAATGTTGTAGGTTGGAATGAAAATATATTCTTTTTAACAAATTGCAGGTGGTATACTGATGATGATGACACGGTCATTGAAGTGAGTTTGACTATAACAAGTATTTTGTAGGAAACTGTGTTAATTTTATCAGGGGTGCCCAGAAGGGGGGTGATATGGCACTCAGAGTGCCATCAAAAAAAATTTTGGGGGATTTATAATTTTGGGGAGGATTTTTGAAACTATAAATAAATGAGAAAATTTGTGAATCACAATTGAAATTTCGTGTATGTGTACGGTAGGATGACAGTAATACATTAATATTATTGGCAAATGTATAGCTATTGTAGAATACAGTACAGTAAATAATCTACCTATTTATAACTAAGATATTTTTTGTTCATTGTCAGTACAATTCTCTTGGTTTCGGTAGAATCTTGGTGTGGTCATGCCCAACCCCCTTCCCATCTCCTGCCGCCACACGAACTTAGAAATTCCTATTGCTTCAGTCAAGGCCATAGGTTCCAAAATAAACACAGTTGTGTGACTTATCACTGCTCCTTCCCTCCCTCCAACCCCACCTGCTGATCAGCTGTTCCATTTCCATCACAGAGTAGTGTCCTGTTGTCAGTCAGTTCAGCTTCAGTGCAGTTTGCAGTAGATAAGATTACTTTAACTTAAATAATGCCTCGAGCTTTGAAAAGAGCGATCAAATACAAATGTTAAGAAGTGTTATGTAACAGAGTGCACCACAACGACAAGTGGTTGGCACATTGTAAAAAGAAACATCTTATAAGTTTAAAAACGAATTGAAAAAAAGAATTGGAAACTCTCATTAGTATTTACAAAGTAGCATAAAGAAGTAGACATTTCAGACATCCTTCATAAAAGTGATAATTCATCAGACGGTGAGATGCCTTCAAGCCATGAAGAAGAGACAGTCCAAAATGAAAGAATTTCAAGCAAAAAGAAACGTGAAAATGAGAGGATGGCAGACCAGTGGATGAAACAAGGTTTTATTTGGCCTTACAATGGTCCAATATCATCATTCCCAAATTTAACTGTAATGTACAGAATTCTTCTTTCTTTGGCAGCCACTAGATGTTCTGTCGAGAGAACCATGAGTAGACTGAAAATTGTAAAAAAATCGACTTCGCAGCAGTAGACAAGTGGTTATCTAGTCTATTAATTCTACCCTCTGAAAAAGACATTTTTAAAGAAATTCCAAATGACATCATAATTAACCAATTTGTATTAGCAATATCAAGAAGAATACGGCACTACTTTATTGTATTAATCATTCAAAGAATCACAGAAGTTAGAAAAAATAAATGCTAAATTTATAGAAAACTGTACAAACAATTTCGTGTTTTACTTTTAAATTTCTAAGAAATAGCCAATGTATCAACAAAAATACTGATTTTGTTCTTATACAGTTATATTTTTTCATTTTCATTGTTAATAACACCCTGTACTGTAGTATAATTCGTTGTTACAATAAACTATTTCTTACACTATTATATATTTTTTATTTAAACTCTACAAAATCTCTGATTCCTGATTGGATTAGTATTGTAGATATGTATAGTGCGCTAGGTTAAGGTCATTCATTGTCACAAAACAAGAGCTACTAAGGTTAACGTTTATTATTTATAAGGGGAGGGGGTATCTACATTTGGGGGGGAATGGTGCCACGAGGCTTGGGGGGGATGGGCACCCCTGAATTTTATAATTTATTTAGTTACTAAGTTTGGCTTATTTATTGGTATACTGGAGATGCATAAGGAGTTGTAAGAAATTGTAAAGAGAGATTTATATTTAATTTTTTTTTATTTTGGAAATCTCTACTTTCTCATTTGAATGTAATACAAAGAAAAAAATTGCTTGAGTTTAAATAAAACTCAACTTTTACAAAAGACCTAAATTTATACTGCATGGGCAGGGTTAAGATAAACCTAAATGCATTATCAGACAAAATAAATAAAAAAATATAAAACTGTGATCCATCTAACTGAAACCATTGTTAGAAACATTAGAAACCAAATTTAAAAACAATAGACCAACTTTAAGAACCTATCAGTGACACAATAATATGAACTGAAACCTTTTTTTAAATATGGTAAATGGTGTTAGGATTAGTCGAGGGTTCTAGATAGGTTTAGTTATATTAATTATTAGAGTTAGTATATTTGTTGTGAATGTATTGAGTTGAGCGAGGTTGACACGGAAGCATAATATGGAGCCAGAAATGTAAACTAGGTTGCGTAAGAGGTCGTGCAATGCGGAACAATGAACTGCTGCAGAAGCAGTGGTTGTTTTGTTTGAGGATGTCAACAGGAAGCTAGACGGGTTATATAGGATAATCCAAATCTAGGATCTTGGCCAGTGTGGAGTGGTCGGGTAACCAGTGACTTGGGAGGTTGCGGGTTTAGGCCAGTCTCCGAAGGAAGTTGGGCCGGAAGCAAGGCCACTTTTACTAGGGAAGTGAGGCTGAGAGATTAGACACCGTGGGGCTACACAGATCAACGTTTGGACTATTAGGACGTCTGGAAGAGACATCACTACTCAAACGAAGGACGGACTAGGATGTATTGAGAACGTGATACTGAGCTAGCAAAACAGAGTATTTTGGTCTATTGTTTGAATCACTTAGAGTTTAGGGTTGATAACATAAACGTAACTTGCTTTAGTTACCGATACCGTTCATCCAGTCTGTCTTGTAAACTCAATACCTAGTATATGAATTGTGTAAGATATCATTGTTAGTTAATGTTTACAAGTATCATATTTGCCGAGCCAAGATGATTTGTTTAAATAAGTATAAATAGAAGTATCACCAATGAACCGCTGATTTGTTGTCACTGATCTGTCCTTTATCAATTTAACCTTTTTGGACCAGGGTGGAAAAGCAAAAGTCTGACCCTAACAATGATTTCTAAAAATGTTTTTTGTCCGGCAGACAGTTGAAAAGCCCATTTAATAAACGAGCAAATTGAATATAAGGATTTTATTGTTTTCCTTCAGTTCTTGACTATATTCATACAGCATTTTTAACTTCCCGCTAAGAAAATTGAAAATTTTCTAAAATCGGGAAGTTATTGGTTTCACCCCGTTTTTCGTAAATCGAGTATTCATCAGATCTCGACGTTTTGAGGTCCTAGGAATCTTCCCTGACCACTCCCGAGAGGGTGTCACCCTGTCTGTATGTATGTGTGTGTGTGTGTGTGTGTATGTAAGTATGTGACCCGCTTATAACTTTTGAACGGCTTAACCGATTGGATCCTACCAAACGGCGTTCTAAAGAGTTCCATCAAACTGAGATTTCCTGAAAATTTCAACTAATTCGGACCGGTAGGTTCTGAGAAATTTTGAAAAAACAAAGAAATAAAAATTTTTCAAATCAGGTTTTTTTGGAATAACTTTTAAACGGCTTTACCGATCAATTCCAAAATCTAATCAGCTTTTAACCTTAAAAAGCGACGTCGATCGCTACCAGTCCGGTCAAAATCGGTTAATTCGTCCGTGAGATATCGTGAACGAAAGAAAATCAAAAAAAGTGTTTTTTCTCAATTTCTCCGAAATTTTTCATCAGAAAAATTTTTGTTGTCGATTCGTTCAATGGACTCGAAAAACTGCATCGATTGCCGCAAATCGCATAAAAATCGGTTGATTCCTTCGCAAGATATCGTTAACGAAAGAAAATAAAAAAAAGTGTTTTTCCTCAATTTCTCCAAAACTTTTCATCTGAAAAATTTTTGTTGTTGATTCTTTCAATGAACTTAAAAAACTGCATCGATTGCCGCAAATCGCATAAAAATCTGTTGATTCATTAAAAAGTTATGGCAGTTCAAAATTTCCAAAAATAGTGTTTGTTGTAATTAAACTTAGTGGGAAGTTACATGGATGGCCTTTAGGGTCAACCGTTTTCCAAATTTTTTTTACATTTGTAGCTTTAGAAAAAAACTGCTACATTTACCCAAATCATCTTGTATATAACTGCATACTAACTTCTAACATTTAAATAAGAATTGAGATTCCTTCCATAATTAACAATATTATAGGCCTATGCGCTACACAGTATAATATTAATTTCATGGTTAACTATTGAATTACCACAATTTTTATTTTATAAATGTATGCTATAGAAAATACAAATATATAATAAAAGGTTTTTTATATAATATAATAAAGTTGTTAATATTCACTGACTTTTCTCAGCTTTATTCGTAGTTCTTCTGCTTCTTTGGCTTTCTTCGCTTTCATTTCTTCTTTCCGTTGTTTTTTTGATTTCTTTACCACCATCGGTACCTCTGACTTCTATAAAATAAGGATAATGTCATCTTTTAGTGTGTTTTTTTTTTATATATTTAGAACAGAGGTTAGTAAATTTGAGTAGATCTCTTTATTTTATTCATATGAGTTGATTTTAACCCAATCTATCAACAAATCAATTGATAGAATAAGTTTCCTAAATTTGGAATTTTTAGCTGAGTTTGAAACAAGGGCGGATCCAGAACGTCTGGACGGGAGTGGCGGTTTTGAAAGGGGTATATGGAATACCCTCAGGGGAACAGGACGAGGTTCAATTTTGTTTTTTTCTTGTTGTTAAAGTCATTCTTTGAAGCAAAAAATCATAAAAATTGGTACTGATATTTATTTACATGTATACAAACTTGTATGTTTTGTAATGGCATTAGTTATTCGCATAAAATCACAAAACTCCACTCTACAATGTCACAACTTTGAGCCTGAGATCACACGTCACAACGAACTGGCAAGTAGAACACGAAACGCAAAACAGTGTATATGCACTGCTCCTACTTACACTCACTTGCTCTAGGTGAGGGTGTGCGTGTGCGTGAGTGTGATAGTAGACAGAAGCCAGCTACCCGCCTGGCGCTATTTTCGAAATCAGCATTTTACTTCGTTCAACATTTTCCAACAATTTTTGTTTTACTTGTTTTTCATCGCCATGTAGGCTACATTTACTTTTATCTCTAGAACTGGCCTTGTTAATTCGCCCTAATTTTATGCATATTGCAGTCATTTTTTCAAAAAATTCGCCAAATATAGTAATTATATTCCAATCCAAAAGTGTTACATAGCTTTTTTAAAGAAAAAGGACCAAAGATTCATAAATGTAATTAAAAAAATTATTGATGAACAATAATTTTAAAGTTATTAGCTCAAGAAGCAAAATATTTCCAGTAACTGAAAAAAGTTCAACTTTAGGTCTACATAAAAATTAGCAGTAGTAAACATTTTTGGTAGATTTTTTAAAATATACAAAAATTTTGTAATTTAGTTCTAAATAGAAGTGTATAAAAATATATATCAATTTTAAAAAAAGTCTGAAAACACCAGTTTTTATGTTCCTACTACAAGACCAATAAAAAAATTAAGCCTATTTTGAAACTTTATTTAGGAATTTATGTTTTACCCAAAATGAAATTTTGTAATACAAAATTATAGAGAATAAATCATGGAGTTGAACTCTACATTTGAAAATTCTTATTTTATAAACTTATTTCACTTTGTTTCACTAAATTAGATCAACTAAACAAAACTAACACAAACAAATCGTATACAGTTCCAGAGGCTGTGGAAAAAGTAACGGATAACGTGCCTATAGCTTTGGAGAAATGCAAGTATTTCTTGGAAATACCATAATAGAATCCGAATACTAAATTAGGTTTACCATATACCAAACGAAAATATAGAGTTTCTTCTTCGAATCGATATAAATATCTCATTATACAAATAATTATATATATATTTGTAATAGATATATCGATTGCAAAATGTGCTTTCTCATTGGTTGAAAACTGTCCATTTACAGTTTACAGAAAACTAAGAAACTATAAGAGTGACGAATTATTGGAGGCAGTGTTAGAAAGTTCAAATCGTGACGAATCAAAAAGGCAAAAAGGTGTCCTTATTTATTCTTTTCTAAACAATTCTGACGAACGATTTTGAGTCTTAGAAGTGGCAAGTTTTTGTCACTCCTTTGTATTTTCTCACGCAACATTAGCTTTTTAGAAAACTAAAATTTTTAAATGATTATATATATGTAAATATACGTTTTAGAACTAATTTTTAAATTAAAAAATACAGTTTGAAACATTTCATTTCCAATGGTCTTTGTTTTATTGAGATTGGATGATTTTTAATGGGTGCAATAATATTCAATACAAGTTGCGTTGTCTGAGATGATGCATTGTGTCTATACAGCGAGCTGAGACAACGCCATGGCGTTATTTGCCAGTTCTAGGGTTAGTGTAGTTTACCTTAGGCCTACATTTAATTTATATGTTAAAATTGATTGTTACATTTAACTTTAACTAAAAGCAATTATAGTAATATTCATTATTACTAATAGATTATTCATAATAGATAGAAAACATAACCAATATAATTATCTAAACTTTGGGTTTACTCAGATTTTTTAAGAAGTTCATGACACTCCAATGCTTTAAAATAAATATTTCATCTCAATAAAATAAATAGATTTTATTCAAATTATTATAAATTAATTATTGCACTTTATAATATAGTAAGTTATAGATGTAGTACCTACTTTGAACCTTAATTAATTTATCCTTACCTTTAATTTTATTTATCTCTTTTGAGATTGTTACTATTTCATAAGAACCTAAGAGATACTCTATCAATTGTCCACAAAAGTATTCATCAAAATTTATTTTCTATTTTTAACTTAAATTACCATGCACAGTAATTAAAATTATTAGTAATATGAAAAAAATTATGTCATGTGGCCACTGAAGTTATAATGATTTGCTACAAAAAATTAATTTGCAAAGTCTTCTGTTATAAATCAGACCAGCTGATATGCATTGCATCCATTTGCTTATATTGTTAAACAGCTGGTAATAGCCATTAATTTGTTTTCATAACTAAATTTGTTTTATTTTATGTTACTGTTGTTATTAGTAATATGTGTTGAAAAGTATAGAAAACTAAAATTTTTGCTGAGACTAAGTTGATTGATTTGAAAACAATTCTTAAGGCTTCATAGTTTTACAAAAGATATATTTCTGATCTACTATAATCAGAAATGAAATATTTTAGAAAATAATAATAAATGAAAATGTATAGTTGTAAACTGCTATATTGTAATAGTGTGTTATGCTAACAGGGAATAGGGGTTATATGTAATAGGGTGGGATAACTAACATAGGGAAACGTGTTC
Organism: Philaenus spumarius; assembly: GCA_018207615.1. NCBI lineage: Eukaryota > Metazoa > Arthropoda > Insecta > Hemiptera > Aphrophoridae > Philaenus > Philaenus spumarius. The sequence goes on along the minus strand of JAGFPH010000059.1, from coordinate 1,298,736 downwards.
CATGTTACAGATGTAATTTCAGTTGTGCTTCTGTCCCACCAAAAGCGCTACCATCGCACAAATTGCGTATGACGTCATTTTAAGAATAAATCGTTTTGTTTATTATTTGAGAATTAACGGTTAGCAAAGTGGAATGATTTTGTAAGAAATGGGTAGAATTAAATTGTGCTACGTTAAAGGGTGCTTAAATGCTCAAACTAATAACAAAAGATGCACTTTTTTCAATTTCCCATTGAAAAGTAATGACAATGGGTTACTGTAAGTATGATTTGTGTACTAATAGCACAGGAATTAATTTGTATAGACCTAGCAATGCAACATTATTACAATAATGTAAATTGATTATTTAAATGTAAGTTCCAATTATTAATTGTAATAATTACCTTCAGGTATTAATATAAACTTATTCTTGTTTTAATAACCATAACAGTGGATAATCTCTAAATAGCCTATGTACCTATAATTGCAAGAAATACAAGAATACTAATTTAAAAAAAAAACCTGAAAGGTTCTAACCTATTAGTATTAATTAGTCACAGTATGTTTACCTGTATTTAACAGTAGAATGTAAAAAAATGTCGTCTGCAAAAATAGGCACACCTTTACTACCTATTCAACTCTAGGCTAAACCATAGCAACAGAAATGCAAAAATAATAATTCAAAAATACCTAAAAGGTTCTAACCTTACCTATTTGGTCACAGAATGTTTACCTGTATTCAACAGTAGAATGTAAAACATCATCGTTGTCTGCAAAAATATTAGGCTAGAGTCGAATAGTAAACTTACGCCCATTATTGTTATCCGCATCCGTTAAAAACAGTGTGTAAAAATCTACTGCTCAATAAACTTGTCCAAAACAAACATTTCAATCAAAATTTCTCTTAAAAATAGAACCGATTCAAAACAATGTGCTCTCGTCGTCCTTTAAAAACGTTCAAAGGACCGTTTAACACTTTCGTTGCTAACAGTATTTTGTTAAACGTATTCCACTTAATGAAGATTATTTGAACCAATTAAAGTCTTTGGAAAAAGATACATTGAATTTCTTGTAAATAGTTGTTCGATTTAAAACCGCTTTCAGGATTTCTACTAGTTTCCAGAAATAAAAATCAGTGACTTTTAAGGTAAAAATTTAAAAAATCGAGTTTCTATATACAAAGTCTTTATTCTGTAAAACTTAAAATCACTTATGACTTATGTCTACTTCTCTTAGTAATACACCCAACTAGTGATACACGAAATGCGTGATTAGTCGATTGTCTCGATTGTTCAAGCATCTCGAGCATCAAACAATCGCGCATCACTACGCCGCAACTTGTCTGCTCCTCTGTTCACTACTACGCCCATACTCTCCCCCTTACCGAACGCTGTTCCTGTTTATATTAATGTTTCGGCAAAATAGACATTGAAACACCATAAAACACATAATTACTCCGCTTCATATGTGCTCAAAATTATTTTAAAGGCTAGATATGCCTTGTAAAAAATTAATTAGGTTATTATAGGAAAAATATTTCATCATCTTGAAGCATGGTGCTATGATCAAAATTATAACATCAGCGAGTCACTCGCACGATATTTATGTACAAAATGATTTTGTTTTAGGCTTTTAAAATTTATTAGTTAGCGGCAATTTCTCTACGTAGTTAATGTTACGTTGTTTCAACGTGTAATTTACCTGTTCATATACAGTACATGTGCGTTTATTTATAGTTTATTCCCTGTCTAAACCATTTTAAAGGAAGACCTCGATAATCTGGCATTTTCGATAATCCGGCATCACCGGATTCCCGAGGGTGCCGGATTGTCGAGGTCTTACTGTATTAGTTTTATTTTGCAATAATTTTTTCACTTGTAATGTAGTTAGAATTTTCTAGTTAAGAAAGTAGTCAAACTATTTATAAAAGCAAGGCTATCTATATCTAAAATTCAAATAAATATGGCCATATATATAATTCAAACTATTATTAAGTATGACATATACAGGCAATAAACAATGTCAAGATTAAGATACAAACACTACGTTCAAGGTATTGAAACATTTTAAGTCATGAGAAATCATAAAAGGGGTTAATTTTTATGTATATATTGAAACATAAGATTCTGTTTTTTTTTTTTTTTTTAAAGAACAGTGAAATGTAAGAGTCACAAAATTTGTTAAATAGCCTAGAAGATAACATTGCACTTTGTAACTATCAAATTTTGATGAATGCAAACTAAAGGTTTATTTACAACTCAGGAAGGCGACTTAGTTCCTCCTATTTATTCAAAGCCAAATTGTCACATCATTCTACTTTTTTATCATTTTGTTAAATTAAGCTTCTAACAACATTTTACATTATGTAATACCTTGTTTGAAAAAATTCTAATTGGCTGGTATGTTTCTTACAGGTTATCTACCGTCATCGGCTCCTATAAACCTTTCAAGAAAATTTAATGTGAATATTATTGATTATATATCTAGGTGATATAATGTTTTAATAAATTTATATTATCTAAAAAAATGTTATTATTTGTTTACTATCCTTCTAGTGCTTTCTTTACTGGCAACAAAAATAATGCATTCTCTTTTATTTTTATAAAGACAAAATTATGATTAAAAATGTCTAAAACCATTATTAATTAAAACCATTGTGCATCCACTTAATTTGAGTGTACTAACAAATAAGATTTCTTTATCTACAAGTGGTCAAATATATTTCAATAATACTTTTAACAAAGCTATTTTCAAATAATAATATGTTAATTTATAAGTGTTATAAATTTAAAAAAATATTACATTATTTTAATTTTTACAGCCTAATATTATGTGATTACTTTTGAAATTAAGTATTTTTCTTAGATTACTACTGTGTTTTAAATTATAGACAAAATGTATTATTAAATGACAATTTAGTTACTTTATTCTAGAGTCATTTAATAAACTTTTGTTTAACAAAATAAATTTCACAGTTAGTAGCCAAAGAATAATGCTTAAATATGCAAAAGTAATGATTTAATAGTAGGCCTATAATAAATTATGATTATATACTACAATACCGGTTAAAATAGATACAACGTACTACGTTTAGTAAAACTTTCTTTGTTAGGTTGCTTCTATCCCACCAGAAGCGCTGAAGATAGTTTCAACTTATAACATTGAGTTGCCTATCTCCTTTTGGTATTATTATCTCTGGTGTTATGTTTCCACAGCTATAATCAATTTGATTATCAGTACGGTAATTGTTTACTATTACTTTGTCAAAAGCAAATCTTTCCGTATTAAGGTATGTTTCGTATTTATGTATTCTAACAATGAGTTAACATGAATATTTAAGGCCTGGAAAAATAAATTCATCGTAAAAAAGTCAACAAAAAAAAATAAAAAATAGCCTGAAGTTCTGACTTACAGTGTGTAGTCCCAGTATGTGCAATTTGGTATGTGTCAAGCAAAGGAAGTTAGGCCTAATAGTAAACAAACAATAACCCTTACTGCTAAAATGGACTTTAATCCTAGAATCCTTTTTTTTGCTATAACTGTAGTCTAACATTGACAGAGTTTATAATCCTCACAGAAAATGAACTTACATTGCAAAATTTATTGTACAACTATGGCGTTTTGCAATAGTAGAAAAAATGTCCAGAGTGCAGGAATATTTCAGTAGTGTGTGATAAACCGTCAACAGGCGTCACTAAGTTCAGTAGTTCTTCATGATGACTTTTAAAGTAAATTACTCATTCGTTTTTCTTTTTGTGTGCCTTTAATTATGTAATTAATTGTTAGAATATATAAAATATTTCAATACCAGAACATTTAGTTGAAACATATTACAACTAGAGACTATAAGTTAGAACTTAACGTTATATTTTTTCCCATTTTTTAGGGTGAATTTATTTTTCCGGTCTTTAATCATCTTAATTTATTGTTAGAATACATAAATACGAAACATATGTCAATATGGGAAGATTTGCTTCTGACAAAGTAATAGTAAACAATTACCTAACTATCTTTTTAATCTTGCTTTATAGAAAATCATTCTTTCAACTAAGGAAACTTTCAACGTTATTATTATAACATTACATGCATGGAAAGTGAGAGTAAGCCATCAGCTACGATACAAGCTTTGAGCGGTGGGCGGCGAGTGGCACTAGCAGGTGCAAGCGGCGTGGCACCGAGTGTTGATGGCGGCTATGATACAAGCAGTGAAATTGTTAACTACTATCGTAACCAGCTTAAACTTCTGTAGGCCTACTCCGTTCAGTCGACAGATGATGTGGGATCATCATTTTTGTGTTGGTGGAAATATTAAGTGAGAGGCCACTTTTTATAGTTTAAGCAAGTTAAGATGTCAACAAATGCATTATGCATGCACCCAATTAACCTAGATAGTAGGCTAAGATATGGGGAATATCACCACTTGTTTAGAGAACTGTGACGAGACGAAGAGTGATGCTTCCAGTATACTAGAATGTCTACATGTACATTTGATTACTTGCTACATAGATTGAAGCATCATTTATTAAAGAAGAGGGGCCTACTTTCTGGTGATTGTGGAGTTTTTAAAGTCGTGGTGACATTCTCAAATATGGCCTAGTTGCACCTCACTGATAAGGATTTTATTATCACCATCTGTAAGTTTTCTTTCTTATCCGCCTGTACGCACAGTAACAGATCTGGTAGCACTCACTTATGAGATGTTATTAGCATCCTGCACCTCATACATCTTGAGCTAGACTGAACTGATGTGGTGATTCTACGAGACTGGATCTTGTTATCGCTTTACATAGGATATTGAGACGGACATTCAGTCAGTTTGTGGCAAATCACAATTTAGGTTTATATCTTCAACCATAGGCTTAAGAGATTTTTAATTGTGTCCAGAAATTCAAGTGTAACCCAGGGAGGGAGTATTTTTACAACATATACTTCCTGTGAAAATAACAATGGTAAACAGTCCCATAACAGACAATTTTAATTCTACATGGGGTTTAAACAATAAATAAACCCTTGAACAATATGCTAAATTCCAATAGTATATCCGTAAAATCAGCAACTTTTTTGTTTACCATCGGATTTTCTTGAAATTTTGTGTTCAAGTTTCTTCCGTTAGTATGCCAAGAACGTTTATAAACGTAGGCCTATGCTCTTTATAAAAATGTCAAATTTCGCTGGAGGCTTGAAACTTTAAACATATCTCAGAACAATGATAGGAACCTGAAATTGATAAGGCATAAGTAGAATTCATTTTTCTTAATGGTTTATGAAAACAAGCATTTAAAGTGGTAAAATATATTATAGTACCTATAACATAAATTACAAATATTTATTTTTCTCTAGATGAGGCAAAATGTTTAACCTAAAATTCTGATAATGTTTTTGTTTATTAACCCTTTGCTCCCGACATCCGATTTTTCGGACGTTGTTAGTATGTCACTGAATCCAGACGTCCGGAATCAGAAAGAACTGTTCTATTTACCATTATGAGCTTTACTTACGTTAAAAATTACCTCTATGTTCACTACAACGAAGATAATTGTGATATACGTTGGCTGTGCTTTTGTCATCTGTCAGATGGTAAATAGCTTAATTTGTATGTTGGCTTTGATTATGGCCCATATATTATGTTGTAGCATGTGATTGTTTTGGCATTTTTAGTTATTTTATTATGAAAAGTTGTGATTATGAAGCGAGTACATTCACTTAATAGTGACGTGTATATTCTTATGACTATATACGTACAACTAACCCCAGAACTGGTTACTAGCCTAATTTAAAAAAAAAAACTTAAAAAACTCTTGTCATTTTTCAATATAATGTTATGAATTTCAGGGTTTTGTTCATTTTTAAGTGTAAAATTATGTTATGAGAACAAAATTGTTCTAAAGATTTTTTTTGTGTCATTTTCAAGACTAAAGTAAATAAAATTTTTAATTATTTTTATACGGAGTAACAATTTTAAAAAATTCATATCTAACATGAATTTACACTTATTTTTAAAAGGTACTACCTTATAGAACATTTCATTCAAACAAATTTTTTTTTTAAATCATCAAAATTGATCAGTAATTAAATTTAATATATATTTTTTTGCGAAACACTGAAAATTCGCTAAATTGAGCCTGGGATTTTATGCACGTACATAACAGATAATGGTTGGGATTTTTGGAACATATGAAAAATTGGACGTCGGGAGCCAAAGGGTTAAAAAAAAAGAATTTTAATAATCTTGGGATTTTGTACACTCTAAAAGGCCTATTGATTGGAAGTTATAAATGATTTTCTTCGGATTATATGTTTTAAATAAAAACATGAAAATAGGAATGAGAAAACTCTAAAACATTGGTCTACAATTAATTCAATTAGGCTAATGGTAAAATTTCTTACCTGCTGGACAGCACTCGATCTGCAAAGGAAAGGTAACAAAGATTCATAAATCTGTAGCTCCCATGACTGGTGTTCATCAAATAGGGTAATATCAACACACTCACCAGAACTGGGTTCGGGTTGATCCAGTGACCAAAATCCTATAATACATTATTCCTGTGTTTAGTATATTATAGAAAATTGTACCTTACATTGTTGAGCGATTTCCTAGTAGCCTTGATTATGAAGGTCTCCATAATCAAAGCTAGTAGTGAATAAAATTGTTTGAAATAGACTAAATATCTTAAGCTTACAAATTTAATAGTGGAAACAATTAAATAAAATTGTTAATTAAGTAGTTAAGTAATAATTATTCTTTTTTAAATTAATTCCCAGTCTCATTTCTTTTTAGCAACATCAAAATGTTACAATCTGGATAAATGATAATTTATTTTAGTTATTGTTTTTTTAAACATGTTCATGTAGGCCTATAGTATGTGATAGAATTTACATCTTCTGAATTTGTAAAAATTCCAACCAAAACCAAGATATAAAAATAATAAATTTGTAGAAGATGGTTGTTATTTAACAAAGAAGTTGACTGTTCTTTCAAAAGCATATTTTATCATGTGGAATAACGTAAAATGCATAAGTTTTGTATGCAGAAAGTGACATCAAACATCTTCAAAGATAAATTATACTGTACTTATAGTATTTTATCAGCATGACGGCTGATAGAAACTGCCACTAAATATTACAGATATTCAATATTTAATTGAATAAATTCTGTGATGTGTTTTTCCTAAGGAATAAAATCTAAATAAGAATATTATTTATTTACACTAACCTGCATATTGAGAGACTAAAACTCCAGCAGCAGATAGTGCAAATGTACAATAGTTATAGACATTAATTAATTATTTGTTGTGATAGGCCTATTCTCATTCCTCAATCAACGGATAAAATATTGATCCTTTGATTAACCTCACTTATGTCATCACACTCAGAAACATGTTGCCTAGATCGGCTCGATAAAAGCATTCTTTCAAGTTGCCTCCGCTCTCTTCTCTTACGTTGCCTTAATCTTAATCTTTTCAGCAATCTTCGGTTACTTGCACTATTAGTCCTAGTAATAAAAGTTCCGTCATATTTTGTAACAAATCCTCTTATGACGCAATCGTCCACTGCTCTTCGAAGGACATTCTCTTGAATTTGGGATGTCTTAATAAAGTCCAGATTTTAAATGGTCCAGCTCGACTAAATAGTAATTCAAAGTATAACAACAAAAAGTCTAGGTCGTTTCATTTGGTGGAGATGGTGGACCAAATGAAATAAAATATATTATTTAGAAACAACATGTGATTGTAAAAGGTCCAGGTGGACCCGAGAACCAATCAGAATAGAGGACACAGCAGTACAATAATTGCATTTGCTACTTAAATAGTTATAAAGCCGCTCTATTACTTTTCGGATCCCATATAAATTACATTGTTGCCATAACGACTCGCTGTGTAACGCTTCATTGTTTAGACAAATATTCAGCAAATGTACGACATAAAATAGAAGTCATATATGCCGTTTGAAAGGTACTTTTCTAACAACAAAAAAGTATAAGACACGTTTTCAGCTAAATGCAACGGATTCCAAGTTATTAAGCAAAACGTTTCGAAAAAATCAAAATCAAAAACAAAAAATTAATGAAGTTACAAATATTTCTGATATTATGAAACAAACAATAATGTCACATATACCATGGGAAAGCGCATTTTCTCCTGATTAATAATCACTAACAATATAGGTTAATATCAAAATACAAACCCGAGTTATATAGGAAAATGTAGAAGCGTGTCACCCAACTTTGGCAGCCATATTAGTTGTCATCAACACCACTAGAGGGACAGGAAAATTTGTGTCCAGGGATTTTTAAACTCTTCTAACCATGTACTATCTAAATCCAAAGGCTGGCTGGTTGGTTGCCAGATGTGAAATATTTTGGTATAATTTTCAGCTAACTCACCCCACTATACTCACGAAGGCGTTGAACAGCAGCTGTCTGTGTGTACGCAATATATTAGTAAAATTTGTTTGCGCTTAGTAGCCTCGCGAGTTGGCACCACTTGACTTCGAACCGGGTACTTTTATGGTATTTTACATTTTGATCGATTTTGGGGGAACCAAGCGAACTATAAGATCGCGTAAAAAAACAAAATGTGCAGAATAACATCCTACATTTATATTGTTAGAAAAAACTCTAAAAAAAAATTCATTCTTGTAGTAAAAATCTCAAAAAATAGTTACTTCCGGTCAAAAAACGTACTTCTGGTTGTTGGTTTTTTTTTTGCTAACGAACTCGTCCGAGCGACATAGACAACCAACACGTGTACCAAATTTGGACCAAATCGGACTTGAAATGCGGTCGCTAGAGTGCGAACACATATATCATATATTTATTTATAAATATGTTACTTAAGTCGTCTCATACACACACTATATAAATATATATATATATATATATATATATATATATATATATATGTGTGTGTATATATATATATATATATATATATATGAATTTTAATGACACCCCAAAACGAGTTCTGGGGACCATGATCGGTGCTCATTTCCTACTCCGGACCTTGGGTCTCACCATAAGGGCCGGTACAAGGGGGTTTTCTTGAACATGCGAGTCATTTTTGGCGCCCCCCCTCTATAGACAACAACCCCTCCCCCGCCCCTATATATGTATATATATTTATATATCTCCTTATTGCAATAACAAATGGGTACCAATTGAAATTATTTAATTATATAAAATCAAATTTAAATATAACATTGAGCTACAATTTTATCAAAATTACCACCTTTTACCACTCTTCTTCAAAAGTACCAGAAAAGATCGTGGCAATTTTCAAATCGGGCTATAAATAGATGTTATACTTGTTGTTATTGACACATAATTATTACTTTATTAATGTTAGTGAAGTTAGTATAGAATGTACGGCGGTCTCGTCTTTAGGGGGGCGAATTTTTCACTGAAACCAAAGGGTGCCGATTTCGAAAGGATGGCGCTCTAAACTGGTGTATGTGGTCTTTTGTGTCCGTAAAGAGGTGACAAAAATAAATATGGCATTTCTTTAATTCCCGAAAAGGGCGGTCGCGTCTTTAGGGGGGGGTCGAATTTTTCACTGAAACTAAAGGCGCCGACTCTGAAAGGATGGTGCCCTATAGCGGTTATCTGTCTGTCCCTAAAAAAGCGCTAAACAGAAATAGGGAGTTTCTTTTAAAACCCGAAAAGGGCGGCCACGTCTTTAGGCAAACATTTTTCGGTGCAAAAAATATTTTTGGAAAATTTTGAAGGCGCCTTGATCTTAAAATTTTTGCCGCCGCGCCGCCAACGCCGGCTTTGCTTGCGCGTCGGCGCCCCCTCCCTGGCAGCGCCCCATGCGTCGGCATGTTCCGCATGGTCCTTGCGCCGGCCCTGGCCACTGCAATAGCTCATTTTTAATATGGAAATTCGCTAATAATAATTTATAAAACGCTTGTGGTCGTTATAATAAGCATAACTTATTTTAAGTAAAATTTATGAAGAAATGAACACCCATATATTATTTTACAAGCCTTTATTTTGATTTGTTAAATTAAATCTACATTAACTGACCAATATAACATTTTTAAATCAATAATTAGCCATATTATGTTTAATTTTTATAGCATGTTAATATAATTATGATACAAAAATTCATTTTTGACGCTAGGTACAAATATTTAATCTAATTTGCTTCTTTTTTTTTAATACCGATTCAAATAATTTTTTTGTAGCATCAGAAAGTGCATATATACTACTAGACCTATACCATTGGTTACTCACAATTTCAGCCTATAAATAATTAGTTTTCAAAATTTTCTCAGGTCACGTTTTACTTACTGAGAACTTATGTAGGTCCTATTTAACCCGAATTAAATAGAGTAGGGGATTACCTAGGCCTACTTAAAGAGTGTGTATAGCCTATTTATAGAGTAAAATATATTACCTACTAAAAATTATTCTATGAAACATTGACGTAGCCCTACCTACATATACAAAATAACATTATATTCTAATAACAAGCCATAGACTACCGGTATTTAATTATGTTTACAGTACTGTTAATTATTATGGTTACTGTTAGTAGGCCTACTACATTGTAATTTTAATAGTAGGCCTAGTATTAATTTTGAGTGAAATCTTTAAACAACTCTAGTTTTAAATTCATCCCATAAAATTGTCTGCACATTTAAAAAATTTGACCAATGGTGTAAATAGTTACATAAATATTTTAGAGGAATTATTGTTTGCAATAGTGTGAATAGAAAGTATTAGGCTACAGCCTATACTTTCAAGCTCTGGCTCGTTTTAATAGGCAAGCAAAAAAAATTGTTTAGGTCGCAAAATTGCCAAGTATTTGTTTAAAGTGTACATTAATATGCATTGATTTAACACGACTGTACACTTATAAATGACAGAAGTAATTCAATTGATTTTTTTCTAAGTACAGTAGCTACACAAGCTGAACGACACCTAAATCAGGGCCGCCTCGAGGTGTCTGGGGTGGGATTTTAATTGGCCTAAATAATTGTGGGAAATAAGCAACAAATCAGGCGAATGGCTAATCTTCAATGAATCAGTCGATATAGGTACTTATCTACGACTTATTGTTTTAATTTTAAATTATAATTTATGTATAAAACCAAAGTTATAGGACTACTTTTAGAATAGTCAAATTTTTTCCGTGAAATAAATGTGTTCTCATAACGCCCGGGAAGGGGGATAATATTTTTGGCTGATATCCAATTGCACCGGTGGTCAAAGGAATTTGCAAGGGTCAAAACATTCCTCCGTCCGAAAAGTGTCTAATTGCACCGGTGGTCAAAATCTACCCACCCCACTTATCCCACTTATTAGTATGATTATAATATTTGTATGATTGTAATATTTCGTCGTATTATCACTTTATATAATTAGAATTAAAAAGAAACCAGAGGACTAACCTAAACTGTTTAGTCACAGTATGTTGCCGATAACAGTATGATTACAATATTTGTATGATTATAATATTTTGTCGTATTATCACTTTATATAATTAGAATTAAAAAAAAACCAGAGGACTAACCTATACTGTTTAGTCACAGTATGTTGC
>JAGFPH010000059.1:1240172-1259855 GCA_018207615.1 Philaenus spumarius | reverse complement strand
TAATACTCTTTAAGTAACATTGGTAAAAAGACATGACATCATGTTTAAATGTCTAAAATATAATTTACAATTCTTTCCAACTTAAAAAATACCGAGATTAATATTTAATTAAAAATCCCCTACATGAAATAATGTACTAAAGCGATAAATTACTATGCGATGAATGAAAAATATTTTACACTTCGGTTTTCATTCTAAATAACGAGCTAATGTCACAATTCGTTTGACATTTTCTATGGTACATGATCGGTCATATTCCCAAACCCTGTGATTATCTTCGATATTTGAGCATTACGCAATGTACAAGGTACAAATTTTGGCACCTTGGTACAAACAGTATCTGTACAAAGAGCAACAACGCTCTTGTTGCCAACATCATGACAACTAACCCTGCTAACTTTACAATTCTATTCTACAAGCATAGCAAAGTTTGTTGTCACAATATTAATATTTCAGGCAACAGTAAAGAGAAATATAAATATAATTTAATGTATACTCTTAATGTTCATTTTCACAATATTCACACAACACATTCATACATACACTTTACGCACATTAATATTATTTAGTTCTCGCTGTTCATAATATCAAAGTTTACATTTCTACACTAATTCTTCGTTTTATTCACTGGCCTTCACTTTCACTGTCACTTTTATCTGAAAAATAAATAAATGAATTGAATTTATAACAGTTAAAATACAAATAATAAACCTATGCAATTAAAAATATTTATTTTTTATTAGGACATTTGTCGTCCTTTATTTATGCAATATATATAATTATATATTAGTAAAAAATGTATTAATGAACTCTGCCAAAGGATTAATTTTGAATAGTTATAAATAAAAAATAAAATTGTAATTTTAAAATGGAAGATTTGAAGAGATCTGGACATGCAAACTGGTACATAATTTTGTATTTGGGTGTAAATTCTTTTTTAGAAACAAATTAATGATTTTATTGTTTACAATCTCATTTGTGTATATTATTTATTTTAAATTTCTTTTAACATTCATACTCTTTATATCTCGGACAATATAACAAACCCCTATTTTATTATGGTGTGTAAAAATATATACTAGTTTGTGGAAAATCCTTCAGATTTTTTACGAATAGAGTACAGGATTATTTTACTATTTATGTTAGATTTTCATATGTTAATTTAAGAGAAAACATGTTTTTGTAATGAAAATCTCAATTTAAATTTGTTTTCAAAAGTTGATTTATAGAAAGGAACTAGAGTACAAGTTAATTCTGGTGGTATTTTACATAGTTAGGACAGCTGAATGGAAATAATATGTACCTTTCTTTCCAGGATATGCATGCCGTTTCAGTCTGTCATAGAGATCTTCTTTATTTCCATAAATGCTTACGTTCGACCGAGCTAAACTGTTCATCTTTCCATTGTGAAGACTCTCTTTAAACAGAAGATATGAACACAATTATTATTCGTTAAATTTAATTTTTTTTCTTTACCTACTTACAAAAAGACAAGAAATATTTTAAAAATGACAAGATGTTATATTTTCCATTCTTTGTTTACAGCATACTTTACCAACTCATCACACATTTTTAGCCAGCCACACATTTATTCAAATTTCAGCTAACATTTTTTAGACAATCAATAATTATAGTTCATAAATACAAAGAATTTTCAAAACATCTACTATTTAAAATGTTGGTCGGTCAAGACAAGTTTGAATCTAAATTTGATGGTACAACAAACATATAATTTTGTATTTCTCAATCCAAATTAAATTAAAATTTTTTCTTTTAGCATTATTTTTATGTTAATTTACTATTTAACTAAGAAGGAAGAATTATATGTTACTTCCTTTGCTACTACACAGTTAGAAAAATCATTTTCGTTAGAGCACAACATGTTTATAACTTTAATTTAGCAATGGTTACAAGTAACAAAATATTGTTTTAACTTTTTCTTGTTAATTAACCTAGTACTTTATATAGACTTTTCTGTAACTATACAAATTCCTGGCAATACTGTCTACTCTTGATAATTCAAAGTTGGAGGGACCTCAAAAAACTTTTAACCTTTTCGCTGCGTATTAAAATCCAAGCAGCTCCCTATATTTTGCAATTATGAGTGAAATTTTAAATTTTTTAATTAAGGTTTATTTTACTTAAATATCTTTTTATTACTATTTCTTGCATTAATATATACTACTATTTTCATTTAAAAAAAAAATTTTATGCGTGAAAAACATGATTTAAGCCCAAAAAACATGGAAATTTAATAAATTGTTAAATATTTTTAAGTACCGGTACTCACATTAAATAATATTTACTATAAAAAACAATTAAAATATTAAATCTACAACAGTTTAATATTAAAACATGTATAAGATAACATGTATAAGCATAAATTAATAATTAATTGTGTAATAAGTAGCAAAGATACAGTAACACAATTCTAGCCTAGCTAACACACAGAAATTACACTTTCTTGAAGTTGAAATAATGTCAATAAATTTTGTTTCTATAATGGAATATTGTAATAATAATTTTGTTATTGTAAGTACTTTAAAATGTTTAAAAAGAGTATTTGTTTTATTTTAAATATTCATTCATTATAAAGTAGGTTAGAATTAATCACCAATACAGTACTTACATTATAAGAAAATAGGCCTCTTAAGCTAACACTAAATCACTTCAGAACTTTAATTATGTAAAACAAATATCCATGTGCAATATATACTAGAAATATAATTAAATATTATCATAAAGACACACATAAAAGCAATGGAAATCATTACAACCACAATATAACCTTCACTATAAACACCCGGTTGGAACGTCAAATGTCAACAAAAACACGTGATACTACAAAGTTTCACTGGCTTAGAAACAGGGAGCAGCACCTACTTGAGGCTAAATAACATCATTTCTGTTCATTTGGGACTATAATCGACTTACGCAGCCAAAGGAAAAGTTTTTATAACGATGTGGACTAAAGTCGATTTACGCAGTGAACGGTAAAAATCTCAAATCGACTGTAGTCGATTTACGCAGCGAAAAGGTTAATTATCGAGAGTTTGAATTATCAAACGTTGGTATGAAAGAAACGTATAAAGCGCAGGAAAAATGCCACTATGTATATTTGTTAACGTATATTTGCATTTCACATATGTGAGAACAAAGTATAGTATGTACATATTACAAAAATAAAAAATAAGGAAAATTAGCTTTTCTTTGGAGAAAAAAAATGGTAATTACTTTTTGCTTTAAGGAACTCAAACGGATATGGTCAATGTTTTTTTTTAAGTGTGAATGAAGCTTCAAAAACTTCTTCTTCAACTTGGGCTCGCAGACTTCTTCAACTTCTTTTGGAGAGAAAAGGCTCGCAGTTTCTTAAATGAATCACTTGCTTCCACCAGCGCTATCTTTGGCAAAGGTTCTGATTCATTGGCATAATTTTCTTTGTTTTCTTAATCCAATAAAAGTATTTCCGTGACAGATAAAGCTCCCCAAATAGCGACATCTTCATAAACCCGCACAAAGTCAGCAAATGTCAAATTTTCTTGAGCAAGAAGGGATTCCCAAATGGTTGGTTCAACACCTGTCATGTCACAATGGATCTGCTTTTCTTCCAAAGTCGGAGTTTGGAAATCTGACTTTTTAAAACAGTTTAAAATTGTAGAACTCACCTTTGCTTATCCGCTTCCTTGATCCACTCGATGTTGTTCCCACGATCTTATCTTTGTTCTTCAAAGTGGTGGAGAATGAGTTCAACGGGATATTGAAGCTCTGCCTATGAACCTCTCTCAACGGCCTCAATTTCACAAATTTTATCAGCGATCGTCAAGCACATGTATTTTTTTACGATCAGAGGGAGACCTGGGCGAGTCAGAAAGCGATACTGTACTGTATGTACTAAGGAAGGAGGAGGAGGAAGGAGAAGCTTCCGATCGTAACATGTCCCCACATGTCTATAAAGGAAAGAAGTTCGAATTGTCGAGAGTTCGGGAGAGGAACTTCAAATTGCCGAGTGTCAATGTTCCACTTTTACAGAATTTTACTTCGAATTACTGAGTGAACCAAATTGCATTGTTTTTCTTCGAAATACTGAGAGCTTTTCTAGGAATCGAGCATTTGCTTCGAATTATTGAGAGGTTTGTATTAATGAATGTTTGAATTATCAAGAGTTGACTGTAAGTGACCAATCCAATTGTGTTCACCTTCATAAAATATTTAAAAAACGTATATGCTAAATATTTTTGTAATGGTATTTAACTAAAGAACTTACCCTTCATATATGTTTCATTATAAAAATTTGGCATTTCCCAACCGTCTTCCTCATCATCATAGTAGTGAGCATAAGTTGAATGGTGTGAAGGTGCAATAGACTCTGCATAAGGAGCGGCACCATAATAAAAGTTCACTTGAGATCCGTTATGGTCATTGGCTTGAGCCACCAATTTCTTTGGTTCCCGTCTGCGTTCAGACCTAGAGACAATCATTTAACTTTTATGTACTGGTCATTTGTGACACATTATAAACTTGTGTTTAGGTAATGGGAAATAAACAGGAACTATTTTTGGATATCATTTTGGGAAATTAACAATAATTATAAAAGCGTAGTGTGATATTATGCATATTTATATAAGGATACATTAATTATATAAACACCATTAAATATATTTTGTTTAAATTTTCATCTAGGTGTAAGGTGGTTTATTTAATTCATTCATTTAACCCTACAACTGTTATGCTAATTTTTTGCAACACCAAGCCATTTTGGTGTGTGTGCAAGCACATTTTCAAAAATTCACCATATATAGTAATTATAAACCAATCCAAAAGTGTTCCAGAGCTTTTTTGTAGAGAAACCTTCAAAGAATTTATATATGCCAGTAAAAAAATATTGATGTACAATTTACAAAGTTATTAGCTCAAGAAACAAAAAATGTTCAGTAACGAAAGGAAAAAGTTCAACTTTAGGCCTACATAAAAAGTAGTAAACATTTTTTTTAATTATTTTCATGTAAAAAAGTTTTGTAATTTAGTTTTAAATAGAACTCTATAAAAATATTTATCAATTTCGAATTTCTTATTTTGAAAACACCAGTTTTTATGTTCCTACTACAAGACTGCTAACAAAACAGGCCTAGTTTGAATAGTAATTTAGGAATATATCCTTTGTCCAAAAATGAAATATTATTATAAGAAAGTGTAGACAATAAATCAAAGAATTGAACTGTATACTTGTAAATTATTATTTCATAAAAATATTTGAGTTAGCTTTACTTGAATCACAAAATGAGATGAAACAAATGAAACCTTGTGCGGACAAAGGAAATTCAAAAAATGACCGTTGAAGACAATGTAAACAGCCTTGTTTTGCAATCTCAAGCGGTAGTGTGATTTCTGCGCAAGTTTTGACTTTCAGCTGCTGTTTGAATAAAATCTAACCAGTCAAATATAGTTTGCTTTACAAACAACGAAAGATTGAACTTTGGTTTATAAATAGATATAAAAAAGTCTATTGAAATAATTCGAATGTTAAGAGATATCTCGAACACAAAATATGCTGTTTTATTGGTTGAAATCTGTCCAATTACAAAGGTTTATAGACAATTCCATATCTTTGGAACTATGCAAGTGCCATTTGATTGAATGGCAGTTTTAGAAAGTTAAAATCTTGACGAATCCAAAGGTATCTCTATATTATTGTCAAAATATCCCGGTTGAGCGCCATTGAGTTTTAGAGAAGAGACAAAGTAGAGTATAATTGCTTTGTATTTCACGCACGGCAAAATGTTTAGAGAAAACTAAAGTTTTAAAACGATGATTACGTATGTAAATATACGTTTTAGAAAAAATGTGTCAATACAAAAGTTAAAGTTTAAATCATTTCCTTTCCAACGGTTTTTGTTTTATTGCAGTTGGATGAGTTTTAGTAGGTGAAATATTCAATATAATAAGTTGAGTTTTACAGACTACACAATTCACTAAGGCAGCACATTGAGACCACTCACTTTGAGTGGTCCAACATCTGGAGGGTTAAACTACAAATGGAGTGATTGGAGATTAGTTTTACAATAAGTTTAGTTATAAGCAATTCATGAGTGAAAGTCAAATATTTGATCAAGTTTATATTAATTAGTTTATATTTTTTTTATTTATGAAAGGGTTGAATGTGAACGAGTTTCACATTTATTATTATAACAAACTATAACATAGTACAGCAATACAACATAGCTTTTGTTTTCCTCTCTGTCTGTTTGCAAATAATAAACATTTGTATTGACTGTTGCTAATATTTATATTAAAAATGTGTTTACTTTTATTTTGCACTTCAATAATTAAAATATAGAAAGAGACAATAAAAATAGCTCAAATAAATAATTCATAATGGAAAAATCTTATTTTTGTCGGTGTGTTTCAGGTTTTTTACAAACAGAAAGGATATTAAATATAATATAATAACAAGTAACTATTACAATACTGTTAGAGTATAACAGTACCGGTAACTATTTACTGTTTATTACCTGGCACATATCATCCATACAAACAATGCAATAATGATGAGGAAAATGACAGTTGCTGCAATTCCTCCGGCAATGTAAGCAAACTCTGACTTCTCTTTACAATGTGGGCCAATAAAAGATCCAACACAGCGACAGGAAGGTTGACCTCTAGAGTCCTTTACACAAGTTCCTTTGTTTTCACAATAACCAGTACAAACATCTATAAAAGAAAACGAACCCTGTGATTTAAAAATGTTCTATTAAGGGAACCTTGAGAAATGTTGGTTAAAAGTTCAATTAAGGAAAAATAATTAGGTCACCTTAAATAAAACAAAATATTTAGTAAAAAAAAAAACTGTGAAAGTTAATGAAATAATTAACTTTTCCACTCTTTTAACACAGGAAAATTGTCATACAAAACTTAAGAGTTTAAGAAACATGCCATAATAAAACCTGCTTTTGCTATTAATGGAGATTAAAGAAATACTTCTTTAGGAACACTAAACAATTAAAACATTATTATACCCTTAAGCCTATAATTCAAATTTCAGTCATATAAAGATTAAAGATATTGGACTAAAAATGAGTTATAAGTGACTTTTCAAAAGGAATAGTGCTTTCAATCTTGAAAAGCAAAGTACAACTACAATAGTACAAAAATATCTCATAAATAATAATTGAAAGTTTCAGAGATTAAGACATGCAATAGAATGCTTGGTAAAGTATGAATTCTGCTTTATGCAGTCAATAATCCAGTTCTGACAGAAGCATGGCTCAGAAGTTAATACATGGCAAAATTTGTCCAATAAATTGATAAGTCAATGCCAATAAGATTAAAATATTTTTAGCAATTAGTACGAACAGGAATTCAGTAAAAGGATTTGTACAATCCTAAAGAGATGCAATTCATTACTAATAAAATATTGTATTACACAATAACACAACAAAATAGAAATACTACCTTAACAGCAACACCCTTGTATAATTAAATTTAATATCTAATAAAACAAAACACAAGGTACTACAAAACAAGAGGCTCCCATTTAGACTTTTTGTGTTGGCTTTTGGGGCATATGAAATGTTTGGGCTGTTAAACAAATACAAACATTTAAATACAGTAGAACCTCGATTATCCTAGGTAATGTGGATCAAGGATACCTCGGGTAACATGGACTCTGTCGAAAATTGAGAAGGAAAAGTATGGTAAACTGGTGAAATCAATAAAAACTGTATTATCAAATGAAAAACTAACATTCAAATAAAAATAAAATACAAATACAAAATGATAAAAAGACATACACAGGCTACAGTACATGTTCCAGTTAAAAAAATTATTTCTTGAAGAAGTCCATAAGAGTTTTCTTTATAACACAACACGCTCGATTGTGTGCCGTTTCTATTTTTACACTACTGGTTTTAACTACATATTGCCATAACACAATGAGGAAATCATATTTTCTGTTGAAATTAAATTATTGTTATGATCACGCCTTTCAAAAACATAGAGTTCCTTTTACAACTAAATTTTTTATTTAACTTATCATTTAATATTTAAAATATTATTTCTTTAAATCTTACCTTTACAAACTTTTCCTGTTCCATTATAACCAGGCTTGCACTCACACTTAAAATCACTTGTTTCTGGTATAAGTAGACAATATGCGTTCGGATCACAATGCATTTCTGGCCCATTCATCTCACAAGGGTTCCAGCATTCAGACTTGCTAGTCTGTAATCATAGATCTTATTATATTTTTCTACATATTTATATAAGTAGAAAAAATGTTATCATTGTTGATCACTAAGTTGATTTTGTAAGAATATATATTTTGACAAATACAATTGATTAAAAAAATAATATGTGGGAGTTAAGGTCCCTATCTATATATTCTAGCTGGGACGTGGAGTGAGATATACTGTTCTAATTACGGATGCACAACCTTGAGCAGCTGCGCAGACCACCAACAACAACCTCCTCCAGTGGTGGTCCCTTTCCCACATGTGAACAATGTAATTTCTTAAAAATTCATTTGTACAACAAAATTGTTTAA
Source organism: Philaenus spumarius (assembly GCA_018207615.1). NCBI lineage: Eukaryota > Metazoa > Arthropoda > Insecta > Hemiptera > Aphrophoridae > Philaenus > Philaenus spumarius. The sequence continues at coordinate 1,251,316 of JAGFPH010000059.1, read as the reverse complement.
CATAAAGTAGTAAAATATATCAGTAGTATTAAGTTTATAACCAATTGTTTAGTGAAATATACAATGTACTTACAGCAGAAGTGCCTTTAGTGCTTGTGTTTGGTGGACATGGAATGCAAAGAGTTTGTTGTGCTGCTGGTTGGTATGTACCCTTTTTACAAACTACACAACTGTTAAGAGTTGTATTCAAGAAAGATCCTGCAAAAATTACACAAAGTCATTAAATCTTACTATTTGAAATCCATACCATTTAGTCTTTATATAAAAACTATTGTAGGTACAGTACAATGAATTATTTAGCAGTCTAGGCATACTTTGCTAAGGTAAAGACTTTTGTACATTAATAACTTAACTAAAGTTTTATATAAGCAGTTAGCTATAGCGTGTAGTTATTAAATCACAGGCAGATTAATTAGATACACTTCAGAAATAAATCATTAAAAACAACAGACTTTATCTATGCCTAACTACCAACACTGACAAGGATTTTTAACTCGGTAAATGTGTGCAGTTATAAGGATTATAAAACTGTAGGCCTATTTGTTAACATTTTGTATTTATGTAAATTATTAGTATATTTAAATAAAGATAACAATATTATCTTTAAAATGTTTTTCATTTCATATTGATAGATCAAATGATTTAGAAGTTATTAATAATATTAATCAAGTTATTAATAAAGAAAAAATTAATAGTGGAATAAGTTATACGAAGATGTACGAATTTTTCTGAAGCTAAACAAATGAGTATCTCTCTTTAAATTTGTATAACTGAATACAAATCAGATACACATGAATTTATTATGAATGAACATTATCAGATACTGATAATAAAAGGTTTTATATTAATTTTGTAACCTCAAAGCAAATCTTATAACAGGGTTCATACAGGTTTTTCAAACAGAATTTCCATTACATTTCCAGTACAATTCCAGGACAAGATCTTGATTTTATAGAAGTTGATATTATTATACTCATAACAGTTTATAACTTGCACACATTTTTCATTAATAATAATAATAATAATAATAATAACAATGCTATATTTATCTCCCAAAGTATACAAACAATTTTACACAAGCATTGAATGGCACTGGTCACTTTGACCGTCGGCCAGGTAGGTAGCATCCAAAATTACAGTAATCTATAATAATTTCACATAGTAATTAAATCTACGAACTATACATGCCAACACACACCCACATACACACTGTCACAGACACTCATATAAATTACAGAGAGCAGAAAATCTAACATACATCAATTTACATTTAGCTCAATTCTTAACTTTTGACTAGGTTTATTTTTTTGCAATAATTTATAATAATTTTATATATTAATTAAATCTACGAACTATGCATGCCAACCCACACACACATACACACTGCCACAAACACACATAAAATTACAGATAGCAGAAAATCTAACATACATCAATTTACATTTATCTCAATTCTTAACTTTTGGCCAAGTTTTATTTTTTACATTAATTTATAATAATTTTATACAGTAATTAATTCTAGAGACCATACATACCAATACACACGCACACACAAAAAAACGGAAAGGGCTGATATGGAAACCTAACATAACACAAATAAAACATTAATCAACAATCGTTTCCCTTGTCCTACCTGAATATTTTCCAAATGAACTAATTCAATAGTTGAACTCTTGTATCAACTCCCACCTGTACTTCCAGGCTGCCCGACAATACTTCGCCAATCGGTCCCAATCCCGACCATTTAAGTAATCGTAAAATTCTTCTCGCGACAACTCAAGTTTATTGAAAAAACCCTGCCGAACACCTTTCAAAATTGGGCACTTTGCTACAAAATGGAATACGTCTTCTACTTCCGTTAAGTTACACAAAGAACATTTATAATTTATCCCCTCTACCCAGGGTTTGTAATTTAGGTGTAATAATTCTCCTCTGCATTTTAAAATCCACTTAACTGTGGTGGTACTATAATAATTTTGAAAATATGTCTTATCACCAAGTTCCAAATTTAGATTTCTATAAATAGTATGATAACGACCAGCCTTAGCTGCAAACAGATTATTCTGATTGTTCTGCCTACTCATCGCTTCGACTAAAGTAAATAACTGTCCCTTCCATTTATTTACGCCTGAAAGTCCAGTATCGAAACTAATCGCATGCTCGTTTGCTAACTGCAACCATTCTTTATACCAAAATACTTTATTTCTTATGACTTGTTTTGTTAAAAAGTTTGGAAGCCTCTCTTCCGACATATTTAAAGTTTTTAACACATAATTTACATGCACCCTAAAAGTAAATGCAAACAATTTATCTAAACCTAACTCTAAGTACAAAACATAATTTGGAGTGTTATCTGGCAGTTGCAACAGTCGTTTAACAAACACACGTAACAACTGCTCTACCAGTTTGTATTGTTTGTATCCCCACACTTGCGCTGCGTAACACATTAACGCCCTTTGTACCGCATTAAAGCATGCCCACTTTGATGATAACGGCACTTTTAAATTTGCTATTAAACTTTGCCACACACTGTTTATTGTGGCTTTAGCTGCTACAAGTTTTTGCTCGAAATGTTTTTCCCAAGATAAAGAAGGTGTCAATGTCACGCCTAAATACTTATACACATTTACACATTCTATCTCCTTCCTACTATACCACCACCGTTCATTGTGTGCTTGTCTACCTCCCTTTCTAAAGATCATAACTTTTGATTTGTTCAAGTTTACATTTAAATTCCACTTTCCACAATAACTCTCCAACTCATTAATCATTTCCTGTAGCCCACTTGGTGTAGATGACAATAAAACTATATCATCCGCGTATAGTAACATATTTATTTTACGATCGTCAATCCGGCAACCTCCCCCTACTGCTTCAGGTAAATCATTCACAAAAAGTGAGAAAAAGATCGGACTCAGAAGACAGCCTTGTCTCAAACCTATTGTGGTATCAAAATACTCTGACGTCCCACTCCTGCACCAGACACTTGCTTTCGCTCCAGTGTAAATGTCTCTAATAATCTTTAACAATTTATTCGAAATACCGACCATTGCTAATTTATACAAAAGAGCCTCCCTTTCTACCGAATCAAACGCTGATGAAAAATCTACAAAAAAAGCATATAATTTTCCTTTCTTTTGTGCCAATTTTATTTGCACTATGCTTGTTAAGTTATAAATGTTATCTACTGTGGAATAACCTTTACGAAAACCTGCTTGAAATTCGTTTAATACTTTATACTGCTCTACCCATTGCGTAACACGATTTAATATAATTCCTGTAAATAATTTCGAGATCGCGTTCAAGAATGAAATACCCCTGTAGTTGTTTACATCGTTGATGTCACCTTTCTTATGTAACGGATAAATTATTGATTGTTTAAAGGACCCTGGAACTTTACCCTCTTCAAAGATTCTATTAAAAATCTTTATCAAACATTCGTGTAATTTTTGTGTACCATTCTTATAAAACTCAAATGGCACCCTATCTTGTCCCGGTGCTTTATTATTTTTGGCGTTTTTTATTACAAACCTAATCTCTGATAGATTCATATTCCTATCTAGTAGTTCATCAATTATTCTAGGTTCCGCCCACTTGATAGGGAGTGTTATCATCGCTGGATTCAATAGTTTCCTAAAATGGCTTACCCACTGATTGGTCTCTATTGAATTAGCTACAACATGTGTTCTTTGTTTGAAAAAGTTAATTGCCTCCCATAGCCCTTTAGTATCTGTTACTTGACTGAATTTTAAAGTCATACTATCATTAAATTCTTTACGCTTAAGTACACAAAGTGCTTTAAAGTCCCTATTTGCTTCCAAGTATAATTTCTTACAGTATACATTATTATTTTTTCGAAATAAATCTAATAATTTAAACACCCGCCTCCTAGCTACATAACAATGATTATCAAACCATGGCTGTTTTGGTTTCCTTAATTGCCGACCTTTTACTGACATTGACCCTGTTTTGTTTGTGGCTTCTTTTATAGACCTTATTACGTCATCTATCATATGAGAAGTTTCATTCGACCAATTTATCTTTTCTAAATGCATATTTAACTTATCGTTATATTGACTCGACTCCTTCACTGACCAACATAGTTTAGGCAACAAAGGCAAGACCTGCTCTTCCTTACGTACAATACCATCCCTCGTATACAGTTTCAATTCAACCGGGAAGTGATCTGATTCCACGATTGACCCTACTGCAAAATCCCTTACATACTGTATACATTCCACATTAATTGATCCTATGTCGTTTACCGAACTGCCCATGCTTCCTACAAATGTAAACTCCCCTACCCTGTCACTATTTGTTCTTCCATTCAAAATAATTTGCCCATAGTTTTCACAAAATTCTAAGTATTTGCGACCATTCGTACTTAACTTATTATCTTTAGAACGCCTTTCCAAATAAACATTCGATCCACTCGAGAAAATACTATCCTGTAAAATATGCTCGCTAGAAATTCTCACATTACAATCCCCCAGTATAATTAAATTTTTGTCAGCAAAATATTCTCCAACAACCTGGCGTAACTGTCCGAATTAATTCCTCCAAGAATTACCATTTAAATAGACAGGTAGGACATATACATTTTTATTATTATCTAACTTAATGTCTACTACTGTTAATCCCCGGCTAACAAACTTTATTCGATTTAAAAAACGTGAATTAGTGTTTATTGCTAGAATACAACCCCCTATTGCCCTCCCAAAAGTAGATTTCTTTTCAGCAAACCTAAATTCTAAGTGAAAATTATACAGATGTTTCTTCACTAAATCTTTCTCATTCTCTGTAATAAATGACTCTAATAAAATTACTACATCAAAATTTTCTAAGTACCGGTAACTAATTATACTCTCATTTTGTTTTATCTTACTCCTAAACCCACATATATTATAAGAAATAATTTGTATACATTCACTATCGTCCTTATCACTTACTACAGTGTTGTTTCCGTATTTGGTGTGTTGGCGATTTCCTCACTTGGACGTATCCAATGCTTGCTGATCAGGTGACTTGATGGCTCTGGCTGACGAAGTTGAATTGCCTTCTTCTGACTCCAATCCTCTCAAAAACCCACTGAAATCCAGTCCAAACAATTCCTTCAGCTTTACTCCTCCCTCTTCATTCCCTGTTATGAGCCTACCCTCCATCCACGAAAAGAGATATCCTTCAACATTTAGTTTATCGAATATCAATGGCATGCGTCTTCTCCCAGCAGTTTTTTCTATTTCCTGCCTAACCATAATTAACTTTTTCCTTTTCTCTCTTACTTCCTTCGTAAAATCACGATGTACGACGAACCCCGTCCCCTTTAATCTTTTTGCATGACTCATAATCCAATTCACATCTCTGTCCTCTGGAATATGAGCGATAATTACCGCGTCTTGTTTACGAGCGCCTAGCGGATGAGCTCTGTTAATCCATACGTTTTCATTTATATTCATAACATTTGCACAGAAGTCCCGCACAATTTTACAACAATCGTCACCCTTATTATATTTTAATCCCTTAAATATCAAATTATTCCTTCTCGACCGACCTTCCAAATCATTCAATCGTTCGAATATTAATTTATCCCGATTTCGTAGTCTCTCAATTTCAGTCTTTAACTTTACATTTTCCGCTTTTAAACAATTAACTTCTTTTATAATTAACTCCATGTCTTTTTTTGTCGCTAACGAACTTAATTTTTCGTCCAATAATAAACTTAAAGCACTCATGAGATCACCTTGATCTAAATTAACAGTCTTATTTTCACCCATTTTAGGTTTTTTATCGGATTGTCCACCACTGTTTTCACTCTCCGGCGAACTCCTTTGACGTTTTTGTACTTTAGCGGGAAAATAATCCGCAACAGTTTTTTTCATCTATTAGGGACAATATATGCACGATATTTTTAGTCTACAATGTTGGCTATTCTGCCGGCGCACTGTCTATGTAAAATTATCGTAACTTATCTGATTACGGTTGCCTACCTTCAGGGACCATACCTTGATAGCGTTTGTCTACAAATCCAAACCTGCACTTCAACCTCTGCAAGACCGCAACTTCACTGATTTGTACACACACAAATATTTATCTTTTCATAAAACTTTCTCACAACTAACCACTGATATTAACATAAATCGCTGGACTTAATTTTAACCACCTCCTTTTACAAATTACAACTGAATTTATAATAAATTTACAGAGACAACAGTACGTGTTGTTCACCATTTGGAACCAGTGCTACCAACCTCCACATTTTTCATTATGTTCTATACACATGTCAAGCTTTTAACCACATTAAATAGTTACATTTTTTAATTTGGTAATTGTTAATATTTTACCACTGAACAAAATCACAAAGTTTAAAAGCGAACACATTTACACAGATTAAATAATTACTTCATAAAGGTTACTTTTGTTGTTTACAATACTAGAAAATAATTCAAAATAATGATCAGATGTCTAATTAATTATTAAAGGTATGTAGTTAGATTTCACTAATAATAAAACCGCTAGCCATTAATTAATTGTAAATACAAAATGATTTTAAAACTCACCACAACGGTTTGAAGGCATCTAAGTTTTGTATTAACACATTAAAAATAATAAAATGACACATTTAAAATGTTTGCGTAGTATGGGAATGTTTAAGCTTTAAATTGATATATAAGCTTCGGGCACACTTTGAATGGTTCTCTCAAACTAAGGGCAAGTTTCTAGACAAAAATTCTCCCGAATAAACAACATTAGGAATATTTAAGACTTTATATTTAATAAACTTAAATGGAGGAAATAATACATTTTATATTTTTTTAAATACCGGTATCAGAATATTTGTGCTCAAAATGTATACATTTGTTATGAGCCTACGTCTGGTTCTCCTGAACTGAGAGATAGTTTCTACAAAAAAGTTCTCCCATTTAAATAACATGGTGTATTTTTTTAAATACAGCAATATTTTGGATTTTTATATTTTTCTGCACGTTTAAAATGACACTTCATTTGTACAAATTGGTTGAAAAATAACGACGCAAAGAAAGAAATTACTTAACGAATTAATAAATAAGATTATTAAAATATTGGTAGGTCCATATTCATTTAGTCAAGTGAAGTCTGGCTTAGTAAAGTCTGGATATAGAGATTTGTGAAGAATATGGCTATTACAGTAAAATGTACACAAGCTTTTGTATGACAAAACATGCATTAAAAATATAAGTTGGTCTATTTTATTTTTAGGAGTGTGCAAGACCTTAAAACTCTCAAGCAGTAACAAGAAAAAACTCAACATCGTCTCGATCTCGTTGTCAAGAATAAAATTCATTTCTCAGTTGTACTTTCCTTGATTCAGCCATAAATTTCTTGATACGTTTTTAAAATCTCGAGTTTTATTTTCAGTCCTTTTATTAAATTTAAAATGTTACATTAGAATGAAAAGAAGACAAACAGAAGTTTTCCAAACAACTCAACAGGGAAGTGCCTTTCAATGATTTAAGAAGGTATTTGATATTTCTCACTGTCAACTAGAGATTAAAATTTTGGCTCGTTCTTGTTCCAAAAATGCTATTCTCGTTTTTTTCTTGATCTCGATAAATTGTATTTAATAAATTCAAGTTTGTTTTTTACTTAGAAAATCATAACGTTATGACTTTAAATATAAATTTAACTGTAACTTACCAGCTGTGCAGATTGGAAGAGAACATTCCTCGACAGTAGCAGCTCCTAACTTTGGAGTAGTTCTACCGGTAGGGCAAGTTTGGCATGCTGCCTCTAATCCTTGTGTACGATATGTTCCTCGAGGACATGGTTCACACTGTCCTTCCAGAGCTAATTGCATTCCTGAACCGCACTCATCTCGACATTCCTTTATGCAAACAAAATGATATATTTCTTAAATCTTATTGGAGTTAACTGTGTTAGAGTTAGACAAAGTATGATTACCAAACAGAATGGGTTTCTTAACTGTGTATGGGATATAAGAGTTGCTTTGCTGCAGTTAGCATTGTTAATAGTTTTCCCTCGACCAAGGAATACAAAGAAGAGTTTTTCAGACTTTGAAAGTATCTCCAGATGCAAAACTTTAAAGCTGAATTATTAGATTTGCTTTCTGGGTGTTGTAAAGTATGTTGACTTCATGATAAATCAAAAATGAAGGTTGTTGAAAGATTTCTTTGATATGAAAAACTTTTTATTTGAATCACAATTGAAAAAATATCTTGAGACTAATTTTTATAATCCATAATTTTTACATAAAAACGCTAAAATTATACACTTGAATACAAAATTGAACTCAATTAAAGGTACCGTAAGTCAAATGACTAAAACCAGACTACTTGAATTTATTTATTTATTTTTTTTTATTTTTTTTTAACATTAGGTACAAAGAACATTTGCCACCTAGCAACCTTGAAGTTATCAAATCCACTTATGCCGAACATCTTATCAATAACCTGCATTCATATACTGATATTACTACTAATATGAGTATATTACATAAATGTAAGAAGGGAAATACTCTAAATGCGTTAGAGGAATTCGAAATTTACAAAGGTTTAAAAGCTGAACCCAATAACATATTGAATGATCAGCTGTCATTTAAGTCAAACCTATTGTATGATAAGCTAATAACAAGACAAGGGAGGGGGACACGGTCCAATAATCGTTGCATAACCTAACTTCAATCAGTACCATCTTAAACAACTGATGCGGTGTGCACACCAATGTTCGTATTAAAAAGTGCGTGTTTTGACTTTAACGATCTCCACACGGAGTGAAATATATGTGTGTTTTTGTGTTATTGTGTATGTGATATGTTTATAAAAACCTGATGATGTGTATTTCATGCCCGAAATTGTATTTTTTTTATTAAGAGAGAAAACAAAAAGGATCAACAGACGTGAGTACTCACATGCAATATAATATAATTATATAATTGATCCGTGGCTAATATGATTGATTCTGAATTTATTTGTTTCGTATTATTTAATTTAATCATATAATTTAATTTTTATTGCCAGCAGTCAGAGGTGGCTTTCTTCAAATAAATTGAATGTGTATAATATTATACCGTTTCATTTGGAGAGTATCACAGTATTCATATGTTCTTTAAATGTAACAAATACACGGAAGACTTACTTCTTGTGACACAGCTTCAGTTGTCCTTGTGGTCTTCCCTAATCCACAGAGGAGGCACTTAAAACTACCTTCACTAGGTTGGAAGAAACCATGACCACAGCTTCGACATAAGCCAGCTTCATCATCGTAATATTTTCCAGCAGGACACCTCTCTAAAATAATAAATACAATTATTATAGAATAAGTTACAACAAACTAGGTTTGTTACTACAAAAAGTAAACAAATTAAAAAATATAAAGAAATATAGACTTTTCTTTGTAGATAAGTTGTTAGTTTCTACGCCAATTTCTTTCAATAGTAAAATAAAAATGGCCCAGGAAATTGAACTCAAAAGAAGTCAATTATAACAATGTTACCTTTCTTGCTGTATAATACTTACATCATTAAATTTTTAATAATGATTGAATTATAAAACTGGAAAAATATAAATAAACTAGCTTGTTATGACATTTATTCAGAATTTGAAACTATTATTTAATACAATAGTTAAGTTGACAAACCTTTACAATCGGAAGCACTACGAGCACCTGGTCCCACAGTAACTCCTTGACGTCCTGCAATAGCTGGACATACAGAACACTGCAGCTGTCCAGATTCAGACTGATAGGTTCCAACAGCACAAGGGATACAGGAAGCACTTTCCTTGTCATAGTAGCTTCCCACAGCACATGGAACTGTAACAGTTTCATTAATTATTTGAATAACTGTCCTTGCTTCATATAGTCACCTTTTCAGTTACATGCTAGACATGTTAGACCATAAATAGTTTTTGTTTTATATATATAAAACGTTTTATATATATAAAACGTTTTTTTAATCTATTTTATGCAGAAAGGTGAGAGACCATTTTAAATGATCAGCACCATATTTCTAGAAATAAAATGTTAATAGAGTCACAATATAATCACTTTATTTTAGTGCTCTGCTTATCTAGGCAGATATCTACTACTTTTTCCCAACTTATTGTTTGCTGTAAAACTGCTCAGTAATTGTATTATAGATAACTTAGTAATCATCCAATCTGTTTTAAGTAGCGATTCTATAGTACTAACACAATCACCAGTATGCTTTATTATACTGGGTTATGCTTTTTCAGTTATGCTGGGTTCAGACTGCCCAAAGTGACGTTCTCTCAGGCACAAGATGCAGCTATTTCAACAATTAGCGAGAATTTGCATACATGTGCATTTTCGATTAATTAATTCACTTAGAATTATCCAATCATAATAAAACTGGCACCATTGGAAAGGAAATGAATTAAACTTTAATTTTTGTATTTACAACTTTTTCGTAAAACGTATATTTACATACGTAATCATCGTTTTAAAATATGCACATCGGTCTACAGCTCTTTCCGTGCGCGAATGTGCGTACAATTGTACTGTTGTTTCCCACTTCTTCAACGTTTAAGACCATCTACAATAATGTTTCTTTGGCAATTATAACGATACCATTGGATTCGTCAAGATTTTATCTTTCTGTTGGCGTCTTCCAAACAGATGTCACTATAAAACTAGTATTTTTCCCAAGAATTACTGTAAACCCTTGCGATTGGACCGTTTCTCAACTAATGAAACAGCCCATTTGTCAACCGATATTGGGAAGGCACTGCCTTATGTTTTGACAGATTTCTTTACACCAATTTGTACAGCAAAGTCTGAAGTTTGTAACGGTGGGAAGTAATCCACAAATAACCGGTTTTTTGTCTGTCTAGACGACAGTTGAAATGTTTGTTCTAGTGAGTAACTCTAGCGCGTGGGTTCCCACGTTATTCAAGTGTCCCATCCTATAGGCAGAGTGTAAGGTAGCGGCTTTTCATTAGATTGATGTCATTTTGTTATTCAAATAAATATAACTCAAACACTTTTGTGAACTAAGGAAAGACAAGTATACCGTTCTTTTCTTTGATTTATCCTCTACACTTTGTTATAATAATACTTCATTTTTGGGCAAAGCATATATTAGTAAATGACGTTACAATCTAGGCCTAGGTTTGTTACCAGTCGTGTAC
>JAGFPH010000059.1:1160708-1229364 GCA_018207615.1 Philaenus spumarius | reverse complement strand
ACAGTGCTGAAGAGCGCTGTACAGCATTTGTTCTGTCAGTGTGTGGTGTCCCATTTGAATACATGGAGGGCATTTGAATTCAGTAAAACATTTTGCTTTGAGCACAATGCTCTCTCAGTGTGCGGCCGGACTTACCCTTTAAATTAGTTCCCGTATTTTTGTTGTTTTGTATTGTTCAGTCTCAAAAGGGGGGTGTATAGGGAAATTGAAGGAAGTTATTCATCCCCACTTGTTTAGTCTGGAGTTCGCTTATCTTATTATTTGGGCTCTGTATACCTATATACTATATAGTTAATAGCGTTGAACAATTAATACGTATAACGTTATTTATGTTTCGTGATTTGACAATGGAAGTATAGACTTCCGAAACCTGTCGTCGCCAAAAATGGATTACAGAACTGTTGACGATACCTAAGGTATGTAACCTAGTATAAATAAATGTTGTTATTAATATATTCTGTAATTACAAAACATAAAGACATACATTTAACCAAAATTGTATAAGTAAATAATCTGTATTTGGTTCTTCATACCTGAACAAGCTGGATATACAAGTGGCAATGTTGGGTTTCCTGTTGGTCTCCAGAAACCTTCTGCTCCACAGGTATAAAATTTTGGTACAGGTTGAGAAAAGCGTAGACCTGAATTACAAGAGATTTCACACACTTTGAACTGTCCTCCTGAACCCCAATCTTTGCATTGTTGTGAACCCCCAACAGGATCAGCTAATGGTGGGCAGAACTCGGCTAAAACAGAAAACCGTGCTTTAAATATCAACTGAAATTAGCTTTATAAAAAGTTTTACTATTTTAAAACCAGTTCCATTCAGTTCCCGTTTTAAACAAAGAATTATTTAATTGAAATTTGATGTATCTAATACCCAGGCACATATATTTTAAAATAAATTATCGTACTTACCTAATATGTAGACTTTGAACGCACATGTTGCAGAGTTTCCAGATTGATCAAATGCAACATAAGCAATATGGTAAGTTCCCCAAAGCAATGTCTGGCCTGGTCGATGACCACTTTTCTCTTCAACACGTGCAATACCTATGTTATCACTAAACTGAGGCTCATCCCATGTTACTACAGCCGTTCCATTTTTAGCAATTACCCACAGATCTCCAGGGCAATGTTCTACTTTGGGAGGTATCTACAAATAAATTATGTAAAATAAATATAGGGACCAGTAAAAATACAAAAGAAATAAAAAGAAACTTATTCATTAAATATTGAGGAACATTGTCTTTTAAAACTAACATTTCTCCAATCAGATTTGTCTTACAATTTTTGTATCAATAGTTTTATATTTGAAATATTAAATTTTGCTTTATTTTTAACATTAATAATAAAATATTTACACAAAGTATACATCAATGGTCAGGGGTAGTATATTTGTTTTCTTTAATTAATGCATTTTTACCTTATCTACTTGCATCTGGTTGCACTGAGGACCAGTGTACCCACTAGGACAGCTGTGTTGACTACAATGAGATGGTACTCTTCTTTCAACTCCACCTTGAATGTTATCATAACCAGACCAAGTTAAGACAAGTCCTTGATAAAGAACCGGCTCCGTTCTGCAATCTCTCACCTTGAAATAACAATATTTGGTATTTAAAATCACTGGCCTAAACTTGTATGTGTATTAGAATATTTTAAGTCATCAAAACAATCATTACCTGTTTTTGAATTTCATTTGTAACATCCAGAGCTCTTCCCCAGATTTGAATCTTGGTCAGATGGCCTTGGAAGCCAGCTTCAGTATAGGCTTTAGAATTATCCGGTCGTGGTTTACCCAACACAACCCAGCCACTAAAAAAGCATAAAACAATTATTTTTAAATGAACTGGACTGTAATATAATGTACTTCAAATAATGCAATTTTAAGAAACAGTTTTAAGTGTTTTTTATACTCACAAATCTGGTAATTGTTTTCCTGAACCGTATCCCTCAACTTTACTTGCGATTAGTCCTTCTGTTATCAGGGTAAGAGTTCCTTCATGCCATACTATTGCAATGTGATGCCACTGTCCATCGTTGATGGTAGCATACTCTTGAAAAGCTAAGAAAACATCTTGTAACTCAGAGAATATTGATACTTGGACACCACTAGAGTGGGCTTGAAGCATAATACGTTTTCCAACTGCTGTTTGTCCAGATCTGAAAGTAAAAGCAATATTCTTTTGAATTATTTTGCTATAGTGTTGAATGTTTCAATCAAAATGTATTATAAATTATAATTGCAATATTTTAAAAAAAATTTAGGACAGAAATGTGTACTACTTTTAATCTGTGAATTAAATTGGAATACATTATTTTTGAACTTTTTTCAATTCTCTTTACATTCATATCTTTGTTACTTCTTGATGATATATTCTAACAGATTTTAGAGAAGTTTAGGTAAAGTTCTTACCACAAAATCTATTAGTTTTAAGAGCAAAAACAAAAAAATGGCCCTCCGTTAAAATACTTATGGTAGCTGAAAGTTGTAACTAAAAATCAAATTTCATAAAGTCAAAAACATTGATACCCGGTACTTACAAATTGTTAAATGCACTGATATTCAAAGACTAGTTATTAAGAAACAGAAACTCTTATTAGGTACTTTATGTAATATTAAAAGAATACTTCAGAAATAAAGGGAAAACAGGTACCAATATTTAACTTTATATAAATAACCTAAAATGTGATAGCCTAATAGGTAACGTAGTAATAAAATAGTGTTTTATGATACTATTTTAATAATTCACTTACGTGACACTGTACAATGTGAAAAATATTCCAGGTTCATCGCGATGAGCAAACTGCACCCACATTGCTATTGTAAGGCTAGATTTTCCAGACAAGCGGAATGGCACAGTAAGTGCGGCACTGCTGTCAGTTGGTTCATGGAAACTTAAATCATAATCCACTTGAATGGCTGTAATTTTAAATAAAGTTTAAGTATTCACAAATTTGTAAATGGTTCATAGTATTTATAATTTAATGTTTATAAATATTTACATAAATAACAGTTAACACAATTTTTATTAGACATAATTGCAAGACAAACCCCTTTTCAAGGTGTTGGCTCATCCTGTTCAAATAAAACGATAGTTGAGTTAAATTTAAATAATGGTACAAGTAATGGATTGTAATTTACACAATTATTATTCCTTAAGAAATGTGCCAAATGCAATAATAAAATATCAAAATACAACAATTATTTCATAAAAACTGTATTTTCCTGTGTATTAATAAAATCGTTCATATGGATGGTTCCTTTATCAAAAAAATATGAATTTATTAAATAGTCATTAGTTGCCCTTACTAAATGTTGTTTATTAATTTCATAAACTTGTGCAAGTGAAGTGTATGAATGTTGGTACCCTAAATATCTAAACACTTAAAATTTCTTACTTTTTTAAACTGTTATATTTTGGTGTAAGTATATTATCAGCTAATCAACTCCTATAAAGGTCGGGACACACATGACCGCACCGTACCCGCACCGCACCACGGCCTAGTGTTGGCCAACGCACGGCAGAGGAATAATCTAATGGAAACGTATGACATAGTCCTAACATCACCGTACAGGGGGCGCGCCGTGTTTCCATTAGATTATTCCCCGCCGTGTGTTGGCCAACACTAGGCCGTGATGCGGTGCGGGCACGGTGCGGTCATGTGTGACCCGACCTTAAAAGCGAGTGTACGAGTAGTAAGATATAATATAACAGCTGATTTCATCCATCATCTGTAAACCGAGTGTAGATTATAGTTTGAGGTTATGTTTACAACTTCAATCCTTATAATTTCTTGTGAAGTTGATATTTTTTTAAATATGAGTTATAGAACTAATGAATACTATAATATATGTTATAATATTTGCTTTGAGGTATAAACTATATATAAATACAACCTTTTATCATCAATATAATTGTTTATAGAAATTTAAAGAAGAAATAGGACTACCTTTTCCTTTAACAGCTGATTTCACCCATCATCTGTAATACTTAAACAAACCCAGTGTACATTATAGTTTGGGGTTATGTTTAGGTAGGCCTAGGCAGTGGCGGCGCGCAGTCATTTTAACTGGGTGGGCTAGTTGTGACCTTGGCCTAGTAGTGGCTGGCTTATATATAGTGCAAGAGCAATGAACTCTACAGGGTAGCACCTGAACGCGGCGAGCGTCTAAATCCACACCCGTTTCCGGCGCGTCACATACCCTGTCCAATGCGAATGCATAAATACCTTAAATTCTTTCATGTACTTACTGTGATAACTTTTTGATTAAACAAGTGTATCAGGTTAATAACTTTCTTAAAAAAAATATACGCGTGACTATGTACCGTTTGTTTG
The DNA here is from genome assembly GCA_018207615.1 of Philaenus spumarius. Lineage (NCBI taxonomy): Eukaryota > Metazoa > Arthropoda > Insecta > Hemiptera > Aphrophoridae > Philaenus > Philaenus spumarius. The sequence continues at coordinate 1,225,020 of JAGFPH010000059.1, read as the reverse complement.
TATGCACAAATAATTCAATTAAAATTAAATTTGTTTAAAATACTAACTAGGATCAAACCTATAGTAAACCCAAGTTTTCACAGTAAATATTATAGTTTTGAAACATAACAGTAGGAGTAGGTACCAAATACGTAACTAAATAAATATTTATTTTAATTACAAAATCATACTTTTAAAATCTAATCCTATGCGCACAAGATACAGCCAATCTTCTATTTATAAAGTAGCTGTCATAAATAAATCATTAGAGTTAAAATCATGCTGATAATAGCCCACTGCACTTGTATACAAACACTCGCGAATGTCACCAAGGAAGAATGTAACGCTTAGTCACTGCACGTAGACTGTCTCGGGGCTAAGCCCGAGAGACACTTACATTGAACATATGGAAGCCGGCAGGGAGGGGGAACTGTCTGCGTGACGTCAATCATCCTTGAGGCTAAGCTACATGCTGTATCGCTAGGGCTAGTTTGAAATCAGCCCTGGCCGCCTGATTTCTACTCTCAGTCGCCGCTAAAACATGCTTTTGCCTTACATATTCACACGCTGTTTTCATATTAATTCAGTGTTTATTTTAATGAACTAATATTTTCTTTTTCTGAATTATTGGTGGGGCTCAGCCCCACCTGCCCTTATGGACGCGCCGCCACTGGACCTAGGTAAGTAGGCCTTATTGTTGTTTGTAAATAGTTTGTTTTTTAAATTGTGTATTTCTAATGTGTATCTAATTAATCAGCCTGTGAATTTTCACGGGGGTTTACTACTATAATTATAAGAGATAAATGGCTTTTGGTAAATACCCATCTGAGGCTGGAGTTCGTTTAATAAATAAACTTTCTAAAAATCTAATGGAAGTGAACTTTTTCAAAAATAAACTGAAGTAGTAACTGAAAGAGAGCTTTCTATTGCAAGTGGGGAAGTTTCTTATTGCTACTTCATAAATTACTGTTATTTTTTGTTTATACATATTACATTGGTTTAATATTTTTTGCAGTTTATGTCTATTGTATTAAATATATAGATTGTATGATGAATAACTTATAGTCTTGTCTTATACAATTGAATTACATTGTCTAAAGTGCTAAATAAAATAAAATAGCTGAAATACACAAACTATGGTATTTTTAAAATTTTGAACTCAAATGAGATATTTGAAGAATACAATTTCACACTGTTTAGATGAACTAATCTTTTAATATTAATTTTACTTTATAAGATATTAATTCATTAAATCTTGGTTAGTATGTTTGAATTCATTTATTAGATATTGTTTTTAAATAAAATAATATTGTAAACAGAATCAAAGGCATTCAATCAGTACAAAATAAATGTCTTCATCAGTATTAACAGACTGAAAAGTTTAATGTGAGTACTACCCAGCAGCAATGTACTCAATATAAAAAAATACCGCATTAAAAAATGGAAAATGTTGTTTAAAAGAAAAACTGAAAAGGATTTCAATTTTAGGGTTAGCGTCTAATCAAATTTGACCTTACTTTTTCTACAATCATCTCCTGTCAAGTTGAAAGGACATTGGCAGTAGAATCCATCAGTTAAATCAATGCAGGTTGCCGTCGGAGGGCAAGAGTTCTCTTTGCAGTCAACAATATCTTGATCACAATTCTTTCCTGAAAAATCATAAATAAAGTTTTAGTGCTTTCAAATGCCTAACTTATCTCCTAGAAAATGTATTCATGTCATATATATATTACTGAATAGGAATGTTAATAAAATAATCTTGTGTGGAGCCTTACTTTGTTCAGTTCACACTCAGATTAATAATTAATATAATATTAGATTGTAGTTTCTAAAAATCTCTAATTTTATACTTAATTAAATTAAATAAATAAAAAGAACTAAAACAATAAAGAAATAATTGGATTAAGCTAAGTGCTCACTGAACTATTGAACAAACATTGAAAAAGTATTATAATATGTACCTACTACTGAACTGTGTGAGAACAGCAGCAATAAGTACATTTTAAAAACAAATCACAATAATTTTAATAATTTTCTCTCTCCAATTAAGAATATATTTTTAAATTAAAATTAATTGCTATAGCTTATACAATAGAATTAAGGTCACATACTATAGAATTAAGTTAAGTATATAGTAGATTATGGATGGTAAAAACTTCAAAGAAATATTAAATTTTGTAACTAACCAGTGTATCCAGCTGGGCAAATACAAGTATATCCAGGTCCATTGTCAATGCATGTTGCTCCATTTTGACACACATCAGCTTGGCATGCATCAAACTCATATTGACAACCGATACCTGCATAATCCTGAGGGCAGGTGCAGTTTAGTCCAGATCCAAAGTCTTGACATTTTCCTCCGTGCATGCATGGACTTCCAATACATCTTTCTGGAGCAGTTTCACATTGCTTACCATCTGTTCCAGATGGACATCTGTTAACATAAAATAATAGCATCAAAAATGTTGATTAATTACTGTACTACTGTTAAACAAATTTAATAAAACAAATAAATAAATTTTCGTTTCTGATTTTAGAATATATAAGCAAATATAACAAATAATAATGGTTCTCATTTGGCTTGTAAATAAATATTCCTTTAATATTTTTTCAATTTACGGTACATGGAATTTAAGTACTACATCGCATGCACATTAGGGTGGGCCAAAAAAGTGAAAACATTTTTTTTCAAGTCATAAGTAATGCTGTGGAAAAGTTGCAAATTAAGGGGGAAAGAGAAAAAAGCAATTCAATTTATTAATGTCTTCCAGTCGTACATGGGCCTTAAAATTTAAAAAATCTGAAAAGATAAATGTTCATAATAATTTTTGTTATTATTGTTCTTGACATCATCCTAATTTAATAGCTCAAATTAATTGTTACCTATCAGACCTATCAAAAGTATTTAAAAAAATATATATATAATTCAATTGTTTTATACATTCAAATTCAGTCTCTGCAAAAATCAGTCTGTGATTGGCTTCACGATTACTGATTATCAAATCCCCAAAATAGATAGAAATATAGTAAGTAAGGATAAAAGATATCTGATCAATATTTTCATGGCAACAAACTAGGAAATCGGCCAAGAGGATTTTTTAAAGTGATCTTGTTCCCTTGTCACATTTCAGGTGGCTGTCAACAGCAAATAGAACACTCAGATTGAACTTGAGTGAAGAAAGTCCCTCATCCCAACTTCAAGAACGGTATTAAAAGTCACTATGGTTTAGTACTAAAACAAGTAAATACTTCACAGAAGGCCCAAAACTTGTGTTCCAATCAATGAAATCATCACGGTACCTTCCAGAAGATTTACTTGTTATTATAACCCTGTGATAGTACGTAATAATGTTTTGTCCACCTCGAACATTTGATGTTGACCATAAGATAAAATAAATCAAATTAGAGAGCTCATTTAGCGAATTCTAAGGACGACCTGAGCAGTATACACATGGTTCTGCTTAGGTTTTACCTTCTATTTAGATATACTGTTCTTGACAACTGTTGTGTAACCGTAAGACATTGGTTGATTGAAACAATTCTTCAAAGGTTTAAATACTATTTGACTAGAGCTGTTACTTTTACATGTTCAATTCTAATGTGACTGGAAGACTTCTATTAGTTAAATTATTTTTTATTTTTACTATTTCCTTAATTTACAACTTTTCCGCGGTATTATGATTGTAACGGGCCCCGCCTCGCTGGGTTCGGCTCTCCTGTGTCCGAATCCTGAAGCGGCGTTTTCCCTGGTCGGGCTGTACCTTTCTGTCCTCGCGCGGACGTACGGGCGTTGTCAGGATGGTGGATGGCGAGAAGGTTCGTTAAATAAGCGGTAAACTCATGGTCGATTTAAGCGTTTATTTAACCATTTAAGTACAACGACTCTCTGTTGGTTCCTATCCTAAAACTAACATTACGCCATGAGGCCAAAGCAAGATCAATCCCCCATTATTATTGAGTCTAATCGCGGACGCGTTCACTTCCAGACTAACTGATGCATCTCTCCGGATGCGTTTCTCTAGCGTCCCCCTCCCTTAGTTAACTAGGAATTGTCTTCTCAGCAATGTACCTTTAGCCAGCCTATACTATGTCCGCTGATAGTGGACCCTTTTATATTTAATATCTTTACTTATTACTTATAATTATTTATGAGTTAAGGGGTACCTGTCACATGATTTGAAAATTTGTTTATGAATTTTTTCAGCCCACCCTAAAGCACATTAAAGGGATGGCCTAACACAATTGGCTTAGGAATAAATTTGAGCCAAGTATTGTATTTTATTTTACCTTCCATTCATTAATCAAAAGCATTACATAAAAAAATTATAGTTACAACACTTTTACCTCAGGATACAATATGGATTTATATTTTATTAAATAAAAAGGGTTTAAAGTTAAAACGAATGTAGTAGTTTTACTGCTTTTAAATATATTAGATTGTGAAATATATTTATAAAAATAAACTTAATTATCAAAAATGTATAAATGGTTATAAAATTTCTTAAATGAAATTCTCACATAAAATTCGAGTCTGCTTACTAAAAAATTAACTTTTTTTACCAAATATGAGAAACTAATTATTTTTAAAGTTTGGAATCCTGTAATTATAAAATCTAATCTTGATTAATTAAATTATACTGTGGTAAAATATTTGTAATAAATTAAAAGTTGATGAAATAAAACTCTAGAAGTGAACCAAAATATATTTTATATTCTAATAGTTTATAGCGCCTACCCAAATATACAAAGTGTACTTACACACAGAAGAAATCTTGGAAGAGATTGATACAGTTGGCATCATTCTGGCAAGGTTTGTTATTACAAGAACTGATGTCTGTTTCACACCGTTGTCCCGTCCAGCCTGGTTCACACTCACACTTAAACTGTGCTACACCATCTCGACAAATACCACGGTTCAAACAGGGTGATGATTCACAATCATTTATATTGGTCTGAAAATAAATAATAATAACTTGTAATTCTTTAGAATATTAGTTAGTTAATTGTCCCTTTATACATGTTTTAGCAACGCTTTTTAAAAGTGTTGAGGTATTGCCACCTTTTTTCCTTGAAGAATTAGCCTCTACTTGTTTGTGAAAGTAGGCTCTACTTTTCACAAATTAGTAGCTCGTCAATTTAAGCCTTATTACATACAATCATGTTTTCACTATAATTCAGTTGAGATAATAACTTAAAAGGTGCTATTTAATTTAAATTTTTTGAGGTAATTTAGATTTCATAAAATAAACCATATTATTAAACTTTGAAAATTTTTAATTTTCTTAAAACTTTTATTTAACCTTACCTCACACAGATGGCCACTATAACCTGGCCTGCATTGACATTCAAACTTATTATCCAAATCCAAACATTTCTCAGTTCCTTCAGGACTGCAAGGGTCACTCAAACATTCGTCAATCTCTGCTTCACATTGTAGACCTGTTAAGTAATGAATAAATTCTGTGAAATTAAACTGGACTAAATGGAAAAATCATCAGTCATAATAGTATATTTCACACCTAGGGCCGAAAATGAGGTTTTGCTGTTTTGAGATCGTGTTTCAAGTTCGAGACGGAGTCGAGAACTTGAAACGATTGAGAGCTGCATAACCCTTTCGGCCGTGGTGCGAAAGATATTTTTCACCACACTACACAATAAAATAAACACTATATAAAATTAAAAAAGAATATTTATTTAGCACACATGAAAATGAAACTTTGAGGTTATAAACTAGCTAGCTATGGAAAGTACAGTTTTACCTCAGTTGCTAGGCAACGGTGAAAATAACAATTATGTGTGTGCCACTAGTCTGTCGGCAATACCTATTGAATCATTTGCCATATTATGGGCCTATTTCATAACGAAACTGTATTGAGATATACGTTCATATTTTAATTGAATAAACGAACAGCTGACTTTATGGCCCTAGGGCAGAAAAGAGCTACTTTCGGCCTCCAAATGACGTTCCGAAAATAGCTGAAAACATCGTAGTGTGGTAAAAAAGAAATTTCATATTAAGTTAAAATAAATTAGCTTACCAACAAATCCAGGTCTACATTTGCAAGCAAATCCATCCAACATATCTATGCATGATCCTCCGTTTTGACAAGGTCTAGAAGCACAATCATCTATCAAGTGTTGGCATTGTTTTCCAGTATAACCAAGCTCGCAAGTACACATATAACCATCTACTAAATCTGAACACTGTCCACCATTTTCACAAGGGGAATTGCTGCAGTCATTTACATTGGTCTCACATGATTCACCTGAAACAACAAATTATAATACAATTATTTTGAAAAATATATTGTTTATCTTCACTTCAGATAATCTTTAGTTATTTTAAACAATATAAAACAAAATTTGTGTGCTAACTAAATGGAGGTTGTGAGCAGGGCCAGTTATAGAGGTAATGACGCCTGGGCGTACATGAAATAATGCGCCCTTTACTATTATTTTAGAAAATATTTACAAATTTTGTTTAAAAGATTTAAGAGGCATATGATAATAGTTGCCAGAAATAATCAATATTTTTGCATGCAATGAAATTATTTATTTATTTCTTCAACAGATAAAGTGTATTTAAAAAAAAGCAACATGTAAAAAGTGCTATTGAAAAATTTGTTAAAATTAAAATTTGGCTCCCTAAAACTGGCCCTGGTTGTGTGTTATGGTTATGTAATGCAAGTTTAAAACATGTACATTTAGAATAAAATGTGTTAATGTTGTAAGTTTAATTTATTTTAAAATATAAATAATATTTCTCTCCTACAAACTATAATATAAATAATATTATAGTAAATGTCCTATTACCTGACCAGCCTGGACTGCAGATACATTGATAACTGAAGAATCTATCTACACACACACCATTTTTACATGGGTTGCTAGAACACAGATCCACCTTCACTTGGCATCGTTTACCAGTAAATCCTGGAGGACAAGCACACTTAAAATCTGCCACAAGATCTGTACAATTTGCTCCCAGGAAACACGGTTTCTCAGCACAATCATCTGAAATTATTTAAACAATATTATGGTATTAGTTTTTTGACAATTACTGGTTAACTCTAGTTGTAGGGAAACAAACAAATATAAGTTTACTTGTCAAAATTGGTTGCTTTTGGTCGGGGCATTTGATATTATGCGTGGAACGGATGTGAAATACATTGCAAGTGCTGCTTTGAGGAAGAAGGTTCTAAGGAGCAACTCTCAGAAAATGTTTAACATATGTCATTCAGTAGAGTATTTTAGACCATATAAACATCCAATGATTCATTATAAAAAAACAATAATTACAATGTTTTCTCACACAAATTTTTGAAAGTTATAAAATTCAAGTAAATATTAAGGCTGAAGCTTAAATTTTGGGTTGACCGAGAATAGTGTTAATCATCTACCAACTAATAACAATGCACTATTATGTTAACATTGTCGTGTAGTGAGTTTAGTTAAAAGCAAATAAATAGATAACAAAAGAATGATTTTTAATAAAATATTGAATGAAATTGATATCAAAAATAATGTAGCTTAATACTTTACCTTAAAAGATTTATTTATTGAAAAGTATCATTTAATATATAATGTTATTTTTTTTTTAATAGAGAAAAAAGGAATTTAAAAGATCTATCAAAATGATATCCGAATAAAGGGGCGTAGTGAAACTGCCCCGACATTTTGGCTACTTTTGAAACTTCCCCGCTCATTAAAGAGGATTAGAAAGGGTCGCCTCGCAAAACTAGAAATGCTGAAATTGCCCCGAGCACCCGGCCAGGTAGTCGCTACGGGATTGGGGAAAAAAGGGAATTATTTTTGTCCCTACGTCCTGTCAGTGACTACAGAAAACCAAACCAACCAACCTAACCTAACCTAACCTAACCTAACCCAACCTAACCCAACCTTTATTGGTATGCGTTCCAATCAGTTGGTATGCTATAGCAAGGAGTTATGAAACTATTCAGAGGAAATTCGGAAAGAAATATCCCGTACCTGTGTCAGGTAGAAGGTTGGGGCAATTTCTGCACTTCTGGTCTCGCGAATATGAGTAGTTAACCAGCTCTGGCAGAGAGGAGATTATATACCTACATCAGAAATTATTTCTTATACAATTGAGGTCAAAGTTATTTGTATTTCATGTTTTTTCAGTCTGTTCTTAATGAGCGTATAATCTCCATTTAGTCGGCATTAGTGGATGCAAATTAAATTTAGTATCTTAATCCAAATGATGCTTTTTTCGAATTGATCAAACTATTTGTACAGCAGCTTACCAGTATTAATTTCACAGTGTTGTCCTTCCCAACCAGTAATACATTCACATTTATAACGTCCTTGTTGTAGGGCAACACAAGTAGCTTCATTTTTACAAGGATTGCCGTTAGCAGTGCATGGGTTAATCTGAAAACAATACATAATATTGTAGAATTAATATGAAAGTTGGTAACTTTGAAGTATTACTAAGAAGGAATTCTGATGGAATTATTCACCATTTTAAAGTAAATATTCACGAAACGGTATTAAGTGTATAACGAGAATATGTTCATATAATGTTTATATTAAATTATGTTATACACATTTAAAATTAAGTGTCTCAATTAATTAATAAAGTGTGTTTATTTATTTTAAATTATTGTGTAAACCTATTTTTAGAAAACATTTTTTTTTTGTAGTGACCAAAACCATGTTTTGGAAATAAAAACATTAAAGCAACAACACTGCATCTATATTTTTCTTTTTTATTCTTTCTATCCTTGTCAATAAATGCAAATTTGTATCAGTCAACAAAATTATAAACTTCAGTGAAGGTGTTATTTAATTTGATACTTTAAACAAAAATAATTTAGGATTTTAACAATTTTATAAAAAAAAGTATTAACTGAATTTATTGATTACAATTATTTTTAAGTTAAATAAACGATAAATAGTGATTTTTAATATATTTTACATAATTTTATACAAGTTGAAATTATGTAAATAAACCAACTGCAACAACTGCACAAACATATTGGTATAATATTATTATAATCTTATGTCTTGATTCCAGGGGTTATGTAAATAATATGGTAAAATTATATAACATGATTTATTTTCCAGAACTTATTGATATACAAACACAATATGACTTAATTAACTACATATATATAAATTTACCGTAACATCACAGTTGGGTCCAGTATATCCTGAACGGCAAAGGCAAGTAAAGTTATTTACACCCGGCTCGTCTTTACACATGGCTCTCTCTGGACAAGTATCATTGCGGCAATCTGACTTTTCTTCCTGACAGTTAATTCCACTATACCCTGAAATTATAAATTCAGCTTTATAATACGGGAATATGAAATATATTAATTTATTCACTAATAACATGAACCCTTCATGCATAGATTCAAATCATTCTTTTTTTTTTAAATTCTTATGTAAATAAAAATTTTAAATTAATAATTGTACCTTGCCGACACTGGCAACGATATCCTTGAGGCAAGTCAATGCATGTGGCACCATTATAACATGGTTGTGAAGAGCATTCATCTATATCAATCTCACATCGCCTGCCTGAGAATCCAGCAGGGCAGAAACATTGAATTCCATGACCTGAAATCATATAATTAGACAATTTATACTTATTTCATAACACTTAAATAATATTCAATTCTAAAATATTCACATATGAGAATAATATGATTTGTTTTAATATAGACAACCTACAAATAGTTTAATTTGAATTTTTAACTAATAATAATAGTCAATTTTTAAAAGACAATTGACATTGGGGAGAAAGTTGCATTAAAACATAGTTTTATATACAATTTGTACTAATAACAAAGACTCAAAAACATAGTAAGATTTTAAATAGGGGGAGGATCAGGTCATACAAAAAGTATAATTTAAATAAGCTAGTTAATATCTCTGTCATAAAATTTTTTAAAACATTGAGTTTTATTTTCACCGGTTAAGTGGTAATCTTAGTACCGGTATTGTGTTGTTATATTTCTGACCTGACCCAGGTGTAACAGTAAATTGTGGGTGTAGATAAGGTAAAAATTCCTCTTCAGTATATATAATTTCTACTTTTTATTTCAAATCCAAATATCAAATAAATGATAAAAAAACTTGTAACGAGTGCGTCATATTTAAAAAATATTTACATACCCATTGGTACGCAAAGACCTCCATGCTGGCATGAATTTTCTGTACATTGAATAGCTTGACACTCATCACGTGTTGAAGCTCCTGGACTCGATGTTTTTGTGTTGGTTGAACATTCTAAGCAAAATGTTTGTCCACTGAGAGATTGGTAAAAGTTTGCAGGACAGAGAGTACATGGTGACAGTCCAGTATCTGAATATTGTCCAGGAGGACACTTTGCTGAAATAAAATAAAAAGTGTACAAAGTTAAAGTATATTATTTGAAATTACACAAAGCGACAATACATTATTCCTACTCTGATAATAACTCTTTACTGAAGAAATTTTTGTAGATAATGTTATTAATCGTTTTTATCAGTAATTTTAACAATTTAATATTAATAACGTGGAGCAAAACAAAATGTTATCTATTATAGGCCTAAAAGTGAAAAAAGCAAAGGAAAATGTTTAATTGAAAATGTAATGCAATCAAACTGATATTAAACGTATAATTCTAATACTTTTGCTTGCACTAATACAGTTCCTGCTGTTTGTTGGAGGTGAATTAATTTTGTATTTGAAGAAAATAAATTAATAAATGATTCATTGCCAATAAATACTTTTGTTTAAACAAAAAAGAAAGCGATGATTGAGGCATGTAAAAAACCTTAAAAATATAGTATATACAGTCAAAATTAAGATAAGATAAGATAATTGTAATATCTAGTTAGATGTTTAAAACACAAAATAGTTCATATAATTCCTTGTAATGGCTTCAAATGAAAGACAAAGTCATTGTGAGAAAATTTACCTTTTATACATTGCACAAAAATTGGCTATATAAAAATTAAAATGTTTAACATACAAACTCACCTCTACAGTAATCTTTGCCAGGAGCTGCTGGTTGATAGGTATACGTATTAGCAGGACAAGCTTGACAGTCTTTGTATCCTCCAGTAGGTGGCTCTGATGTATAGCTGTTACGAGGGCATTCTAAACATGGTACTAAGCCTGTGGGTGAATATGTGCCATAACCACATACTGGTACACAGTCATGAAGGCTCTTGGAACCTAAAATGATGCAAGTTTAGTAACATCTCATAATTAATTATTGTACTGTTCATTAACTTAAATATATACATCAATGCCGAATAATCATAGATGAACTTATTGACTTAGCAAAGTAGGATGTTTATAAAAGCAGAAAGGTTTTTTATCGTTCTTTGTTGGACAAAAGCTATACCAAATGCATATCATTGATGATCTAAAACTACAAAAAATATTCTGAAAACCCACCTTCTTCACGAGTATAAGTTCCTAGAGGACACCGTATGCATGATCCTTGTCGGTCTCTGTCCTGAAAAAATCCTCGCTGGCAGTATGTGCATGTTTTTTGTTTTATTCCTGCAAATGTTCCTGCTGGACAATGTACTGAAATCAAAGGAGCAGAACATACATAAATATGTGTAAAAATAAAATTGTATTTGATAGTAAACATTATTTATTTAAAAAGTTTATTCAGAAATAATATTTGTAAGAGATAGAAATAGTATGTCGTATTACTGTATACTAAATTACTTAATACAAAATAAATGACAACATCTTTTATAAAAAACTTCAGTACCTATATGAACTAGATAGAAAAGTTTTAAAATAATAATAATTTAGTTGATTACTTACACTAAATTATGTGTATCAAATGTTTGTATTATATTTAAGTTTAAACAATAACCAGTTATACATATACTCTTTAAGACCTTAATTTTTTGCTAAACTACCGTAATATAGTTTTAGAAAAATGTGGTACTTACAGCAACGTGGTACTTGATTTGTGTCCATGTTGAGAACTTCTCCAACATTGCAAGTGAATCCTCGAGTGATAGTAGATTTAAGTGCACGTAGTGGTGGACACTGGTTGCCTATAGCAGATACATTAAGCAGAGGTTCGATAACTGCACTGGCATAAGGCACTGATAAGTCAAAGATAAGATTTAATGTAGAGCCACAAAGATCATAAAGTTGGGGCTGTCGAACAGCAGGCAAAATCACTAGAATAAAATCAACCTGTAAACAGATAAAATATAATTTAAAATGATTACTTTGATTACACAGTTACATTACAGACTATTTACATTTTTGAGTCGTCAGATCAGAATTATTTGTATATATAGCAATGTTTAATAAAACAAAAAGATTAAGCCTGGAAAACAATTGAAATTAGTGTGAAAAAGTATATCTCGAAGTCAGTTATATAATAACAATAACAATTGATTTTTATTACATATGTTTTCTTTATGCCAATAAGACTAAATAAGATGGAGGAGTAACATGACACACAGAAACCAGTTGGTAGCTTAAACCTATGCCATTGATATTATTATCTCTGAACCTATGTAACTGCGCCGTAGGTTCGAACTGTAGCAAGCTAGGTAATGAGTTATTGAGTTACAAAATATAATACAATATGTTTTTCTCAACATCTTTACTATATGCCAGTGTTTTGTAACTGAACTGCTATTATGTATGCCTAAGTAGACACTGTTATAAAACAAAGTTTTAAGAATTTTTTCAATGTCTCTGCAACTAATTTTAATCACAAGAAATTATATTTTTTTGTGAAATAAATCACAGTAAGTTTTTGATCACAGATTGTTCTACAATAGAAATTATACAAAATTGTAAGATCTGGTATAAGTTCAATATTTTAAAATTATTATTATTAAATATGTACATGGTCATAATATATTAAAATTTGTTTTCTTACATTAAACTTTATCTGATAAATTATGTTTATTTTAATAATTTCCATTATTTTTTGTGATTTTATTCAAAATTGCTTACAAACTCAATAACTTGCTTGGTTATAATAAATCAAGTGGTTGGTGGTTCTAAGGTTACCGTACCTGAACAACATTATCTTCTAATAGTTGTGGCTTTTGGTTGATGAACGAAACGTTCATGTTCACATTAACAGCTGAACAACGTGTGCTGAGTACGGTATTTATCTGTGCATAGTACTGCTGCATTAGATCTGTGTATTGTGTCAGACATGATGGTGAGACTGCTCCATTGGCTCTATATGTTACAGTTGATATAACATGGTAGTCTGCTTGTTGAGTATCTATACACAAAATTAACAACTTATAGCCAATTTTTATTTATAATCTGTTAATTAATTTTAAAAGTTATTGGAGGATTTAAAAGCAAGTTTTAAATTTTTATTAAAATTCAAATAAGCTAATAAAAATTAACACAGGTTTATTTAAATCTTAATCTCACAAGTTATCCTAATATAGGTGTTCTAGAGTTTTAAGTAACTACTAACTTTTAATCCACACTGGATAGGTTCACTCTGTCTTTCATTTTATAATAGAATAGCTGGCCCGATCTGGCTTTGCACGGATAGACAAATCAAAGTTAAATGTATATTAACAAAAAAAAAAATAAATCAATAAATATATTACACTATGTATTTCTTATGGGAATTTTTAGTAACTTTGACCCCCCCCAAACCCCCTAAAATTTTGAATTTTTTTAAAACCTTTCTTAGCGAGCACATAGGGCCTTAGAGGAAGCTTCATACCAAACTTCATTCCAATCCGTTTGGTGGTTTTTTTTAGTAACTATGACCCCCCCAAACTCCCCCTAAGATTTCAAAGTTTTTGAAACCCTTTTACAGCCAGCACCTAAGGCCCTAGAGGAAGCTACATACCAAATTTCATTCCAATCCGTTTAGTAGTTTTAGAGAAATCGTGATTTTGTAACTTTGACCCCCCAAACCCCAATAAAATTTCAAATTTTTGTAAAACCTTTCTTAGCGGGCACCCACGGCCCTAGAGGAAGCTACATACCAAATTTCATTGCAATCCGTTCGCTAGTTTCTCAGATTTCGTGATGAGTCAGTGAGTGAGTGGTATTTGGATTTTATATATGTAGTAATCCACTGATGTTACTTTAGTTTTGGTTTGTTAAGTTTGTAATTATTGTAAACTAATTAACCATTTATTTATTTAGTTTCTTACAATAAGCAATATTTTTTCCAACTCAATTTATTGCATACATTTATTTATTTATTAGTTTTTTTGCAGGTTATGTACATATTTTGGATTATATTCCCTACAAAATAATACAAATTTAAAATGATTAAATGACAACATTGCTTTACCTTCAGAAACACAGTCTGGTACTACAGATGTAGGTGACCATGGTCTCTTCTTATATTCACAGCTGAAAGTTTTGACAGGCTCTCCGTCAGTGAACCTACGGACAATCAATAGTCAATTAATCTAACCGAACTTATAAAAGGCAAAGTTAACTGCCAAGGTTTTTCACATTTCATTTTGTAAAATAATTAAAAACTTGTTTTACCTATATCCAGGACTACATGTTGCTATACACTGAAGACCTTTCTCTCCTGACAAACAGTTAAGGGCACCATTTGCAGGTGGTTTCAACTCCCAGTCAACACAAGGAGTAGCTTGTACAGCTACCTGAAAATCAAATTTGAAATAAATTATTGAATAGAGGTTAAATTTATAAATTGTTTAATACATGATTTCAGATAATTTTTTATTTGAAACTTCAAGTAAAAGAGCACTATTCTTTAAATCAAGTTATTAAAATGTAAGGTTTTCAAGACTTTCTGATAGTTAATTTCTTTTTTAATTATTGAGGCATTATATGAAGTCCTGTACATGGGATGATTCTTTCAAAGGAAATATTCGAGATAGAACAAATGAATTCCCATTATATGATTGGATGTATGTTCATTAACAACAATATTCCTTAGCTGTAAATATTTGAACAGCCTTATCAAAATATACTTGTTTTGTTTAAAAAATTATTTATTTATTTATTCAAACTATTTTGATAGACAAATTTAAAATTCCAAATTCTTCATATTTGCATTAACTATTAAATTTCTTGATCCCTTTTATTTTAAGTTAGTGAAAATATTTAAATGCAACTTACTATTTAATGGTGGTTATTTAAATTAGATATTAATTTGGTAAAAAATATTCTACCTAAATTCTAATGCAAGTTTTCTTAAAAGTTTAGTCATAGCAAATAAGAACAAGCCTCTGAAGATTTATTCAGTTTTTTTATAACCAAGTGTTACTTGACAATACCACCTTCAGGACCCTTTAACTTAACATACATGGAAGATGACATATCAATCAGGATAGTAAATGATAAGCACAAAAAAATATTCAGAAAATAGGAGAAGATTTGGATAAAAGTCAATACCAAATTACTTAAAGTAACTTTTTATATATTACAAAATAAATTTAAAATATAGTATATTGTTTTTCTTAATTTCTCATATTTTTGTACATAAATCTACCCTGCGCCCTTCTCATGGCACACTTGCCAATGACATCTAAATACAGTTTGAAAGTGATTCTATGTTCACTGTGGCAGTTATTCCGGAACAACATAAATGATATCTCTAGTTTTCAACATATTAGTCCTTGACACTGTTTGTGAGTTGTTGGAATAATTTTTTATTGTTGTAGGCTACTGTCTGGAGAACTTATATTTATGTAGTTTTAAGTTTGCACAATTAGTTTGCTCATGACAAGTGTTTATATAAATAGTGAGCGGTTTTACATTTTTGTTTACGTGTTTAAAATAAATAATTTTAAATAGTTAAATATATGTAATATATAAATGTGTGTTTTCTAAAATGGATCTGCAACCAGGGCCAAGTAGATGGCCAATAGATGTACAAATTCATGTAATGTCACAATGAGTAAAAACAAAATTTTTGGCTGGTCGGTAATTTTGTAAATATTATTGTAAATTGTTTATTTGTTTATATTCTGTGTATAATTGAATCAAAGAAAATAATGATGTACCCTGGTAATGAAAAAAAAAAAAACATCTTTGGGTGTCTGGCCCACAAATGCAGGGCGCAGGGTACTGGAATAACCAAAATTTAAAAAATCAATTATTTTGAGCTGAAAATAATGTAATGACATATGGGATCACAAAAATATATCTAAAGGTTAGTTTTAATACAAAAATAATTTACTAATTTTCAGCAATGAATGTGAATCATGATCAAATAATATATTTTGCGCTCTTACCTGGAAATGACACATGGCTTTGTTGCCATATTTATCACTGGCCACAACGGTTACATTTTCAAAGTTTCCGATAGGAATTGTCGCTTTGTCTGGAACAAATGTGACAGTAACATCTCCTGATTCATCAGATACATTAACACGTCGTCTAGTTTCATTGAAGTTGACAACATAGCTGTCTTGTCTATCAACCAATTCAATAACATAACTTTGAGGGCAGCTCAGAAGTGGAGGAGTTTCATCTAAACAATGAACATTTGCAAATATTATGCTTCAGAACGTTATATAAAAATATTAGCAATAATTAATTTGACATATAATAAAACCACTATTTGAGGTCGATTTCTTACCTACAACAGTGATGTTAATTTCACAAATTGCAACATTTCCATCAAAATCAAAAGCTACGTATTTAACAGCCATATCTTGGAAGGTTGTGACAGGAGTTCTAAAACTCTGAGGTTTCACTTCAAGCCTTGCGATTGCACCACTGTTGTCAACGGCAACAGGTTCAGTTAAGTTGACAGCTTGGATTCCATTAACTCCTTTTCGCACTATAATCGGCTGTTGAGGGCAATTTTGGAACACTGGTGGCTCATTGTCTAAAAAATAGGTAAACAAATAGTAAGTAAAACTGGTTAATTTTAAGGTATATGTTATCTACATTAATTTTGGTGTCAGTTTTATATGAGTACAAAATTGTATTTACAACAAAAATGTAAATTATGTACAAATATAACTAATTCTATGGAGCGAGAGAAGGTCTAGTTTATTAAAAGTCAGTAAAGTCAGTTTAATGCCACTATTATAAACACTGTGTCCACAGTGTTATAGAAATAACCACTTCTACCAATTCTTAACTCTTTTATGAAAATCTTTATCTTAGTCATCCATTATTCTCTGTTGTTTATTTACACTGAATGATGATCATTGAAAATTATATGTTTTTTGTTGCTGTAAATGTTATTCTTAAACAAATAATCCCTCTTCCTAAAAATAATTCCATTGATTAGATCTACTATGTGACGTTAATATGGAAACTCTGCATACATGTAATCACAAAAATAATAAAATCTAAGCAACTTGTAACAATAATTCATAACATTTAAAAAATTTAAGATGAAATTAAATCTGATAATATATTTCAAAGTATTTTCGCAGCTGTTCTTACCAACACAAGGCGAATATCCATAATCATAACCCAACAGTGGCTCTGCTTTAGGTTCTTCACATCCCATGAGCTCAAATTTAAGACATGCGTTGTCCATGTAACTAACAATTCCTGAAAAATATACAACCATTTAGAACCAATTCACTTGTTTTAACTAACTTTCGTTCTTATTTATTCCAAATGAATAATTTTGTACTCATTTTCAGAAACTAGTTTTCACTAAAAACATTTACAACTACCTATAGAAATAGCTACTATAGAACATAGATTTTTCTGCTCCTCAAACTAACCACAATAGAGATGTTTCCTGAGTTCTGTTACTTTGTACTCGAGAGCGCAAAGTAGTTTGACTGCTCTCTCTCGTTATTCAGTCAAGTTCATAGCCACTAGACATAGCAACATTCAGTAAGAAGAAAACTAAATATACAAATTTTATAATTACTCTGGACTTTTTGTTAACTTGTTAATACTATTAACATTCAACTTTAATTCCATATAATTAATAAAATTGCAACTAAGCAAGACATTCAGTTTAAGAGCTTTACCCTAAATGGCTATAAACATGGATGCAAAATTTTAATTTTACCAGCATTTATTTGTGACTTTTATTTACTCATAGGGAAATAAAAACTTTATTTCTATCGAGGATTGCCGAACTCCATTTCACATTACATGGCAACGCTTTCTACAGAACAATAAAATAGAATTGTATACTCTTAACAAATAACTACATTATATTATATGTTTAGCTATCTGTATTTATAAAATAAACTAAATTGTGTGACAGATTTTGGTCACATGTATCATTTTTATAAAAATGCATCCCGAAAAAGAGTTTTATATAATAAATTATAGAGAATGATTATTTCTTTTAAATAAAATAAAACGTGGTCACATAATTATTGGAACTGAAACTAAATATTTTGACCTCGGAATTTAACTTTTTACTTACCTAAAATAACAAATCTTGCTTGTACATATTTAGGTAGTGTGATCATTGCCAGTTCTCCATAGTTTCCTGGATCTCGCATTGTTAAATTGAAGTTAGGAAAGTAGACAACGTAATTTTCACTTTCAGCTTGTTTGTAGAAAAATCTTATTTCAGTTGGTCGTCCAACAATATCATTGGTAACCACTCCTTTCACAAGAATAGCCTATTCAATCAATACATTTTTATTTAGGAAATGAACAGTAAAGTTATAAGTAGTTGTTTATACAGATTTTTCAAAAATCAGCTTACATTGCTAAAATTACCTTTAAACTTCAATCAGCAAGTGTTTAGAGTGAATTACCTAATAAGGTTAGACATGGGGTGTCACCAATATGAAAAGAGAGTTTAAGTAATTACTGCGAATTCACAGGATCGGTTGTGGCATGTTTATTCTACACCCAGATGTTTTATTCAATAATAATGTTAGTAGACCTTCATGGTTTATTACAGGAGTAAATATTTTTTAAATAAGTCAATGATTTTAATGTGAAGAATCTCTTGCCAATAAATCAAAATAACAAGATTATCAATAATAATAAGAGGTAGGAATATGTTTTTTTCTAATGGAGAAGACATTATACTCTGGAGGCAGAATTAAAGATTAAAAAGAACCAACAAGAAGCCTATAACTTTTCAGAGCGAAACATGGGTTAACGAGGAAGATGTTAATAGCAAAGTTCGGAGTGATATCACCAAAAAAAACAGAAAGAACATATTTCTAATTGACTTTCTACTGGAATGATAAATTCCTCTGTCAAAGAAAATCACCTCATAGTATCTCATGTAGGCAATAAAGATGGCTTTGTCGAAATAGTGTTGCTTATTTTCCAGTCAAAAGTTACTAATAATTACCACAAAGTGTTGAACAAAGTATAGGTACCATACAACTCTATAATGAGAGTTTGGGTGAGAAATAATATGTAGCTTTCCATTTTAACTTTAAATTTATGTATATATATTTTAGATGTAATTAATTTTGTTTTTTGTTTTAAATTTGCTTTATTCTCATCAGAAAAACAGTAAACATCAATATCCATCAAGTATTGTAATAGTGTATACAGTATGTTAGTTTCATGGTTATTGGTATCCGAGTCACTTCAGATAGAAATAAGATAAGATAAAATTAATAGTAAGTTAATTAATAGTAAGTTAATGTGATTAATCTTTCATGAGACATTTTTGGTTGATATGATTCTTACGATGCATTTCGGGACTACAATCCAAGTTATTCACTTCGTCAACTACACATAAAAACACTTTCACATAGACATTAAACTTTTTTTGCTGGATAATGCTGATCGGTGTATAACATCGCGTGGTCCATGGTACAATGTCTACTATTTGTGTGTAGCTAAAGAACAGTTTTTTTGTGAAATACGAGGGCTGTGTCGTAAAGGTTGTTACTCTAAAATGGTAACTGGTCATTCAATATATTATCTGGATTATTTTAAAATTATTTATAAATTTCAAATTCTTTGATTGCATGAGTCTTTCCTTCGTACAAATGTAAAGGTATGTCAACATGTGTATACGAATGATTAAAGTCTATTAGATTTTGTACAAAGTTTGAATTTACTTTACACTTGCTATCGGCAAGTCTTCTTTGAAACGTTCCAGATAATATATTGAATGAAAAGTTGTTATTTCAGAGTAACAAAATTTACGACACAGCCCTCGCCTTTCACAAAAAAACGATTCTTTAGCTACACATAGATATTAGACAGTGTACCAAGATGTATATTCTAGTGTTTTAACGTTAATTTTGTGTTTTATATGTTTAATTGACTAAGTGGATAACTTGACAATGGGATTGCGGTCCCGAAACCCATCGTAAGAATAATCTTAACTAAAAAATTCACAAGACGGATTAATCACAGGTAATATTTATTATTAATATTATCTTATTTCTGTATGTTAGTGTTAAAGTTTAACAAACTATTGTTAAAATTGAATTTTCCGTTGTGTTTTCTGAGTTTACTTTTTTCCAGGTTCAGTGTTGCTCCAAAATAAAAACGTTTTGTATCAAACTTTCTTGGAAGTGAAGTTTAAATGCCAAAAATAAAAATTATAGAGCCAGATATTGGGCAGAGCATACTGCTATATTTCTAAAATTATAAAAACAGTACTAGACTTACTTTTACTCTGAAGACTTGGCCGAGATCTACACTAACATATGTGAATGCTTCTTGTTTTCCACACCATCCAGTGACTGAGTTTAGTCTGATGTTTTTCGCTTCGTAATTTGGTCTGTAATAATAAATTTGAAAATAGATAACATTTTATGACAAATTAAAGAAGATACTTCTAGTAAATAATGTAATACATTTAAATCTATAATAGATATACAGTAAAACCTCTTACATCCGGATCAATGTGGCGCCGGTCGATCCGCATATAAAAAAATCCGGATTTGAGAGAGGTTTTTTTTAATATGGGTAATTTGGTTGAAATTAGGGATGGGTCGATTCTCGATACCGATTTTCGATACCGATTACCGATACCAAGAAATACTCAGTTGTCAGAACTGCCCGTTCTCGTATAGACTCCGTGAATGTAATCTCCGGTATTTGCAATCGCATTCTCTGTATTTTAACTCAATTCAGCATTTAACAATAAATATCAGTAGGGAAAATGTAAAACATTATTAATTTTATGTAAGTAGACATTTTCCCCAGTAAAATGTTTTAGGCAATTGTTTCCTTTCTTAAGTAAACGCTTCTTGTTTTATTTTTATTCATGCGTAGGCTGTTATTTGTACACAAGAAGTCTAGAGTAGGCTCAAGGTCAAACACTTATTGATTCGTTTGTTATCGTGTCTATAGAATTAGGGTGTCTACTGTGAAGAAAAATAACACATTTTATAGATCGGTAACAAAAGTATTTAAACTTTAAAGTAATAATTTTATTTGTTTGAAATCGGGTAAAACTTGTTGGGACTTACGTTACCCATGATTTATGATTTTTATGGGAGTTCCGACGGAATTCCTTTGTTTTACTTTTTACAGCCCAACTCAAAAACATCATTCGCTACTGCAGTATTTAGTCAAAAATATTCATTTTTGATAGATATATTTATTATTTTTTACTATGCCGGATATCGGAGGTTTCGGATATGAGAGGTTCGGATTAGAGAGGTTTTACTGTACATGTATTCTAACATATAAACGTTCTAAAAATATCTGTTATGTTATTTTAAAGATGCATTTTGTATGTAACTAGTAAGGCCCCGTGAAAAATCACAGACACATTAGTTAGATACACATCGGAAAAATACAATTTAAAAACAACATACTTTTTTTAGGCCTACCTAACTATGCTGACGGGGATTTTTAACTCGGTAAATGTGTGCAGTTATAAGGATTATAAAACTTTAGGCCTATTTGTTAAAATTTTGTATTTTTATACACTTTATTATATATTTAAACAAAGATAAAAATGATATCTTTTAATGACTTTTATTTCATATTGATAGATCAAGTGATTTAGAAGTTATTATTATTAGAGTGAAGAATTTAATAATAAAATATATGTTTCTATGTTATACAAAGATGTACGAATGTTTCCGAAGCTAAACAAATAGCTACTGGTACGGTATCTCTTCTTTAAATTTGTAAAAGTGAATATATTGATGATAAAAGGTTGTATTTATATATACCTAGTTTATAATCTGAAAGCAAATCTTATAACATATTACAGCATACATTAGTTCTATCACTTTATATTTAAAAAAATCAACTTCTCAAGAAATTATAATGATTGAAGTTGTAAACATAACCTAAAAATATAATCTATGCTTGTATTACAGATGATGGGTGAAATCAGCTGTTTTATTATATAGTTACTAACATACAGATGTACACTCGCTTTTATAGGAGTTGATTCTGGATAATTACTCACCTTTCTGATGTAGCATTTATAGCAGAATCCGGAATTTTTCCTGATGCTAAGCCCAATGGCTTCACAACTCTGCATTCAGGTTCTCGGATACATGTAATAGGTCGTGGATTTATTAAGATGTAACCAGGTTTATTGCAACCAAATTGTACTTCTGATCCCTAGAAATAAAATGAAAGTTTAAAAATTATTCATTAAGGTGTTAATTAAGCTTATTTAATATTGACATGCGTATACAAGGGAATATTCCTTAATCTATTATAATACAATTTTGTATTTTGCAAAGATGAAATTCTTTAATAAAAACATGATGTTTATTTTAGACACACGTTTTAAATAGTTTTAATGAAAAAGTCTACTTTTATTTTAGGTTAGTGGTTTTTAACATAACGTAGAAAATTTATATTACAATAATTTTGTCACCCATATTGTTTGGATAGTGGAATTTATTATCCAACGCCACGCGGGTTCTTTTGTCATACATACTCACGTCCACAAAACGTGTGCAACATGCTGCTTATCTGTATAGAAGACATCGTGCAATCGGCGCTGAGGCTGGACGCACGTAGTAAGAAGTAAGTAAGTAAGTTTGGATAAAATTGTGATATAAAGCAAAGATTTACAAAAACAAATATACAAACTTTAAAATATTTTAATGGGATTGTTCTGCAAATTTACTTCATTGAATGCTCAAAATTTAAAAGTATTCCTTTAAAAAAATTTTATACAAAAAAGAATTAATTGCTTTATACATACAAAATAAATAAATAGTACCACACAAACAAAAATTAAAGAATTGTTTCATTGCATAACAAATAATATAATTATATATTTTGCTTTTAAATAATAAACACAATTTACTCAAGGGAAGAATATTCACCTGTTCATAGCTCATAGCATGCTGGGAACCATCAACTGGTCTACCAGGGTCTTCACAAACTGGACCTTCACAACGGAGATCACCAAAGTCCCATACTCCATTTGCCTGGCAACGCACAACATTGTCATTTCTATCAGTCTGTCCTGCTAGTTTAAATGTGTCTTGGCAACCAAAAAAGAAAGAAGATTGATACCGAGTATCAAGGTATTTTCCATATTCAGCTCCTGGAGTTGGAACTGGAAGGCCACAATCTGCACGAGGACATGATGGCAACATGCCTGAAAGCCAATAATCTGGAAAACCCTAAAACAAATAATATGCAAATTAAGTCTACAATATCTACCAAATGTTTACACTAATATGCTAATGGAGCACAAAATAAACAAACTGCAAAGTTATTAAAAACGTTAAATTTATGTAAATTAATATAATTATATATCTGTACTTTAAGAGGTTTATATTTTATTAATACTACATGACATAAATGAAGCATATATGACTGAAGCATGATTTTGTTGCAACATATAAAAAAAATACTGTATTTGATAATATTAAAAAAATAAAAAATAAAGACACTCATATAATTCTTTAAAAAATAAATAAATAACTCTTACTGGTTTTGGGTCATAAACACATTCTCTGAAGCCAGATGTTGCTGTGCCGCGGAGCTTTCTTCCTGTATTTCCACATTGTAAAGTTACATTTCCTTTAAATGGGACTAGGACGCTGTCTTTATCTGGTCGGAGAACAGTCAACCCTTCATTCTTATCGTCAGGTAGAGATACACATTTTGCATCTGCAAATTATACATTACATTATAAATTTTCCATGAAGTAGAATAAGATTCAAACAAACTCAATCAATCAAAATTATGACTTAGTATGTTTAAGCTATGAAATTAATTTTGTCTAGTCAAACTTTACACACAATTATTAAAAATATGTTTTGTTTCAGCAATTTTTATTGTTATTATTTTTTTAAGGTTGTCATTATTTGTTATTCAAGTTATTAAATTATCTTAATGTTTACCACAAGAAGTAATTTCTGTAAAACCAGGGGTACCCACAGGGGGGGTGGGTCATGACGCAGACTATGTCATTGGGATTCTAGGGGGGGGGGGGGGGTTGAAAAATGTTGAGGAAACACACAAATTAGAAGCAGAGTACTTCAAATTAAAGACAGAATATTAATGTGGAATAATAGTGGTACAAAAATGATTAATTATAAAAATCTTTAAAGGCATAAATAAATAACCAAAGCTAAGACTTAATATGGAACTTTAAATTGTGACATGAAAAAGTTGTTGTGTGAGGAACGTTTTTGTTTTTTGGTCAGAGCCAAGATGAAAGCATAAAAGTTTGAGCCAATAAGTTAAATTTGATGAAACATGTTTTTTCAATAAATTAGCTCAAGTAGTTTAGTTATTGCAGCAGGTTAAAGATATGATTAAGTGTGCGCCAGAATCTCGCTCAATTCTCACGGCGCACACCGACCGTCTTATTATAGCAGTACTGGCACATGATTTATTGTCTCTAAGGTTTATTGAGTTTCTTACATAGCTTTAGTAATACATTTTAGCTGTTTTTCCCCGTTAATAAAAAAATTGATTTTCACTAACCACCCATCATTTAAGGTAAAATGATTTGGAATGTTGTATGATACTAATGATTTATTTTAAATCTAAACATTGTCTATCACATAATCAACATGGCTTAGCAAACTATACACAATGATATTTAAGTGCATTATCATTATGTTATTATACTGTACAGGAATAAATCAATAATACGGTATGAATAATGAATCAATGTTAATAACAGTATGAAAAAGTAACGCATAATACCGAAAAACGTAGTATGTAACAAACAATGACAACATCAACAAGCCTTAGCAAACTATATATCATGACAATTATTAAGTGTATTAATATTACGTCTTTATACTGTACAGAAGTGAATAAATAAAGCCTCGTTACTGTAGGAAAAAGTAACGCATAATAACGAATTACAAAGTATATACCAAGTACAAACAAAAAGCTATAACTTTATCGATGTGTTCCTGTTACTTGGTAAATAAAAGTCTACTAGGCTAAGAAAGCGACTACTTTGTCAAGTGATTCCTGATAGGGGCAATTCTTTTTTTAAATAAAGAAAAACTTGAAAAATGTGCATAATAAGTGTCACAGAGTCAGTGCGAAGGCGGGTGAATGAGCACTGAACGGCCGCTGACGCTCGGGACTAGGGTGACTTATGGCCAGCCGCCATTTTGGTAACATGAAACTCTGCGCCCAGCGCGGTACACTCGCCGAAGTCCAGTCAATATTTTTTTTTATAACTACAGTAAAGTCCGGTTTATCCGGCCTCGTTTTATCCGACCCCTCGGATTATCCGGCCCAGCATCCAAAGAATATAACAGCAAAAAAGAGGTCAGAATATGAAAAACAATAAAAGACATTTTTTCTAAATTTTTTGAATTTATTGAAAAATAAATTTCTATTGAGAAAAATAGCACGAAGTTATTCTGGTATTTTATTTCTTTGACAATTAACAAATGTAAAATCTTTAGTTAAATGCATTTTAACAAGTTTTGAGCCTTAAAATTATATTTAAATTCAATAATTTGCCATAAGATATTTATAAAAAATTAGTCAATTCACTTTATATTCTTCATTAAATTTTAATTTGCTCCATCATTTTTATACAACTTTTAATGCAAAATTTGTTTGAGGTTTTTATACAATATTGTACTTACAGTACTCTAGTTAAAATATGTTACACTTGTAACAATGGTTGTATCTACTATAATAAACCCCAAGATTTGGTCCATCAATTTGTTGTTTTATTGAATGATTCCAATTTAAATTACAGTAGTACTGTAAAGTTTTCTCAAGTACGTTTATCACCTTATTTTAACCCTATACCGGATTATCCGGCTTTTATGGTATCCGGCCTGGTACTCCGCCATATTAGGCCGGATAAAGCGGACTCAAATGTAGTTAGTGTTGTTTTGTTCATTATCCACAACTACTGGAAAATTGTAATTATGCACTTTAAAAAATATATTTTGTAAAATCATTTTGTTCATTATAGTATTGTTATTGTTAAGTTAGTAGTAATGTTTACCTAGTTTTGTGTGTAAATATTATAAAATTAATAGTATACCTTGTGGTACTTAACCAAAGTAAATTTATTCTTTAATCATTATCTCTTGTTTGTATCCTACAGGGAGTTGCTACGTACCTTTTCAAAAAGACTGGACTCAATATTTTTTTTTATAACTAGTTAGTTATTTGTTCATTGATCACAACTACTGGAAATTTGTAATCAGTCAATTTTCAAGATAGTAATTTGTTTTTATGTGTTCTTGTGGTTGGAAATAAATTCATTATTTTCAGTTTCAATTAGAAAATGTACCAGCAAATTCTTCTATTTTTAGCTTTATTTTATTCTATTTGTACGTTAATAAAAACATGTTTCAGTGGCAAATTGGTTTTATTTGAACTAACTATTATTGGAGGGGAGGTATTACAAATTGTGGGGGGGGGGGGCGGTGTCATTAAAGAGGGGGGGGGGGAAGGGGTGATGGGCACCCCTGGTAAAACTATTTAAAAAGGTCCACTTTTAAATTTACTGACCAATTATTAGATAACAATGCTTTGTATTATAGAGCAAAGAACTAAATTTCAGCCCAAAGTATAAATTTGAAATGATTCATTTTTTTTAATACAACCTAATACTCTCTTATTAGATTAAAGCAACAATATCTAATTAAAGATTGTTAACTGCTTGGATAAATTTTAATTTTTAGACATTAATAAATAAATAGCCTAGTTCTTCCTCTAAAATGTCTTATCATTTCCACTGATTATTTTTTAGTTACAGAAATAGTAATGATTTTCAAGGGAAAATAGATCAATGTGTTTATTCAAAGTTCGGATAACAGATTTTTTTAATCATTACGATGTTATTAAAGAAGTTCAGCTTACATTGACATTCTGGTACTGTCCCATTCCAAGCACCGCCAGAAGTACAAAGCAGTGAGGCAGATCCTGCCATGACATAACCAAAGTGACAGTGGAAGCTGACTAAATCACCAAAGTGATATGAGTCCTTGGTAGATAATATAATCCCATTCTCTGGTTCTTCCAAGTTAGGGCACATTACAGGAACACAAGTTTTGTTTCGTTGGAAAATGTCACCATCTCTTTCACCAGTTTCAGATTTGTCAATTGAAAATCCAGCAGTACCATTGCTCAAGAACAGTTCATAGCCAACATTACATACGCAGGAATAATTTCCAGGGCTGAAAAGAAATCATAGTTCATTACTGGTAACTAGTAAGCAAAAAACTTTATGTTGCATAATCATTTGGGCTGTTAGTATAAGGTTGTAAATAATTAGTTTGCTTTTTATTTCAGTTTGAGAGAAAGAAAACCAATTTTTCATTTCATTTGTATGCTAAATTTTATTGTAAACCTACTTTGCCTGCTTAACGCTACAACTGTCAATGTTAATGTTTTGCAACGCAAAGTCATTTCGGTGCGTGTGCAAGCATATTTTCAAAAATTTGCCAAATATAGTAATTGGATACCAATCCAAAAATGTTCTGTACCTTTTTTGTAGAGAAAAGTTCAAAAAATCCACATATGTAATTAAAAAAATTATTGATGTAAAATTGTAAAAGTTATAAGCTCAAGAAGCAAAAAAATGTTCAGTAACGAAAGGAAAAAGTTCAACATTAGGCCTACATAACAAGTACTGTAGTAAAATTTTTTTGTAATTTTTTCGTAAAAGTAAAAAGTTTCGTAATTTAGTTCTAAATAGAACTGTATAAAAACATTTATCTATTTCAAATTTCTTATTTTGAAAACACCAGTTTTTATGTTCCAAATACAAGACTGCTAACAAAACCGCCTAGTTTGAAACGTAATTTACTAATATATGCTTTGCCCAAAAACGAAATATTGTTATAACAAAGTGTAGAGAATAAATCAAAGAATTGAACTTTATACTTGTATATTACCTTATAATAAAAGTGTTTAACTTAAAATCAATTGAATTACAAAAGTGAGATGAAACAAATGAAACCTCGTGCGGACAAAGTAAATTCAAAATATGACCGTTGAAGACAATGGAAACAGCCTTGTTTTGCAAACTCAAGCGGTAGTATGAATTCTGTACAAATATGAACTTTCAACTGCTGTTTGAATAACATCTAACCTGTCAAATATAGTTTGCTCTACACCAAAGGAAAGATTGAACTTTGGTCTATAAATAGATATAAAAAAGTCTATTGAAATAATTTGAATTATAAGAGATATCTTGAACGCAAAATGTGCTGTTTTATTGGTTAAAATCTGACCAATTGCAAGAGACTACAAAACACCCCACAACTTTAGAACTATTTGTCCGATTTTTGATTGCATGGCAGTTTCAGATAGGTAAAAGTGTGATGAGTCCTTTAGTATACAGATATAACTCAGAAAAAATAACGGGCAGGCTGTAGGGAGAGACATAGAAATGGGAATTAAAGGTAGTTTCGGCGCATTAAAATTTGTGCGACATTGGCTTTTAGAAAACTTAAAAACTACAACGATGATTACGTATGTAAATATACGTTTTAGAAAAAACTTGTAAATGCAAAAATTTAAGTTTAGAATATTTTCTTTTCAACGGTTTTTGATTTACTGCGATTGGATGATTTTTAGTGGGTGAAATATTCAAGTCAAGTTGAGTTGTCACAGACTACACAATTCACTACGGCAGGTCGTTGAGACCACTCAATTTGAGTGGTCTGACAATTAGAGGGTTAATAAAAAAAAACTATAAAACACCAATCAGGCCAGTTGTAACATTTGAAGTCAACGCCTGGACGGTTACAGCTACTAGTACAAAGGCCTCGAAAATATTTGAACAGAAATGCCTCATTAAACATTACATGCTTGTACATAAAATGAGAAGAATAAGAAGAAAGCGAGTCCTAGAAGGTGCTGGATAGAGAATATGAGGGGAGACTTGAAGATCATGGAAATAATGAATTGGAGAGGAGTAAAGGACTGAAGAGAGTGGAAGCGTTTAGGGAAGGAAGCAAAGGGCTTCAATGGCCTGTAGAGTTGCAGAAGTAAGTACTTTGCTTTCCTACAATTATAATATTCATATTAAATTAAATGTCCTTATATGTTAATTAAAATAATTTATATAGTTAAATACCTTTTCTCATAGTTTAAAAATAGTGATTTTATTGCGATGGTATATATTATCACAATATCTGAATCCTCGCTATCTGTAAATATATTACTAAAAATATAAAGACATAATATTTTTGTCTATGCCATATGCTAAATGTATGTGCTTACCTATTAATACATTTCTGGTCACATCCTCCATTGTTGTCAGCACATTCATTAATATCAGCACATTCTAGCCTTGTACATCCCATAACTTCTAGTCTCAAACATGGAGCTGCCACAAAGTCCTAAAAGAAATTAAAAAGTATTAAAATAATAAATTTTGTTATGCTTGTTGTTATACCATTTTGTTATGAGATTAAATTAATCTCATTGAAAAGTTTAACAATAATCCTATGGTACAAACAATCCTGTGTAAATATATTTTATTTTTCAAGTACACTATCTGTGATTATTATGTATTTTATAGTAGTGTTGAATCAACACAAAATTTCACTTTGCCAAACTTACCTGGATTTTAAATTTAATATACTGTGCTTCAATGGGTACCGGAAGGTTCAACACTGATAAAGTGGGTTCAAGAATTCTAAATTCTACAGGTGTGCCATCAGGATTTGTATAGTCTTTCATAATGTCCGTTAGGTTGTTTGTATACTGAAAAATAAAAACAGAAACATTGAATTTATATTTTATGTCTTTTCATACAACAAAATATATTCCCTTTTGAAAGTGAAAAATTACCTGAATTCTGACTGCTGATGTGAAAGCTAAATTTCCATCTTGTCTTTGAACACTTTGTGTCCTGAATCCTCTTACTATTGTTGGAGCTTTAAGATCCAACAATACCCAATTAGCTCCTGCTTCCAGGTTGTTGCCACACCATCCTTGACCACTATTTAGACGGATCATCTGAAAAATTCAAAATGATGTTTGAACTATATAATATTTATCAGGTCTTGGGAACTTAAGGAAGATACTGTATGCTATGTTGTGTATTTAATGTAGTACGCATTTTATTACTTGTTATAGTAATTAATAATTTAAAGTTTTTAAAATTGGTTGTTATAGCAATGTTTAACATTTATGGCTGTTAGCCTATGTCATAGTCATACAAGTAAGCAATAAAAAAATAATTAGAAACATTTCTAAAATTGTTCACACAACAGTTATTTAGTTAATCATTTTAACATTTGGGTTACCTCTTTTGTAAAACCCTGTTCTGCACTAGATACTGTTATTGATTCATCTGGTATACCTCCAGTCGTAAGGCCTAAATCTCCAACAGGCCTACATTCCATACTTGCAGCAAAACCATTTCTACACTTGCATTGGAAACCTCCAGCAGTATTGATACATTCTGTAGAAGCTAGATCACACTGACTGCTTGCACATTCATTAACATCTGTAACACAAAATAAAGTTTAAATAATGTATTATTGCATTTTTAATAAATCAATTTTCAGTCATGGTTTTCAACATTGTTACTGTATTACTGATACATTTTTGGTTAGCTGATTTGTAAGTATACTACGAATGATATTATTATACTATTTTTGGTATAGTAAAATTAAGTTTTATGATGGCTATTCATTTATTACCCATATTACACAAATCTTTTTAAACAATAAAAGTTAAATTTAAATGTAAATAGTACTTTTCACCATACTACATTGTAATCTGCTGTTTTGCTAACATAATATTCGGGCCGAAAGTTATGATTTGCTGCCCTAGGCCTGCAAAATTTTACGACGCCCTAAGGCCGCAAAGTAAAACAACTGTGCATTCAAACAAACTCAATTGATACATTAATATGCAGCACGTGGTAAATATACCTGGGAAAACAGCTGATTATTGTATTGTTATTATTTAACGATATTAATGTTGTTGTTTTGTTTGTTGGTTATTCCTTGAACATTACTGTGTGAATTTAATGTTGAATTTACACTAGCCTAAGTAGTTTTTGTGATTAGTTTCATAGTTTTATTATTTATTTTAAACATTAACTAGTAAAATGAACATTCCTGCTTGATTGAAGAGGAAAGCTGAGGAAATTGTTAAAGATTTCTTACTTGATAAATATGTTATGTTTATTTTCAAATAAATATGGTTTAAAAAACTTATTTCCTCTAGGTCTACATAGTGGTATGGTGAAAAATTCTCAATTCTGCCGAAAGAGTTTTGCATTGCCCTCAAACGTTTTTAAGACCTCGACTGCCTCTCGGGCCAGCAAAGCTCCACTTTCGGCCCTTGGTGCAAAATATACTATTTTGATTACTCTGAAGAAAAATCATAAGACATAGTTTTGGAAAGACATGGCACTTGGAGAGAGATGGAAAGGAGGGGATACCTGCTTTCAAGAAGAAGTTTCTGCACAGTACTGCAATCTTTGTGCCATAGCACTCGAGTAAATGCACTGCACTCAGTGATCGAAGTCAACCGTAGAAAGCTCACCGTATGCTGTTACACTAATAAGACGACTAAGCGTAACTAGAATATCACTAGTAACCATTTACATTTTTACTAATGGGTGTCTTACTTTTTATTTGCACAACGCATGCAACAGTTAATTTTGCAGAAGAGTCGAATGTAGCATAGATAACCCTGAAGTTTTCCTGCTTTCAAGTAGTTTAACTAAAACTCGTGTTTTTATCCTGTTTATAATCAAATACTTCTAATAAAAATTGATAATTTG
Organism: Philaenus spumarius; assembly: GCA_018207615.1. Taxonomy (NCBI): domain Eukaryota; kingdom Metazoa; phylum Arthropoda; class Insecta; order Hemiptera; family Aphrophoridae; genus Philaenus; species Philaenus spumarius. The sequence goes on along the minus strand of JAGFPH010000059.1, from coordinate 1,193,018 downwards.
ATATTTTTTTTACTTACAAATTACAGCTTAACTTTAAATGTTCAAGAATAATTTCCTACAAAATAACAAAAATTACCTTCACAAGTTGGAGGATTAAGAAATGTCTGTGATGGACCACACTTGATTATATTTGAACCAATTAGTTTAAATCCTTTATGGCACTGTACTCTAGCTTCATCACCAAAGAAGTACTTGCGCGATGAGTCTATTACTAGTCCATTAGCAATTTCAGGTAATGTTGGACAAACAGCTCCTGTAAAATTATGATCTATATTAAAATATGCACAGATTGCAACATTATAAGTACTGTAGCACATTTATATATTTACATTAAATATGTTCTTTAAAATGTAACAGAAATTGTTTATTTTTGTATCAAGAATGTTTGAATACAGTATACCAGTATACTAAAAGTATGAAAAATGAAACTTACTTGTGCAAGTTGGTACTTCACTAGACCAAGTTCCATTGCTCATACATAGGATGACTGGATGTCCTGAACGAACATAGCCAGGTTCGCATTCAAATCTAAAAATAGTTCCGTAACTACGACCTCCTCCATTCAAAACCGTTGAATTTGCATGTGGAACTTCAGGTAGAGGAGGACATTGAGATGCTAAAAAACAAAAATTTTTCTGAAGTTTAAAAACATAAATTTATTTCAAGATTTAAAAATCAATTAAAGTAATTAATGTTTAGTTCAATTATTAATATGAAATTATTCATAATTTTACCTAAACATGTAGGAAGTCTTTCCCACCGCCCATCTGCTAAACATGAAACTTTCTCGATCGGTAGACTTGAAGGAAATGCAAATCCTGCATAGCACTGGTACAGTGCCTCTCCTCGATATGTTACATTGCTGGATCCGATTGAAAAGCCATTATCAATTTGTGGCACAGGACCACAGTAAACCTCTGTAATAAAAATCAATTACGTTTTGTTAGTTCTTTAACATTGTAATATTAATTTTTAATAACTGAAAATGTATAATGCAAGTACCTTGACATTTTGGTATATAAGATATAGACCAGTTTCCTCCAGGTAAACAGTCGGTTGTAATTTTGGATCTTCCAGTAGCAAATTCTTGTCCCACTGGACAAGTAAATGTTACAGATGTTCCAAATGCAGTGTCCCTGTTTGAAGCCAAAGCACCTTCACCAGGGCGCAAGACAGGGCAGTCTGTAAAAAAGTAAATATTATATATTTTGTTGTTCTGAACTTTATGACATCACCTTTATACTTTCCTTTCTAATAGATTCCAAAGTTATAGAAAGCAAATTTAATGTTATTGTTATGACGTAGAGCAAATGGTGTCTAATATAAATTGCTCTAAAGTTTTTTTATATTTAGCTATAAAAACATTTACTGCCATTTATGTTACTAAGCCATTATTTCTTTTGAGCAAAAATGTATTGAAATTAACCAAAGAGAATTTAATAAAACTGTTAGTTAACATAATCTTTCACAAGTTTTAAAGTAAATTACAATACATGACAAAATATGATCTGAAATTTAAAAGAAAAATCTATATCCTTTAAGCACTACCACTTTTAATTTGTATAGCTACAGAAATGTTTTTTTACTAAAATGTACTGAACATGAGAGTTGAGAGTTGAAATTCTAGGTACCTTACCCTCTTGTTTGTCAGTATTAAGTCAGTTACAAAATTTTGTTCTTCATGTTCAGTTTCAATACCACAGACAACATTGTAAAAAGTATTAATCATTAGAAACAGTGTAACACAGAGTACATACAGTTTTCTATTGGCAATTACACAGTAAATATTCTAAATATTTGAAACGTTCATTGTACTGCATTTCACTTCTCTTTATAATTATTTCAAATTTTAAATTTAATGATGTTCAAATGTATATACTATAAAAGCTCTACTTAAATTTATTTGAAATTTAGCTAAAAGTTGCCACTTTGATATTATATGTAATTCAATAAATACAATTACGGTAAAACTTCAATAATTCAAAAGTCTTTAATTCGAAGTTTTGTGTTGGTCCCTTGAACTTTATACAATATCAATATAAAAAAATTATGGATAGTTCGAAGTCAACTTCTTTAATTCGAAACTTTTGTATCAACACTAAAAATAACATTTTCTACTGAATGGGACAAAATATCTCACCTGGGTGTATTAATTCCAATGGAAATGTTATTTTAACTTTACTATTAAGTATGCTCTGGTAAAAAACATTCCATTATCAGGGCCCCTTGTTCGAACAGAGCCCCATGAAAAGCCTGCTGTAGGCTTGGGGAAAAGTGGTTTCAAGGCGAGTACCGGTTGGTTGGATGATTTTTATGAAAGACAACTTTATGTCTGTGTGAGGTGAAAATGCAAGTGTAAATGAAGAAGCTACAAATGTTTGGAAAGATGATATTGTAAAAATGATTGAAGAAACCCCACAAAAGACATTTTTAACTTAGACGAAACAGGTTTGTTTTTTTAAATGTACCCCAGACAAAATGTTAAGTTTTTAAAGGAGATCGCTGCAATGGGAGGAAAAACAGTAAAAAAGAATATTTTTTTTGTTTGTGGCCAATATGGATGGCACCGAAAAATTACCTTTACAACCAAAATCCTAGAAAAGTTGCCTTTATCTGGATAAATCCTAGATATTTTAAAAACTTAAAGTCCAAACTACTCGAGTACAAATCTAATAAAAAAGCTTAGATGACAGCAGAAATATTTAAAGATTCGACCAAATTTTCCGTAAACAGAACATAACAATCATCTTGTTTATTGACAATTGTTGGACTGCGTATATATCTCTATCCCACTTATGAAGGTTATTTTTCCTCCTGAATATGACTTCAGTTGTACAGCCAATGGCTTAAACGTTATACTTACTTGGTTGACAATAATGTATTAGTAATAATACCTTTCTTCCTAAGTACCACTAATAATAATACGAAAGAAAAATTGTAGTACAATTAATTCCCAAAATGTAAATTACTTGCCTGCAGAAAACGTTGCATGCCATCCCTTACTGTTGTGCAGTGCATCAGTAGTAAATCTAATAAGCATATGTCCACTAGAAGCTGTCAGAGTGATTTTTGGGACAGTGTTGCCAGTGAAACCATTGGCAGGGTGTAATCTTAAACCACTTGTGCTTGTACCATCAAACACTTGAACACTATCTGATTGATGAACATTGAAAGAGTCAAACTTCAAAGAAAGAGCACTATTGGTTGGGTTTCTGATACGAAGTAAGCATTCTTGATTGCTTGGATAGTCAGCAAGTCCATAAGCTGGTGAGGTTATGGTTCCATTTGCTTGTGCTACAAGAGCTTTGCAACCTGTAATTACAAACATACCATACCTAGTTAGAACAAAAAGATAAAAATGGAATAAATAATAGTTTAAAACTTTTTTGTTTTATTTATTTATGGACTTTTGTGTTTCTCAATTTCAAAATTTTCTGTATTGTATGGTGAAAAATTATTATCATCTTAATTAATTTTATAACTGACATGTTATATGATTTATTTAACTGAATTATATTTTATTGTATTACAAATTCCTATGTTGTAATATCGTGCTTTGTTCAGAAATATTAAACTCATTAAATTTGTATGTTCAATGAGTACAGGAATATATTTTACCTTGGGAATATCTCATGTTAAATCCTTTACGAGAATCTCCTAGACTAGTTTTCAAATATAAGTATAATTGGTTGCCTGTGGACATTATTGTGCGAGGATTTTGATCAGTAGTTCCTGTTAGTCTTCCCACAGGTGGACTTTTGGGTGAATCTCCATCTCTTATAAGTATATAGTCACGATTTGTTTCCAAATCAAGGTCTTGAATCTAGACAAAACATTACAAGATAAGTCAATTATTTTGTTACTATCAAGAGAAATATTAGTTCATCTTCGTGTTATTTTTGGCATTACTATGATTATGTTAGTATGGTATGTAATTTAACTATTATTGATGAAAAATTTATCATTACATAAATTTAAAAAATTTGGGCTAGATATATCTTTGGGAATTTAATACTATTGTTTAGGATTTTCTTATTTTTATTCAAAGAGGATGTATAGATTAAGCAAAATATTAAGTACTAAGATCTCCTGTAGAATTAAAAATCAATTATACAGGATGTTTCTGTAATGCCCTGAGATAATTCAGAAGGTAGTTACTTTGGTCGAAATATAGAAAAATTTCCCATAAATATATGTCCGGAAATTCTTCTTTTACCAGATATCTACCATTTTATTTTGTTCACCAAATAATTGATATCTCCAGAACAACTACATACTATTCATTAATCTAAGTTTGTAAAAATAATCAAATTGTTTCCAATAAATGCTTTTACAATGGTGGCCATTTAAAATGTTTAAATGAAATAACTTAAAAACCATAATTTTTATAAAAAACTAAAGAGTAATTTTGTTTTCCATTTAGTTTCCAATCAAATGATCGAATAACGGATAATAGGAAAACCGCATCCGTTAGTGTGTGTTAGTTTGAAGTTTTCAGTGATACAGCGATGCAAGCTGATGGACGCTGTTTTTTGTTTCCCTTTGTTTAATAATTTGGAGAGTTACATCACTCGATATTAAATAAACAATAAAAATTACTCTCAAATTTTTATATAAATTTTTAAGTTTTTAACTATCCTCATTTACAAATTTTAAATGACCACCATTTGGAAACGAATTATTGAAACAAGCTAAATATTTTTTTCAAACTAGGTGTTTGCATTGATGAGTATCGTGCATAATTTCAATTCAATCTTTTAAGATTATAAATTATTTAGTGGATAGCTGGTGAAAGAAGTGTTTCTGAACATTTGCTTATAGGAACATTTTTCTTTATTTTGATCCATGTAGCGCATTATAGTAACACCCGGTGTGGATATTATAAATCTTATCTTTCCTAATAATAAAACAGTTGTATCTATTGACTAACAATGGATAATTCGTTAGTATTTTTTTTATTTAAGATGTCATTTAATTTATAAACTCTACTAACTATATCATATCAAGCTTATGATATATACCACTTAGACATTCTCTGAATTAATTCCATCATTAAATTTCCAAATGAACTATTCCTTGAATATTGAATTAGTTATACTTTCAGAGAAAGACACATACTCACAAGTGTAAAGACACATACCTCAAGTGTTATTATTCGGCCTAATTGTGCTGTTATGATATATAAGCATTCCAGGCCTCCAGGATAATTTTGTGGGTATCCAGGGGACTTAAGATATTGAGGCTGAGGAGTCGCTCGTAAGTTACCTCCACAAGTCTGAGGTTCAGTCTTCCAAGATGCTCTAAATGAATCAAAAATTAACGTTCCTGAATCAATTTATTACGTTAAAAATTATATTACTAACAACATTAATGATCCTGAATTATTATAAAAATTAAATTGTATCATAATAATTACCTAAATCCTTTTTTCTCAACTGATCCATCTGTACTGAATTTAATAATCATAAAATTAGATGCAGAAACATAAGATTTATTTCCAAGATCTAATTTTCCTGAGAGTGTTGCCAAATTGACTGCTTTGTCTTCTGTACGACCTCCTACTAATATTTGAACTGTATCAAATGATTTTTCTGTCTCAAATTCTTGAAACTGAAAAATAAAAATTAAAGTGTTAGTATACATGTTATGCATACTTTCAGTTTATGATATTTTTATGTACAGATAATACCATCAAAATCTGTGTCCATGTAATCGAATCATTAAAATCATCATCATCTTCAAAATATTAATCATGTCAAATCATATGCTTATGAAAAAAGTAAAGAAAGAAATCTTTTATGAATTAAAATAATTAAATTTGTATCATACTATGATTTTTTTTAAATTTGATATTAAAATTCAAATGGTGTTTTTATTTATATGATAAATGTAGAATTAAAGAAAGTCAAATTAGATTGTTACAACAATCACTTCATTTTTTGTTTCCGAGTTGCAAATCTATCATAAAGTATAGGCGTTAAACAAGAAATATTTTTGTTAGTATTTTCTGTCCAGCTTATTGTTATCATCAATTTCTCTGTATGTATTCCTTTCTCAATTCCTAGCACTTTAAGAGTGATAATTTATTTTATCATTGACCACTTCTGTTGAAAGACACTAGAAAAATAAATGAGCTTATATAATAATATATTACTACCAATGTGTTGTTTGTTTTCATCATTTTAAATAACTCCTAAATGATGAAATTGAATCTAGGACAATATAACTTTGAATAGTCATTAGTTCAAATGTATTCCCCGTGAGAACTTGCAGGACATGAGTTGTACAGTGACTAGATAGAGACAGTGGGGCTATATGGAAGTGGCATTGTTAACCTAAATATAATGTCATCTGCTCAGAAGTATTATGTAAATATTAGAGTTGTATCTCTTTGTAATTATAAGAGAAATTACCTATTTGTTTTTTGTATAAAGGGAGAAACATATGATTTAATTATTACAGTTTGATATTTATATTGAAATTAAATAATAAAAAATATATTTCTTCTTAAAAAGTGGAGTAAGTTATTTCGTGCAAAAAGATATAACAAATAGAATATAGGTTATAAGTTTGCTTAAAAAAAGTAATACCCACATCTGACTTAATATTATTCAAAAATTATAACATAACTGCTTTCTTAAAAAGTTCAGTATAAGAGTATAAGCTAAATGTGAAGGAAAAGTACATTGTTTAAACTGTATTTACTTCTGTTATTTAATTAAACACAAATTATCTGCTTGACTTTGGAAATGCACAAATATGATTAATTTTAAATTATATTTTTGAGTCAAACCTTGAAAAATTCAACGAAGAACAGTGAATGATATTGAAGTAAAAGTAAGCCTATTTTTATTGCTAATATATTTACAATTATAAATATTAATATGTCTTCATTACCTGTAAGAGGATATTGTGACCTTGTGGTCCTTCCAAAGTCCATTTACAATTTGACAGTGATTCATATTTTTGAGGATAGTTGGGACTCTCAACCACATCTCCACTGCTGGCCATGTAGTATTGACAATTGTTAGAGCAGTCAATTTCATCTGACCAGTCACCACAGTCATCTTCTTTATCACACCTAAATGCTCCATTGATACAACGGCCATTTGAACAATGATAGGAACCTGAAATTGATAAGGCATAAGTAGAATTATTTTTAAAATGATTTATGAAAAAAAGCATTTAAAGTGGTAAAATATATTTGTAACATAAATTATAAATATTTATTTTCTGAAGACGAGGCAAAATGTTTAACCTAAAATTCTGATGATTTATTTAAAAAAAAAGAATTTAAATAATCTTGGGATTTTGAATACTCTAATAGGCCTATTGATTTGAAGTTATAAATGATTTTCTTCGGATTATATGTTTTACATTAAAACATGAAAATAAGAAAAGCAAACTCTAAAATATTGGTCTGCAATTAAATCAATTAATGATAAAATTTCTTACCTGCTGGACAAGCACTCGATCTGCAAAGGAATGGTAACAAAGATTCACAAGTCTGTAGCTCCCATGACTGGTGTTCATCAGATAGGGTAACATCAACACACTCACCAGAACTGGGTTCAGGTTGATCCAGTGACCAAAATCCTATAACACATTATTCCTATGTTTAGTATATTATATAAAATTGTACATTACATTGTTGAGCAATTTCCTAGTAGCGAATAACATTCTTTGAAATAAATCTTAGTTTACAAAGTCAATAGTGTAAATAATTAAATAAAATTATTAATTAACCCTGGAGAGAATTGACGCATTAAAAATAATTATGTGAGACCGGGTCATAAAAAAAGTTACAAAAATCAATGAAAACGTTTATTTTTTACATTTTAAAAAAAATAAAAATACAAAATTACATTAGCATGTCTTCATACAAAAAATACTGAAAATGTATATGCTAAGCGTAGATCCATAGAAACGTTTCATTTTGCCTGCTTTATTAACCATGGAGAGGGCGCGCCTGGGTTTTCATCCAGGTTTCAATAACAATGCCTAGAAGTCTTAGGGTGGTTGAAACTAACTTCCTCCTTCACATATATCCTAGCATATACCTTTCAATGACCTCGTTAACTATATATTCCTATGCAAATCACTAAATATACAAACAGGAATATAACAACAAGCTTAGTTGAAATGAGTAACATGAGGAGGCGCGCCAGAACATTCAGACTGGGTGCGAAAGAACTGAGAACCACAAGCAAACTTTGGAGGAGAGGAAATAGCACAAGCATAGGAAAATGTAGTGGCAGGTATGTGGTGGGAGGAAGTTCTACACAGCTTATGCATAGATATTTCAATTATTTATTAAAAACCCGGTCTAAAAGACCAGCGCCCCCTCCAGGGTTAAGTAGTTAGTAATAAATCTTCTTTTTTTAAATTAATTCCCAGTCTCATTTCTTTTTAGCAACATTGAAATGTTACAATCTGGATAAATGATGATTAATTTTTGTTATAGTTAAACATGTTCATGTAATATGATTGTAATAGAATTCACATCTTCTGAATTTTTTAAATTCCAACCAAAACCAAGATATAAAAATAATAATTTTGTAGAAGATAGGTGTTATTTAACAAAGAAGATGACTGTTCTTTCAAAAGCATATTTTTATCATGTGGAATAACATAAAATGCATAAGTTTTGTATGCAGAAAGTGACATCAAACATCTTCAAAGATAAATTACTGTACTTATAGTATTTTATCGGCATGAAGGTTGATAGAAACTGCCACTAAAAATTACAGATATTCAATATTTAAGTGAATAAATTCCATGATTTGTTTTTCCTAAGGAATAAAATCTAAATAAGAATATTATTTATTTACACTAACCTGCATATTGAGAGACTAAAACTCCAGCAGCAGATTCTAAAGTATTTGTCCTCAGATCATCTAATGAAGCTAGGCCAAGCCAGTACTTTTGGTTACTGTGATCTCCTGGTCCTAAACTTTTAGTCGCTAATCCTGCCGTGAAATTATTTTCTGCATAAGACTCCACGAGCACCAAGTCACTGCCATACCTAAATGTAATGATCAGTTTTAAACGCTTATGTTATTTTGTTAAAGCTTAAATATGATAAATAAGTTTTTAACAATTTGAATAGCTAATTCTTACCTTAATTGATAGGAAATGTACTATTAAATTTGGTCTTGATCCATAATCAGTACTAACAATTATGATTAAATTTATATGGTTTCAACTGAACAATATAAAACAAGTAGAATATTTCTCTACTATTTGTTTACGTTAAAATAAATATGTGTATAATTGAAATGAAACTGTATCACAATTCATAAATTATAAATCATTATAAAGCAGCGCTGGCACACTATATTTGCTTAAGTTCTGATAATTGGGGTAAATATGAAATTCTGTCAACAAAATTACTTAACTAATTTAAATTGTAAAAAAGATCAAGACAGTATGTTTTCTAACAAATATGTGTAATCATGTAATATAAAACTTGTCAAAGCTACCATTGGTAAGGTGAAAGTCTAGTTCAACTTCATTATATAAAAACGGTATTATAATATAGGCACTATTAACCAGGCATATTCTGCAGGACACGCTTTTATGTTCTTTAAATGTACCGTATAATTTGGCTCAAGGTGTCATATGCTTTGAATGGAGAAAGTCTTTTGATACATAGTTGAACAAAGCAAATTTAGTTTTCCAACAGAGTTGAAATCATTCTTGAATATTAGGATTTTTTAGCATAAAAATATGCATTGAGGTATTGCCTATAATCTGTTTAGGATGGACATAATAGAGGTATAGACGTATGCCTTTATGCAATTATGTATTTTCCAGGCTAGTTGGACCAATCCAATTTTATTGTGAAGCTCTTGATGACATGAAAACCAATTGGAATGTAAGTGTATGTAATGTTTTATTAGTAGAAACTATTCCAACATTTTCCTCATTTATTAATTTAAAATAATACACAATGTTTCAAGAATAAGAAACAGAACAGCCCCTTTTATAAAGAACTAATCTAAATGAATGTTTGTAGGTTATACAACATTATTACTGTATAACATGTACTATTATTATTATTAAATACATATATGATGGTAAATTTCCCAATAATTAATTCAAATAAAAGTAACTATTCATCATTAAAAATTAGTTTAAAAAGAGCAAAGTTTTATGTTGCAAAGGATAGTTTGTGGAAAGATTTATTTCACATTTTAATTTTACTGACTAAAATGAATTCATCAAACCCATTTTGCTAATCAACTTATTTCCAAGTTTTAATTATATTAATGTTTATTCTTTAAGAAATCTCATTTGCAGTGAAACATTGTTGAATCATTTTATGAACTTTTAGCATTGTGAGTCATAGCTATTCCTATGACTATTAATCTTAAAGTCATAACTCTCTCTTCTCTTAGCTGAGTCATTCTAATTTTATCAGTTGCTTACTATATGAAATAAAGGAATTTATTTTTACTTATAGTTACAGGTTACTATTTTAGAAAGGTGAGTGTCATAATAGTATAAATACAATGGTAGAGGCCTGTATAAAAATACGCTTTTCAATATGAACTCATATTTTTTAAAGTTTTACCCGTTTGTTTGATTCAAATGTGTAAAAATTACTCATCCATTTAGAGATCAAATCCAAGTTTTGATTTTATATCAACTCAATCCGTTCAATACGAGTTGAGAAAATTAGTATATTCGCACATACTTAGCACAGTTGGTCCAGTTAATAAACTTAATAAAAGTCGTCACTAGGAGGTGAGCTAAAGGCGGGAAGGGGTGGAAAGGTCCCAATTTTGTATTTCTATTTATATCTCGGCAACGGTGCACTGTAGAAAAAAAAATGTTACAATTAAATTTGAAAGCTAATTAAATTTACTATAAAATTGTTCCTATACATATTTGTCGAATTCCCAACGGTTTACGATATATACGTGATTGAAAATCGATAATTTTTGAAAAAATTATTTTTACCTTACTTTTTTTGTCAAACATTAATTGCTTCTAATGCCTTCCTCGATTGTTTCTCAGAAAGATTGTTAAAAACGTAGTTGTAGATTTGTATTTCTATCTTTTGGGTTAGGTTTTTAAGTATAGACCTGAGCCTTGCTGGTTATATCTGCTGTTATAAACTATTCGAAATAATTTGATTTTGACATTTAACATTATTTACCATTTTAGCTTTGGGGTTATTAATCCTTCACCTTTAGGATAATTATGTGTATAGAAGGTTCCAACGGGGTTGGCGTGCGGAGCACGCAGGGATCTCCCCTAGTAATATAATAAAAGCTACAATTATAAAAAAAAAGTGTTGAGTTTTAATTGCAATGACCTTATTAACATTGTTAAAGTGTTGTTATTTATCATGACAGCAAGTTGCAGCAGTTAAAACGCAATATGCTGTCAACATACTCATTTCTAGTATAGTGAACATATAGAGGAACATCGAAATTGAGCTTACACGTTCGATAGAAATTCAATAACTTTTGGTCAAAAATAAAATGGCAAAGTATGTATAAAATTGAGGAAATTTAATCCTCTACAACTTCGTTTCTGACAATTTTTCTGAGAAACAATCGTGGGAGGCACTAGAAGCAACTGTTTCACAAAAAGAGTGAGGTAACATATTTTCGAAAATAATCGTTTTCCAATATGATATATCTCGAAATACATTGGGAATTCGACAAATATGTAAAGAAAAGATTTTGTAGTAGGTAAATTTAATTAGCTTTCAAGTTTATTTGAAACATTTTCTTCTACAGTGCACCGTTCCCGAGATATAAATAAAAATCAAAAATGGGACCTTTCCACCCTCCTCCCGCCTTTCCTCCAGTGTTTTTGATATCTATACAAAAATTAAAAATGTATATTTTCATGTGTGGTACTTAAAAATAAAAATAATTATAGTTATTAAGGTTAATAGAACCTGAACAGTTATTTCTTATTTATAATGAAAAGGTTGACCAAATTATGTTTTCAAGAACAAATTAGTAATTACAAAAATGATAACATTTTGTGACACATTAGTGCAATACTTGTGACTTTCCCAGTCATGTAGATGGTGCTGAACTAGTATGTATAATATTGCATACATATATCATCAGATTGCTTATATACGTAATAGTGCAAGGCTAGTTTCAAATCTGAACAAAATTGACTTTGATATTAAACGATTTTAAAATTCAAAATTGATTTATTAATTTTAATTTAAAATAATGAAAAAGTTGAAAATATGATTTTTATTTTATTTCAAACACTCAAATTTTGTATCGCATATAAATTAATTTGCATAGATAAACTTTAGATATTTTTAAAATTAAAATGATGGAAAACGTTTTATCATTTCCCTGGTAAATTTTTGAATACCTTTATTAGTTAAACAATTTTTTTCATTTATCAATAAAAAAATCAAATTTTCAATAACTTTTACATGTATATCTAATGATAAAATTTGTATTATAAGAAACACATATATTTTGAGAAACTTAGAATCAATTCATTGAAAATTGATGTCTTTTTATGTTTTATTAGTTTGCAATTAGTTTACTTTTATGAACTCCAATGAAATGTTTAGTTTGCATAAGTTTCCATTAAGTTTTATATGTTTACTTATGAACAAATATTTTTAGTTTTCATGTAGATAGTAAAATTGTCTCACTAGGCCTTTATATTTGAATATAATCATAAAAATCGTAAAAAGGAATCTATACAACCATAATATATTCTGAAAAAATGTAAGTAGCACATTTCAATTCCTTAAAAGACACAATCAGGACTAAACTTTTAAATAACGATAACACAAATTTATTTAATATTTTTTGTGAACAAAAAGATGATTAGTAATACTCCAAAATTATTAATACTTATAAAGAAATTAAAAGGCACTCTGCATTCTCTGTTGTATTTAAGTGAAATTTTAATATAACTGAGTATTATTTGGATTCCTTGCAAAACCTACGGTCAACTGAAAATAGCGACTTAAAATTTTCGAAGTCAATCTTAAACCTATTACAAATGTGGAAATGCCACAAAATGAGAGTGAAGTAAAGTTTTCTGTATACAGTTTCCCAAAGTTTAAGAATGTTGTCAGTTATCAGAGGGATGTACAAAATACAAAAAAGATTTGTGCAAGAATGTGTTTTATAGATCAATTTGTTAATGTACATATTGATTCAAATGAACGTAAAAATATCTGAATAGTTTTGGAAAATATGGCAGTAATTTAACAAAGCATAGTCTCTGTCCACATTTGCATTTGGAGCAAAATTATAATTCATAATAATATTTGTTATAATCTTTTTAAATATATGCCCTAAATAATATAAGAATACAAAATAAAGAGTATATGGGATTTTTTGTAAAATAATGAAACACAAAAATGGAGGGCCGTTTTATAGCGCAAGTGCTATGTAAAAGAATTGTAGACATTAAGAAAAATATAACTTTGATTTATTTTATAGAAAATAACTACTGAAATCGTAGGTTTATTTCTACTTGTTTCTCCTTTTTATTCAGTTACGGGTTATTCTAGTTAATAGCTAATAATTCTAACAAATATGTAACAGTAACACTAGATAAGAGAGTAAGGTTATTTAACATATATTAGTTAATGATTCACATTTTATACAAGAACTCTAGATTCACTTTAAGTTTAATATATAGAACATGCTTTATATAAGCGTGTGATTTTGAAGGTGAATAAACCTTCACATTGGTTAAATATTACTGACTTTTTGTACAACTTTTTTGTGAAAAAGTTATCTGAAAAATTGTTAAAAATACATTACCTTAAAATTAAATAGATATACATGAAATGTACAGGTTTGATATACAACATAATTAAATAAAATCAGTTAGCTTACCTGTTGCAAAGTTGTGCAGCACTCTCCCATGAATGTAAAATACTAAAGAACTTGTAGCAATAAAGTCCTCTAAGTTCCCAACCTGCAACAAAGTAGAAACACAGATGTTAAGAGTAGAATATTACTTTTCCAATAATAGTACCCATACCGTTAATTGCCATTTGTATGATTTATTTATTTGAAATGTACGAAATAAATATATATTAAAGTTATTGACATATTGATTTGCAATAATCAAGATGAAATTATATTTGTTTTTTATAAAAAATATAGTATTATATCCTAAAACCCACACAACACAACATAATAGGTATTAAAGTAAATGATAAATTTTGATAGCAGTATCAAGATTAATGTTATTTACTTTACACTGTTAAATTGTATTTTGTTTTATGAGGTAGCTAAGAGTATTTGTATTTACACACTAGAATTTCCAACAGTTAGTTATTTCTTTCATCACGTTTATTCTTTTCTTGAAAGTTTAACAGTGTTTGTATTTTGTGTTTTGATATAAAATAAATACTGATAAAATGCACTTTAGACCAATGTTATTTCATTGCAATTAAACTTATATGAAATAGTTGCAGTAAATATTACATAGAGTAATTAAAAAAGAAATCCTCTTGACTAACACCGGCCTACTTTTTATTTTCCAGACTGTGTGTTTGAATGACACGCAACCAGTTAGTTGGATGTCACAAGACCTGTTGTAAAGTAGTTTACTATTATAAAAACACACAATCATATACAATTTGGTTAATTCTCAACTGACCTGTGCTCAAATGATCACATTTGTCAATTCCTAATAGTATTAAACGTATTGTTTCGAACACATTTTTTTAAAAGACATCTAGGCTACATCGCTACATCTGTTGGTTCAGCAATTTACATTAAGAAATTGTGGACGTTTCGTCATTTCGTGAAAATTCACTTTCTTTGAATCACAAAAATGGCTCAAAGTTCGTTAACTTTGAGAATTTTGTCTTGATTCTTGTCTAATCGATTTTTAGTGTTAATGTATTTCGATCGTGACCACCGACTAACGGCACGATTTCAGAAGGGGAGCATCGCAGTCCCGGATGAACTAAGTGCCAACAAATATGTAGGCCTACGTGGCACACCCTACTGGCTTGATCAGAAAGTAAAACTTCAATGCAAAGAAAATAAAACAAAAACAATGGAGACCTCGGTTACTCCACGACGTGATATCACTGTTTATGAGTATTTTAAAAGTCCAATGTCGGACAAATGTCAGATCTGGCATATTCGTGTTATAGGTAATGAATTCTAGTGGTGAACGCAAAACTACACCTGTTCTGAATATTTATCATAAGTTGCAATTTCAATCCAAATCCGTGTTAATTGAGAGAAATTCATATTTTATTTATGTCGAGTAAATAACTCCCTTTGTTCTAAACGAATAACTTACATTGAGGTTATACTGACATTTATAAAATAGGTTTCATTATGAAAATCGCTATTCATAATTTACGATTCAAAAATTGTAAAATAGCCAAATTAATTTAAGATTTTTAAACACTAAAATTCATATCACATATAGCCTACATTTGGCGTTTTGAACCTTTTATTTAGATTGACATTATATCTATTAACAAATAAATACAATTACAATGGATCGTCGATTATCCGGATTAATTCGGGATTAGTTAATCGGAATAATCGAAATACAATGTTGGAAACACAAAAACCTTGAAAACTATTCATTTTCAATGACCCTGCGCCGGGTCTACGGTCATGGGAGGTCGGGGAACTTGAAAAAGTCAGGGAGAAATTGGTTCACACCATTGAGCTCCCGATGATCCAAACATTGAGAGGTACAAGCTATTGAAGCAGTTTTACATGATAACATCTCCAGTAAAATGTTAAACGTCTAAAAGAATACTTTGGACTAAAAAAGATAGCCCATTTTTAAACTACCGAATGGAGTGATTCTAAATTTTGAGATTTTATTTTGTAATAAGATGTTATTTATGATAATAATGTTTATTTTATATTTATATAAACATAGTTTGTTCTAGTGAAATAGAAAACTTTAATTTTAGGATTGAGGGATGCTGCTGGTTATAGGAAGTGTGGTGTAACTGGGCTCACAGAATTTAAACACCAAAAGTAGACATGTACTGTTTTCTACCATTGTTTGCCACTATATTCTAAGGAAATGTTTCATATCATCAACACTAAAATCTAAAGATACAAAATTAACTTGCACCTAACACCTAATAGACAAATGTTTATTTTGAATTAATTATATTTGTGCTAGGGAGGTACTTGTGCTTTCTTTGTCGTCCGTGGATGGTGAAAAAAGAAAAGTGGATGTAAGGCTAAAATGTGTGCAATAAAATTTATGTTACTAAAATATAATACAAATGTTATAAAATAATTTCAAAATATGCAGAGAGTAGTCCATGGAAGTTGAGAAAAAAATCAGGAAAATAAAATTGCAAAATTCTGTAGGAACCCTGTCAAATTTACCTAGATCGACAAGTATGAAATGCCGACGAGTCTATTATCGTAGGAAAAGGGCAGAGCCACATCTAGGGCTTTAACTATTATTATAAAACACTTATGTTAACAATTTTAGGTTTATTTTTAATAGTGGATGGTAGAGGATAATAAGTTATCACCGTTTCCTTGGACCTTGGTTATTTAAAGACTCGTCTAGCCGCCTTTATATCGCTGGTACCCCCCTCCAGCCATCCTGATTTATTCCTGTACCTGTGCTGTGTATCAGCCGTGTCTTTGACCCGTTGATTAAATATATTAACGTTTAGTTTTGTTGTTATAGTCTGATTAAAATAAATTCACACCTAGTGGCGGCAGTACAAACGCAACTTCTCAACGCTGCTACATTAACAAAACGAGGAATAACATTTTGGAATAAGTACAGTCGGATTCAAGGGTTTATACTACATAAAAGTGTAGTTTTCGTTGACTTGTGATGGTATGTTTTGACGCTGTCAAGTTGTATTTGTCGACAAACCGGGGTTTTAAAGGTAAGTAGAAAAATGCCTGTTTTTTCGACAAATACAACATGTCAGCGTCAAAACTTACCATCACAAGTCAACGAAAACTACACTTTTATGTAGTATTAACCCTTGAATCCGACTGTATTTATTCCAAAATTTTATTCGTCGTTTTGTTAATGTATCAACGATTTGAAGGTGAGTTTGTGCTGCCGCCGCAGCCACTCCGCCAGGTTTGAAGTTATTTTAATCCATCGATAATTATTATTGTACTTCGATTTTTTTTTAATCGGACTAGAATGACACCATCTAAAAACTTGAGTCTTCTGATGGCTGCCGCCCTTTTAGTATACTCATAGTTAATTAGACTGCGTTTTAATCCGACATCCCTTATAGTCGAGAGAGCGGCGGCGGCGCCCGACGCTGACGGCTGATTCTCCACGAGTTTTTTTGCGAGAAAATTTGCTTTCTTTGAAATTTGCCGCCGGGGGCCCGTGTCCCAGTACCCCCCCCCCCCCCTAGAAAACGGCTCTGGAAAAGGGTAGAAAGTAACCCCGTTATCTATTACAGTATATAAAATTACAAGCTTCTAAATGATTCGGTTTATTTCAGTCGAAATTATTGGGGTTCGGGTAATTGGCGCTCCACTATGTAAAAGGGTAATTTTTAATATACACCTAAAAGGCCCTGCAGCAGTGATACAATATTTGTAAAAAGAGTCACCTTAACATATTTATAGCTAACATATTCGGTGAGTTTTGATTCTTTTTTATATCAAAATGAATTTTTACAAGGATCTTGTTTTAAATTCAGAAATATAACTTCGTTTTCTCATAACTTGCATTTAAATACAGGCAATTGTATAATTAACCAAACGATGTAGGTTTATATAGGCAACAAATTTCCACCGACGCCGACGTGTTCTTTTAAATTACCTGCAAGTGATTAATCTGATATAAAAAATAAAACCAGAAATGTGTTGTTCAACAGTTGCATAAATTTTCTTACGCGAAACAGATCCAATACGACAGAGAGCAGATGTCCTTTGCTTAAACTAGTTGAAAATGATACTCGAAGTACCGTAAAATACAAGATGTCAGCCTACAAACAAGTTTATATAAACGAGTCTAGAACCATTATTCAATCTATTAACACCTTGGTTAGCCTCGCTCAAGTAACAACTAGCACTTCCCTGTTACTAATTACACAAGTGAACTCCTCCAGGTTGCATTACAGTTTGATGGATGAGTAGTGTATTTCCGTTCGACTTATTACCCAGTGTTTGCAGCGGAGTATTAGACTAAAACGCTCTGAACGTCTGTAGAACTCTGATTTTCTATGTGTATTCAGAATTCAAAGAAATTACAGAACTATTTAATCATTTTAATACCATTTATATTAAGTAATCGATCTATTAATCACAGTACCATTCTGAAAAAGAGACGAAACATTGCGTTTTAATTGTTTCATGTTCATCGAGTCGTAAGTCTATATGGTGACGAATCACATATAATGTATGTTAGGACTTAGTTGGTCGTCATCTATTACGGAGATAAACTTTACTATTATAACGGATAATATTTATTTTGAATGATTTCTTTATTTAATGCGTTTAACTTAGTTTTTCCTTCTTTTTGTGTATTTTTGTTGAATGTAGTTCGAATATTTTCATTATATGTATTCTTCTTTGTGTCTCTTGGAGAATGATTTGTTTAGGTTGACGACTTTCACAAGTGTGGTTGGATAATCAATAGTTTGTATTATTTTGTTTTTAATTTCTAATGTAAGTTTTAAGTTTTGAGTTACTTTTTAATTTTAATTGCCATTAAATTGCGTATGGTGTATTTGTTTTTGTAAAAATTTGTAATAAACAAAATTGTATTACTATTATTATTCAATACACGTGTTCTTATGTACTGTACTGTTAAAAGATTTCAAAAAGATAAAAATAAATACAAATTATAAGATGTGATTATTATTTTTACGTTTGAATAGTATAAGTTTGTTGTTATGTAGCCTATTTAATATTAGCTACTTTATTATCGCCAAAAGTTTCCATGAGTTAATTTTATTATTTAAAAAATATCCATAACTACACCGATGGCGAGAATAGCGCTATTTTCCATGACGTTTAAAAAGATTCCTAATAATATTTGTTTGTCAATATCATACCAAGCGACAACGATTGGGTGATTGGAAACTTAGAATTATTAAATCGAAAATGAAATGTACACTATTAATGCTTGTACGTTAGACAATTTCATCAATATCTGTTAATACTAGTTCCCTGGGTTTTCAAAATGAAATATCTCAAGTTATTTAAATCGACTGAAGTTCATTCAATTCATCCGTAATTGTTATGCACATAAACAGCTTCATCAACTCCTATAAAAGCGAGTGTACGTCCGTACGTACATACGTATATAAGTACATACGTACGTGAGTAACATATAATATAACAGCTGATTTCATCCATCATCTGTAATACTTTTTAAAAAAAAACAGTGTAGATTATAGTTTGGGGTTATGATTACAACTTCAATCTTTATAATTTCTTGTGAAGTTGTTTTTTTTAAATATGAGTCATAATGTATGCAACAATATACGTTATAATATTTGCTTTGCGGTTATAAACTGTATATAAGAGTCTATTTTATTGTCCAGAGGATTTCTTGAATGAGAGGGTACATATTTAAAAATGGTACCGTAATGAGTCCGAAAAAATTTTGTAAATATAAATTGTAGCATTATATATGCATATAGAACATTTTATTATGGCATCTTATCGTCCTGGTCAACGATAGGCCACTTAACTATTTGTAAAATTTTTGTGGTCGGCCAAAGACAATACATAAAACATTTTATTACGGCATCTTATCGTCCTGGTCAAGGATAGGCCACTCAACTATTTGTAACATTTTTGTGGTCGGCCAAAGACAATATATAGAACATTTTATTACGGCATCTTATCGTCCTGGTCAACGATAGGCGACTCAACTATTTGTACAAGTATTGTGGTCGGCCAAAGACAATAATTTATAGAAAATTTTATTACGGCATCTTATCGTCCTGGTCAACGATAGGCGACTCAACTATTTGTACAAGTATTGTGGTCGGCCAAAGACAATATATAGAAAATTTTATTACGGCATCTTATCGTCCTGGTCAACGATAGGCGGCTCAACTATTTGTACAATTTTTGTGGTCGGCTAAAGACAATACACAGGACATTTTAAGATTTATGATTTTTTAAAAAAAGGAAACTTTGTAACAGATCTAGTAAAGAAGTGAGCAAACAAAACTATCTGTAACAGACGACTGGTACTTAAACGGTTAATTCTAATACGTGTAACTAACTTCAGTATTTCATAATACAAGTACCGTATTATCCAGCTGACTTTCTCTATAACGTTACATTGCATGAAAGCATATTGGCGCCGGACATCAGTTACACTAGTTCATATTATTTTCCCAGTACTAAATATATTATTCTATATAAATAGGTAAAATTATTGATCTTTTCAACAGTACATTTAGAAGTTATTCATATAATGTTGTTACGATCGGTTTGCTACAGCTTCCAGAATTTTCAAGCAAAATATACTTTAATTATTAAAGTTTTTTTATCTATACTGCACACAGGGTATCTGAACCTAACGTGGTGTCTGCAGTCCTAAGTCAAACACACATAATATTTAAACAAAACATAACCCTTAGAGGCAATGCAACAAATCTAAAGCTAATTAATAATAATTAATTTACTTCGTATTATTATTGTTTTACTGTTTTGGCTTTTGCTGTATTAATTCAACATTATTAAATAGTTTGAGAGTTTCATACTGTAGTTGTTATTTGGTTTCAAGTTTAAACACTATAATATTGTGCGTATTGTTAGAGTTTTCTTTTTATGTCAACTAAATTTAAGATTTTATGTCTTCAATATTTTTTGTACTATTATACAAACCATACAGTGTTTAAGTTTTTTAAATTTAATATACAGTAGTTGTAATTTTAAAGGTAATAAGCAAGGATCTTTGATTTCATCTTTAAAGAACACAAAAGAGGCAACTTTAAAAATAGATCTAGACCCTAGCCATATAATTTTGAACACAAAATTGCTGTGATTATTTTGAATTATTTCTTAAAGTTTCCTTTTAGTTCTAAAAATTTCGTACATTTAACTAAAGTTGAGTTTTAAATTTAACTTGTGCAGATTAGTTTAATCGCATTGTCAACTGCCAAATTTGCAGAGTATCAGAAAATTATCTTTAAAAAAAAAGTTCGACACTCAAATATCAAATGTGTTTTTTTCTTCCTCAAAAATAAATCAGTTCATTTTACAAATAAATGTTTTTATACTTTGTATCAATTTTTGATTAATTTGAAATCAATAATTGACATCATGAATAGTTGTGGCCTCAGTTATTACCAATATGAAGATAATAATGGATCTGTCTTTGCAATTATTGAGACATTCATTATAATTTACTGATAACTTAATATCAAACATTAATGCAAATTCTTGAAATGATTCCTAATAATAATAATCCCGTAGGCAATACAACGTTTCCCTACTGGTTATATTATAAAGGAAATTCCGTCACGTAAAATCCTTAACGGCCAATCAAATAGACGTGATTTTCGTCCCACCGTTAAAATCACCCAGCGAAACGTACCTTCCTTTTGATTACTGCGGTAGACAAAAACAACGGGAATTTAGAACCAACACTGACCTTGTTGTTCATATCACGTTTTTTTATCACTTCCAGCACGAAATAAAATTAATGTTCTATTTGCTTAACCGAAATGAAAACATTTCATACAAAAATGCATGCAAATACCAATGTTTATTATTTCAGTCATTACATGAACGTTCAGTCATTCATTTTGTGTAATTTAATTTATCATTTTTATGGTTTCAGATAGAAAATTAGGTTTAAGAAAAAAACGAAATAGGTCTTAAATCATGCTTTAAAATATATTTTCCAAAATGAGTATATATTAAAAAAAAACGGCGGATTTAAAGTTCAAATACATACAAGTTTAAACGTAATATAATTTACCTAAATTTTTTTACGATTATCTCTTAAACTTTCTTAAGACAAACTAAAACATATTATATCAACGATCCATCATACTGCATTAATATATAACATGTGCAAGCTAATTATTGTAACTGATCGTAATTTTTCAAATAAATTGGTTTTTTGAACTAATTGGTTTTATGTATTTAATGTGTTCATACTAATTGTAACTAAATCCTGCTATTCTATTAATGTAGCAAACAGGAAGTAAAACCAAATGAGGATAACATTATCCTATGTAGGTAAATTTTGGACGGAAAAGATCAATGATAAACGATAAGACAATAATTTACTCGTGGGTCTGAAAGTTCAAGAAGACACGTACTGCAAGCAACTTTCTCCTGGAGAATTCTAAACAGACGTTGGATACGAGATGCTGAGGAATCAATGGCCAGGAAACCTCGGGCGGTGACCGCACCTGTTGGGGTCAGTCGCTTGCTTGAAAGCAAAACTCGATTTGATAACTGCTTCTCATATTGGCTAATAACTATGTATATGTTTTAAATATATATAGGGTGTCACAAAAATCATTTCCGCGTTAATTTTGTTTAAAGTTTTCATAATTAAAAAATATATGTATATTAACATCATCTGCCAAATTTAATAAATAATAATACAAAATTGACCCTTAATAATTTAACTTTTATCTTTTTATTATTGTTTAAAATCTTTAATATTATTTGTACTAACAATAATTATGATAACTAAAAAAACACATTTTAATTCTAGGTTAAACTTGGTGTAGGTAACAACTACCGAGAATTTGTTTTGTCGCTGACTCTGTTGCCCTTTGAGCTACAGAAAAAATAAAACCCTATTTTCTTAAAAACCCAACATTTGTGGGTTGTAATTCTTTGTATTAACAAAGAGAACAGTTTCAAAATTTCTAAACCAGAAAATAATTATACCTACAGGTGATTGCATTCGATAAATTAATAAATATTTTATAGTTTTCAATTGTCCGACTTTTGGCAAATTAGAAAAATAACTTCAGTAAACTTTTAAAGCGTTAAGATAACGTTAGGCGATTTCTTTTATAATTAACATTACTATTATAACAAATTACTCATTTATTTGTATATTAAAGCCAAATCCTGTGGGAACAATAAGATTAATAACTTTTAATAAAAGATTAGCAAGAGGTTTCGCCAACATTCCCTGTGGCGATTTAACGGGGAAAATCGTCAATACCGTAACCTTTAGTATTGGGTAAGATAATTGAATACAAGTTATGTATTTAGAGAAACCCGCCAGCTGTTTATCGCCATCTTTAATTCGGTTTTACTATAAATAACAACATGTTATTTGTCGAATGATTAATTTGTATTATTATATTATATAGTACTAGGGGAGACATTTGAATGCTTGGCACTCTAAGCCACGTAAGATAAAATCAAATCAATGATATCTCGGTATACACTGCATTGTTTAATTTAATAAAATGTACTCTTACGTATACTGTACTAGTAAAAGCAGTTTGGTGTTTTAGATGACCTTGTTGAACAGTAGACATCATTTAATTGAAATGGCGGTGGCGGTGGAAATATACAACATGAAACCAAAAAGGCAAAGCAAGTTTCTGAAGGTTAAACAACCCACGAACTGTTTTCCTGCTCTAACGGAAAATTGTGACATTTATATAGCGCTATAACATCATTTATATAGCGTTATGTATTTTCAGTAAATTATTATTTAATATAAAAGTAAATGCCATAAATTAAAAACGAGAAAATAAATGATTTCTTTTGTACTACAAAAGGTTTCCATTTTGAATAAAGAAAACTTTAGAGTAAACTTATGTTTAAATACTACAAATATATTTGAATTAACACCTTTAGAATGAGATATCTTAATGATTTAATACATTTTATTCCATTGATTTTGAAAACTATTTCAATAAATGTATAAATTTATACTGTTCCTAAATTTTATATTTTAAATTAATGAACACTTTATTTGAACCCGTTCCTAGTATAAAGGTTGTGTGAAGTCCTGAGTCTGTTATACAGTGTTAGTTAAACTAGGATCACAATAAACTAGGCAGAACCTCAACTGTAGTAAACTGGACGACCGCGCTACGTACCTCGCCAATCCGCTCCCCTACCAGGAAGAATGCTTTCTGGTATTTTAAAGGAGTATGTTTTTTGATGAGAGTTTCCTGAGGGGGGCTCATACTATTCGTAAGATAGCTCTCCATTGCAAGGTTCTGTCCCTGGGTTTAACCACAAACAAATTAGCGAATATAATTTGAATGTTTGAAATTAAAAACATAAACAAATTATAATAGTGAAACAGTTTAGTTGTTTAAGCGTGACCTAGCGATTATTTATAACAGAGCCTACTGATATTAAAGCTGAACTCTTTAAAGAAACCTTTACGTGTTTGCTTGTAATAAGCGTCTCATAATGCGGAAACTCTTGCGGTAATTAGAATTATAATTTTGTTAGACGTTGTTACGCTTACCATGACCCCATAGCGATGTTTAGACGCGCTCTGGTAGACATTTATTTTTCAAATACAAGTTAAAATGTTATCTAAAGAAAGATAGGTCATAAAAACCTGTGAATATATTAAACTTCAAGTTTAATCTAAAAGTATAAAACATTTAGGAGTGTATGAAATACATTTTTTTCTAATCGAGACAACTTAATAGTTTTATTTAACATTAGAAAAGAGGTAATATGTAAATATAAGTTACATTGCAAGTTGAGTGTTTCGCGAAAATACATAATGTGGTTTAGTATCGTTTAACAAGATAATTCTCATATTTGTACAAAAGAATTTAAACGAAAGGGTAAAACGAGGAACTAATTTCAAAATTTATACTAAATACAGTAATTTGCAAACCCTATGTTTTATGCCAACATCTATGTCAATGAAAAATTCTCGTTACAATAATAGCCTACTTAATCTACTTCAAGCATCAAATTTGAAGAAAAAAATATAATACATGGGTAGCTAATATACGTTTTAGTCGAAAAACTTAAAAATATCCTGCAGCCTTGTTTGTCAGCTCTACAAAGGAAGTATGTCATCACATAAGAGTAATTAAGTTATATACAATGTGGATATTACTAGATACAATATTATACAGAAGTTTATTTCGATATGGTTGTCATTACACTAATGCTAGTATAATGTAAATTACGTTGTTGTACTTGTACTTTGATGTTTAATTAAATCATTAGCTTTTTATTCTTGCTAAGCCAGGAACAACTGCTGCTAAACCACTACCTGCATCGAAACTTATCACCAGTAACTAATATTTACAATTCTTATACTTTTTCGACAGCTAACATTTTGTTTTGATACGTTACTCACAAATTGCAAAACAAAACACAAAAAACATAATCAGTCTAACATTTAAATTAAGTCTACAACTTTTGACTTTTTAGACGTAGTATCGTTGACTTTATGTCATCCTTACCAACACTAACAAACAAAAGGACTGGAAGGGTGTTCAATAATGTCCTCGCCGGCTGATTTACCATGCACTTGAACGTGATGTCAGTTTATTGTACGAGGACAGTAGGCAGGACATGTCTGGTTCATTGGAATTCACTGCGGATAGTGGTTGGAAAGTTAGGTTAAAGACGGAACAAGAAACGACATATCCGCTTGTGACACATTGCCTAGTGCATTCAAGTAATGGAAACTAGACCAAAGCCCTAAAAATGAAAGCTTGAATTAGATCGACTGCGGTGTTTGTATTAGAACTACTGATAACCCTAATAGTTTATTTACTGTGTCTAGTAAGACACCGAGTTAAAAATAATTGGATTTTATAGGGCTCTAAAGAAACAACAAGATTGAATCTATTCTATGTTAAAAAATACCATCAGGTTTTAAAAGCAGACATTTTTCTGACGTTCTGCCGCACCGAATTAGACAAGTGATAAGTCATTTACTATTTCAAATAATTTCCAATTTCCAATAGTTATTTTGTATACAAAACAATAACTGTGATTTTAACGCTTGTAATCAATCTACAAAATGACGCCTGCACTTAGTTGCTGCTACTACGTCTCACAATGCTAGGAGAAACACATTTAAGTGCATTTTGATATTTTCATTATGAAATTAGAGTACATTTTACTCACTAGTTACATGTCATCGGCGTATATTTATGGACATATCTGACCCTCTATGATTTTTAGGGGCTTGGGTGAGGGGAAAATAGGTTAACAATTACAAATGTAAAGGTAGATCATATAATACACAATTGTAAAGCTTATTAAAAGAGAAACAGAATGGTGCAAACTAGAGCTTAGTAGCTTGCTTTGTTTCGAAGTAATGGACAAAGTTCTATAAAATGATATTTTTATTATAACACTAGCTGAATACCCGTGCTTCGCTACTGGGAATTTGTTTTGCATCACTATGTTACATAACTTGTAATATTTGTCTCTCATCTTTTATTGCACGAAAGTGAATTATTACATAATATTTTCAATTAGTTTGGTATTTATTGTTCACTGGCGGCCCGTCAATCGTCTTTGTCATGGTACTTATTAAAGAATTCAGAGTGAAGAGCGTTTTCTTTTTCAACCGCTAAATCTAGACTGGTAAATCACATTCTTAGCTGGATGTTGCAGATCACCCAGATACGTCTTTATTCGAATCCATATAGTTTTGATCAGCTTACTGTTCTTAAAATATGTTCTTAAAATTATTTAATGAGTTCCAAATTTCAGCTCTCTAGCTTTAAGGAAAGAATTCCAATTAATATTTATTGTTTTTAGTGGTTGTTATTGTTACTACTTTGTCACCCTTTAGCAAAACGTGACAAAATATACAACTGGATTATATTTTATATATATCTTGTAAGACATAAATGAAAAACATTTCAGCTCTCTACCTTTAGTAAAAAGTATACAAATTAATATTTATTGTTTTAGGGGATGTTACTACATTTCCTCCCCTTAGCAGAACGTGACAAAATGTAAAACTGGTTTATGTTTTATATGTATTTTGTAAGAAATAAATTGACAAATTATCATCTCTCTAGCTTTAAATAAAGTATAAAAATGAATATTTATTGTTTTTAGAGGTTGTTCTCACATTTTCGCTTTTAGCAGCACGTAACGAAAAGTAAAACTGGTTTACTTTTTATGTGTATCTTGTAAGAAATAAATGTACCAAATTTCATTTGTCTAGCTTTAAGGAAAGTATAATAAACAATATTTATGATTTTAGGGGTTGCTTCAACCCTTAAAGGCCAAATATTTTCTTAGTGCGCCTCTACCGCCTATGATCAATATGTGTACAAAATTTCACGTTCCTAGGCAGTAGGGTTTTTGATATATACAACAAACAATATTTATGGTTTTATGGGTAGTTTCAACCCTTAAAGGCCAAATATTAAAATCCTTTCTTACTGCGCCTCTAGTGCCTATGAGCAATATCATTACTTTCGGAATAGATAAGGGGGTGGGGTTTTTACCAACATCTTCGACAAAGAAAAATCACAAAATAAAAAAATGTTTTGTATCCTTTTATGCGACTCCTCTCGACAAAGCTGCTAAAATATTTATTGTTTGTGGTACTAAATTTTGGTTTCCCAAACTTATATTATATATTTTTGAATTTGTATTATATGAATATGCGGGTTACATGTTTTTTAAGTATGCCAATTTTAGTTTGACCATTTCTGGTAAATCTGACCGTGACAGATGTACCATTTCTGGTTCCGTAGCGGAGATGATCTTTTCTCAATGGTAGCAGCGACTAGCCTGTCACAAAGCAATTAATGTAAAAGTCCATAATGACTTATTTTTGTTTAAACTTGTATTTGCATAACACAACCGAAGATCAAATATTTGAAATTAAAATTTATCATAGTTAAAATAGTATTTTCTCAATCTTAGCCTATATAAAAACCATTTCATATAAATAATAATTCGACCACGCAGCTGAATCGCTGACGTGAGTTGAGCGAATTTCCAAAATTAAGTTTATATGTTTTAGGGTTTCAATCTACTATTTGGGAAATTGATCTGCTCACGAAGGAGCTGAATATATTTAGAATACTGTACTTTTAAAAATACGTGATTTTAAGAAAGCATACATAATAATCTCAAAATGTTAGTAACATACATTCTTTCAGGGGAACTACGTGCCAAAGATTTTTTTAAGATTAACTTAACTCCTTTCTACCTTAAATCTATGTAATTAATATTTTTGACAAATAAACTAACTTGTTACATTACTCTAAAATGTTCAATGTAAAATAAACATAGTGTTGTTTTTCATTTAGGAAAAGTTCAATTCTTAGAAGACATCCACAATGAAACAAAATAAGAAGAATGATGGCCCAGACTTGAAGATGACCGTAAACTGCTAGTCCACGGTTTACAAAGACTGTTGTTGGTGTTCAAGTAATATTAACGTAAACTAATTGAAAACAAACCTATTTCTTGTCAAAGCCCACATTTTATTTGTGAATTGTTTCCTAACCAATCCAAGCCATTATTAATAAATACTTCTTAGAACTAAACGGTGTTTTTCCTAGTTATTTACACGGCATCATGAAAACAGTTAATTGTAACAGTAATTCTTAAAGGATAGTTATGGCGCAACGACAGTTTGGTGTCGTAACTCTGAGGAGAATGTGCAGCAGAAAGACAGAGATTGTGAAACTGTAAGTATGCGACGCCTTCTGGCCTACGTCCAACGGGAAGACAGTATCAATGCCATACAACCCTACAGTACTGTTTTCGAGGACACCCTGTTATATGAGATGTAAACATTTACATATAAAGCTCATGGCTAGGCACGTGGGTCGCAACATTGTGCGATAACCTTAATTGTAAAACTACCAGAAGTTGGAAACTGGGATGATGTTATCATGTGGGAATAAAGAAGAAATTCTCCAGTAATAACTGCATTACGCATGCGCAACACAATGGACGTACTTGGATACATTGTATTACAGTTTTAGCTAATATTTGCAATACTTTAACCTCGGAGCACCTGAATTATATTTTGTTTCAGTGGTTGTGTAAAAATTGAATACTCGTATAAAAAAAAAATAGCTTTGTCAATGTTCCTAGAAAACAAAATCTGAATTACACCGTCCAAGACCGTCATTATTTCGATAATGTACGTTTCAATATGGAATTATTCAGAATTAAGTAAATTGTAAATAGAACTCCACACTCATAAGACCGGCAACCGACACTACCTATTTGCATTACTTGAACACTTTTTGAAGTGAAAACTTTTTATGGTGCGACACTTTTTGCGTGGGTATTCGAATGAAATCTCGCGTCCCGTACCGTACGCATTGTATTTTAGATGCGTGTAGTTTAAAAGGGTGTACCACACATACAAAATAAGACAAAAATTATGTATTCCTGTATTCAATAGCTGTATGGATTCATTTAGTCGCGAAACGCACCGATGAAATGGACATTGTGCTTCCTCATTTTGTAAGTTGTGTTAAAATTGTTTAGTTGGTAATATCTCTGAAATGGACATAGTTCTTTCTCATTTTTGATGTGAAAACTTCTTATGGCCCGTTCAGCACTTTTTGCGTGGGTATTCGAATAAAAATCTCGCACACCGTACCGTACCACAATCGAATCACGATATAAAATACAGGCATGCTACCAATGCAATAGACATTGTGCTTACTCATTTCGTAAGTTGTGTTAAAATAGTTTATTTGCCTCTGAAATGGTCATTGTGCTGCCTTATTTTGCAAGTCGTGTTAAAATAGTTTACTTGGTAATAAATCTGAAATGGACATTGTACTTCCTCATTTTGTAGGTTGTATTAAAATGGTTTACTTGGTAAAACCTGTGAAATGGACATTGTGATTTCTCTTTTCGTAAGTTTTTTTAGGTAATAACTCTGAAATGGTCATTGTGCTTCCTTATTTTGTAAGTTGTGTTAAAATAGTTAACCTGGTCATGCCTCTGAAAATGACATTGCGCTTCCTCATTTTGTAAATTGTTTTAATAGTTTACTTGGTAATACCTCTGAAACGGACATTGTGCTTCCTTATTTTATAAGTTGTGTTAACATATTTTACTTGGTAATACCTCTGAAATGGACACTGCGCTTCCTCATTTTGTAAATGGTTTTAAATTGTTTACTTGGTAATACCTCTAAAATGGACATTGTGTTTCCGTATTTCGTAAGTTGTGTTAACATAGTTTACTTGGTATATCTCTGAAATGTACATTGGGCTTCCTCATTTTGTAAGTTGTGTTAAAATAGTTTACTTTGTAATACCTCTGCAATGGACATTGTGTTTCCTCATTTTGTAAATTGTTTTAAAATAGTTTACTTGGTAATACCTCTGAAATGGACATTGCGCTTCCTTATTTTATTAAGTTGTGTTAACATATTTTACTTGGTAATACCTCTGAAATGGACATTGCACTTCCTCATTTTGTTAATTGTTTTAAATAGTATACTTGGTAATACCTCTGAAATGGACATTGTGTTTCCTTATTTTGTAAGTTGTGTTAACTTAGTTTACTTGGAAATACCTCTGCAATGGACATTGTGCTTCCTCATTTCGTAAGTTGTGTTAAAATAGTTTACTTGGTAGTGTTAAAATAATCAAATTTCAGATTAAACCAATATATTCATTATAGTTTTCATTTCAGCAGTCCTGTGACTGATTTTTTTAAATTTTATATGCTATTCACTCAATGATAACTAACAATCAGAAACAATAACTTAAGCAGTGTGTAATTTAATTTTCATAACTATTCTTGTACATTTAAATTATTTTTTCTAAACAAAAGTTCCACGTGATTCATCTGGAAGTTTAGAAGTTTTATGGCTCTGAATCTTATATCGATCTAATCTTTATCGAATAAGGTAGACAATTATCGAGTTAAAATTGCTAAATTAAAGGTAACATGTAAAATTTACTTTTGAATGTTAAGGTAAATTAATATCGATACAAAAACGTTTGACCAACCTGGGTGGATTTAGAAATAGTAAACGAGTTAATCTTGTCAAGAAAGACTATCGTGACTTCAGTTAATACATGCGCCCATTAACCACGAGGAGCAGCAAATTATGTTTTTTACATTACATTCAAAGAATTACAACAAATGTTGTTACATTCACAAAGGCACGATTTTCTCATTGTTACTGGATCTACTATATATTGAGTTGGCTATATAATTTGTTTATATTATATTGTTATTGTTATTCTTTGTCGCAGAAATTTTTGAAAAAAATACAGGAAGTTTATACTATTTATCAATAAGTATTTCAAATTAAGAAACCAAAAATCCTTTAAATATATATTATTATGACTACTCAATTTCTTGTAATCAAGGAAATGATAGTAAGTCTGAATTGTGCAATCGATTAAGAACTAAGCAGCTACAAAGTAACTGAGGCAAGCAAAGATTTGCAAAACTTGAAATTGCTAATTTATTTATTACAAAAAAAAAACTTTGCCAAGTTTTTTAACAAAAGTATGTAAATCCCCCAAGTTGTAATATTTATCTTGAACAGTTAGAACGTATTCAAAGATAAAATGTGTTTCTATAGAAAAGACGGAACGATTAGCCATTTCAAAACAAATCACCAACAAAACGAAATTTATTTTCTTAAATATGTGGTAAAGTTTGTGTGGTCTTAAGGCGAAAAACAAAGACGGGCTATCGTCTCTTGAAATCAACTGTTTCCCCAACTAACTAAATTCATGGTCCTCACCAGGATTTGAACCAGGGGCCTTGAGCTTCACTACATGACCAAACTCGTCTAAATTTGTAAGAATATTAAATTTATTTTTATTTACGAGATAAGTGACAATAAATGATAATTTGTTATCAAAAAATAAAAGGGCAGGAGTCTTTGATTCACATTAATTGCATGAACTACATATTTCGTTTATATTTACAATGCAAAATTGTAATTAACATTTTTAATATATCGTGTTTGCATTGCAGTAATGAAATAAATGCGGAAGTACTACATAATTAACAATGAGTTATGGTTCTCCAACATTATGCAGTTTTTTCTTCAATATAAAAGAGAGTAATAAAGTTATAATTAATTCATATAGGTTTGTGAAGCGGGTGCCGGTGAATTCTTTCATTGGACAGAGTATATCGGAGAAGATGTGAGAACAGCGAAGAAGAGCCTGTATTGTAGGACAGAGAGGTGAAGGCCAACCTCATTGCCCACGGCAGTATGTATGGCGCATGCTTTCCCGTTTGG
This sequence comes from Philaenus spumarius, assembly GCA_018207615.1. Classification (NCBI taxonomy): domain Eukaryota; kingdom Metazoa; phylum Arthropoda; class Insecta; order Hemiptera; family Aphrophoridae; genus Philaenus; species Philaenus spumarius. The sequence goes on along the minus strand of JAGFPH010000059.1, from coordinate 1,160,903 downwards.
TCATCTTCCTTCTTGGTCTGGTAACAACAATTTTACCCTAATGTTGGTTTTCCCGTTACTAAACACACAACTGCCATTATTCTGTTTCGGCCGTTGCAGAGGCTACTTACTTTACGCCTATTTACCTAAAATTACCGCCAAGATTTGTTCCACTAATGTAAAAAGATGTTCGAGTAAAAACATTCATCGCTTTGC
>JAGFPH010000059.1:1118612-1160698 GCA_018207615.1 Philaenus spumarius | reverse complement strand
CAACATAACTGTTAAACTGTGCAACACAACTGTTAAACTGTGCAACACAACTGTTAAACTGTGCAACACAACTGTTAAACTGTGCAACATAACTGTTAAACTGTAAAACATAACTGTTAAAGACTGTGGTGGCGAATACAATATTTTATTGTAAGCGTAAAAATGAAAAATTTCAAATGCACGCTCTTGCAACCGGTATACAAAACCTTCATTTTCTCCGCCTCTGACTTATGACTTAAATCAAATTTTATTTATCACTCCATACTGAACCAAGAGAATTATTGTTATACTTCAAAATTCATCGTAGATGCGTGATAACCATTCTAAAAACAATTTTCCTCCAAAATATTAAAAACACTATTTATAAAAAAAAGTACGATTATTGGTCAAACGAGTTTTAACGACAAAAGTCATCACCCCCAGTGACAGTTTGTTTTCTCAGGAGTCAAGCTAGACTTTTATTTATTACAAAATGTATAAAGTTAATTTCATTTAGTTCTACAAAAAATGTTCACCTTTTGAGGAAACAAGCTGACATTATATTTGTGTTTGTAATTAGCGTACAAATTCATCCATAAAATTTCATTTAAAGAAAATCTGTTAAGAAGTACAAAATCATGTTCTCAAATGTTTACAGTTTTAGGGATAAAGATTTCAGAAAGTGTTCGTTATTTTGGATTAGAGGAATTTTCATGCAGTACATTAAAAATACAGTAAGTGACACCGTCGGTTTAAAATAAACTTAAGTACGATTGCAAAAAATTACAATTACATAAATTTGTTTAAGAGCTTTCTGTTATCAAAGGTTTATTCTACTTTGAATTATAATTTGTATGAAGCATTATTTTATTTTTTTAACGGATAGAACAAATATAAAGACATTCTAACCCATCGAACAGATGATAAGGGATTTTTAATTTGATACATCATCAGCCCTCACCTGCAGTATTCTACCTGCCTCGCATAATCCGATTGAGTGACGTCAATGTTATAAGTTATTTGACTCTTGTTTATCCTGGTTAAAGTATCCAGTATCATTTTTAAAAGGGTCCTCCAGACTGTCCTCACTTAGAGTATCGCTTTCAAGGACTTTAACATTCTTGAACAGAAATATGCATCTGCATCGTTACAGTAAAGTGTATACCTGCCTAGCCTAACCCTTGAGTAACCCAGTACTATCTCAAAGTAACCCTTTTTAAGAGATGACCTTGAAGATGTCTGTCCTTGTTTTTTTTGTTACACAACCTCACAAAAAAAAGGGTGAACAAATTATTTAGACAAGGGAAGAACGTGAAGTTATTCGTCGTAGGTATTTTTTTTTTTACACTGAATGTCTAAATATTCCACTTCTTTGTTATTATTCAAAAGTAAATTCAAGCTGGATATTCTAGTATAAAATATTTACTAAGAAGATGTTTAATGAAGAAAATCTAATTTTATATACACTTTCTATATTTTTGGTATGCAATTATTACGAAGATATTTGGCAGATCGATTTTCTGTTTTAAAGTATGCAATTGATACAAGTAGTTATTTTATTTCAATTTTAAATTTATTGGCTAACAATATTTATTATTATATTTTAACCGTACAAATATTAACAAACTTTGAGCTTGAGTGAAAGGAATATCTCTTAAGATAATTTCAACGCTTCTTATTCAATAATAGGAATAATTATTGTACAGCAGTTTTTGAACTACCTGTACATTAATTTGATCATTGTAGATAAAAAATTACTGAAGATGACGACTGAGTTGTTGAAACGTTTGACCAGTAAACAAATATGTGCGAGAATCTGTGTTTGTGTTATTATTCGTAGAAAAGTTGAAATAATTATGTATCTAAGTATATTTTAAGAGTGTTATTGTTTCATCAATAGTTTTAATAAACTATTACAGGATAGATTGTGTTTAAATATCAGTGTTTATATACACTATTTTTGTTGTTGTTTAACGGTTGTACTTTATACCAGTGAAGACGGGTGATGGGATGGAATAACATACAGAAAATCCAGCGTCAAAAACTAACCTTGAATCCCTAACTTATGACGTTGTTACGTTACCAACTAAGCGATCGCTGCCAGTATCTAAAATGCATAGCTAATCTGTACATTAATTGTTTTGAATTTAGGACTGTTTATACATTGTATTAATAATTTTTCTGTAATGGAATTTTCGTAAACAAAGTTCAAAAGCAATTAGAGGCTATCATTATTTTGAAAATTAGTTTCCCTGTTACACAAACATGCGTGGTATTCACTCGTAGTCGAACCAGGTACCTTAAGCTATGGAATAAGGTACGCTAACCCTTTAGATTCAAGGCTCCTTAATTATTGACTAAACTCTGGTCACTTACAACAGGTAAATAACGATACAGTAGACTTTGATAAATATTTCCTGCTTTTTTAATACTAAAATGTTTAAATACTAGAAACTTGACTTTCTCTGCGTACAACTGTATATAATGGTTGTAATTACTAGCAGGAAGTACTTACTGTAGAGGCGTAACACATCGATATATTATCATCCTCCGTTATGTTACGTCATTACATTCCCGTCACTTGCCTAGGGCTACTTATTCAGATGGCTGTGTCGTATAATTATTATCAAATCATAAACAGATTAACCACTTTATTTGCACACACTGTCACGTTGCATAATAACAAAACATTTAGTAAATATTAAAGTTTGGTTAAAGTTCGTCTATACTGTTTTTAATCCAGTTCATTATTAGAAAACCAACTTTAAGGCCTGTACGGGTAAAGGTTCTATTTTAAAAAAGTTTTTAATTACGTACACAGCTCGTTAAAATACAACCAATATGCTCTAGTTATCTACAGAAAAAAAACAAATTTAAATTTGAATTTATTGACTCTATTCGTGAAACAACTAAGAGATTCATTGTAAAATCTCCTCATTAGCAGATTTGTTTAGTAATAAACCAAATATGATCTTTTTAAGATAAAAGTTCTAACGGTAAATTTTATTAAATTTAAAAAAAGCAATGTAATGTTAAAAAATTGTACACCACTGCAGAAAAGCCTAAATTTTAGTAAATATAATTTTCTAAAAAAGGACCACACTTTATGTTTATTGTTTAAACAATATTTCAGTAACGAAATTAATTTTTAAACAGTTAGATTTTATAAAATCGTCATCTAATATAAATAAATAAAACATTGTTGAAGTTATTTTATTCTTTGCACTACACTTTTTAATAGTAAACCCAAGATAAGGTTATTATCACTTACAAACAGTATTTAAAATTTTAATTAAATTACATTTTAAATCTGAAGTATCTAACAAAACACAGAAACTCAAAACTAGTTAATAAAGCTAAATATATGGATACAATAAATAGAACGTCTAATTTATTAGAAATATTTGGACGACCTAAGAAAGACTATGGACACTGTTGGGATTGTCTGCTAAAATCTACCGAAAGAAATTATTAACTCCAGCATAATATAACTTAATATGCAGTTCGGCGTATTATGTTGATTTGGACAAAATCCTTAACGTATATCGTACCGTGTACCCATAATTCTTTCCATCTTATCTCGTGTAATCTCTCTTTTCTTGCATTATAAAGTAAAACAAAACATTCTGGAACTAATACCACATGAGCTTTCCTCAAATTAAACCTTAAACAAATCTAGCTGTTTTATTTAGAAGGTTAGAAAGTGAATCACTTATTTACATATAGTATAGTAAAGCTTACTTTATATAATTCGACACGTTTTCTTGCCGCTTTGCAAACGTGATTTTGTTATTCCGTCAATAACTTTCTCTTTCCGTTCACAATAAAACAATAAAACATTGTTCGACTGGTTGAAGATGAAGAACCGATGCCGCGGAGTGGCAAATCCTAACTTGAATCTAACAACGTGCGTGTAGCTTTCTTATTATTTCAACAACAGCATAATAGTTTTTGTTGTCAAAGTAAGAAGTTTAAAGTATTTTCCCACGATATTTCAAAAATGTACAAAGTTTGTATCGTAATAACCAGAACTCAGTGTACACCTACTGATCATTTTTTAAATTATACAAATTATTTGTATTCCAAATAAATACTCCAAACTGTATATAAATTCCGGTATACATTTACAATTAGGCACAGACTAGTAAAACATTCCAAATCCAAACATCGAAAAATATTGTTTTTGTTCACATTCAACAACAATTGACTGCTTAATGTGAAAAGTAATTTAGTCGTAATGACCTTTCATATTACAACTACTCTTTGTGAGATTTAAAATGAAATTATATGATTTTATTATTCCAACCAACAATTTAAGTACAGAAATAAAGTACAACTAAGTACAAAATATTAATGTAAAATTACATTATAAGTTGGCTCCTTTGTGACTATCATTAACTAAATTATTTTAACCTTTTACTTACACATAAAATAAAATATGTATTCCACCAGTCTTGAAAAGTAAATAAATAACAACTGTAAAACGTTTTGACGATTAAGTTAATTTTCTAAATAAACTGTATAACTCTTTAACTATTATAGTAAACACTTTAGATTCTTACCATATTTATAATAGTTGCAAGAAGGACAAAGATAACTTGTTAAACGATCAAAAGCAGGTCCAAAAGCTAATATAATATTTGATTTAATTGATAAGATTCCTCCCCTACACTACCACTAATTTCCAACTTTAATATAGTCCTTCAGTTTCGAAAATGACACGGAGATGACAGTCACACACTGTGACATTAAAAATAATTATATTAAGTGTCGTAAAAATGTTATTAAGTGTCTTAAATATATGTTTTTATTTATTTAAGTGTTGAATGTTACCTTAGTTAATGTTGTTAATCGGTGTAATTGTTAAAATGTTTTTATTCGAGTTCTGATGATGCCTAAAAAATAAGGTGAAACAGCTGTTAACTATTTAAAAACTACTCAAATGCTAAGTCAAGTATTTAATTAATATATTAAATGGGTATTATAATATTATAGCATACATTAGTTCTATAACTCAAATTTAAAAAAATGAACTTCATAAGAAATTAATGATTGAACTTGTAAACATAACCCCAAAGTATAATCTACTCTGGGTTTGTTTAGGTATTACAATGATGGGTGAAATCAGCTGTTATATTACATGTACTCACACTCGCTTTTATATGAGTTGATGTTTATTTTTTGTCTATTTACAATTGTTTTCTGTTATTCAATATTGCTGTTTATGACGAATACTGTTTGATTCAATAAGATTGTCCATAATAAGCTTCCTTTTTTCAGACGTTGTTCAGCCTTATTTACTTATTAAAAGGAAAACAATGGCGTATTGCAAAAATACACGCTGAAGGCAGAAGATCAAGGTAGACGATTGTTTCTCGGTTGGTTACTTTTATTTGGTTTAAACAATGGAGCAAGTGGCGTAATCAAACACAGTATTATTGCATTAAAATATAAAAAAGCGATATCACTGATGACTGCAGTTTAGCTTACCTGAGCCAAAGTGGTTGCAAGTATCGAGGCTAAGACGACCCTCAAGGCCGTCCAGTGAGGTATTACCATACCTTCGGCTCCAACTCCTGTAACAATGCAACAATCAACATAAGCCTTGGACCTCACCTCTTGTTATCCTTGATTACTGTTAGAAATAATATGAGTTATACATAAAAAATGTATTTACAGTTTTTTATGTTAAATGGAATGCACGTGATTATATTACCAATTAAGAATAACAAATATTCAATAATAATATTACCTTAATAAGGCCCGTCATGTGACTTCTTGTCGTATCACGTTCTCTTCCGAAACATGTGGTCTTAAATGATACGACAAGAAGTCACGTAATTATAATAGTGACTTGGTGGTACCACAAACATGGAATTCATAATAAATATATTCGGCAAATGATTAGTTTTAATAATATACAAGTTATTATTACCATCGTTTTTGGAAAATGTTGGTCAAATGTTACTGAAATATGCAATGCCACTATAAGTTGAACATTCAAACTAATTTAGTAGCACAGAATAAAAAGAATAATTATTTTTTCTGGGAAAATTATTGGCCCTGGTAGTTTACGCAAAACCTGGTAAGAAAACTTGTTGTTTTATTAAAGTTAACCTAGACATGATAAGTTTATAAATAAATAAGTGGTTCTAAGTTTACTTTAAATGTAGATCACTGGGTATAGGAAAACATTTGTACAGCAGTCTGTAAAAATAATTAGGTACTGAATTCGGGGGCTTCTCCTCATGCACTTAAATACGCTCAATATTAACTTATTGTAAACAGACTTTAAATTCAAAGTGTTTCAACAATTCGTATGTTTTTTAATGAGTACATTTATTATAGCTGAAATCCTTTTGCATGACATTTTTAGTGGTAAGTGTTAATTTTCAGTAACACTACAATTAAATTATATTATAAGGTAGATACCTACTCAAGGGTTTTTAGCAAAGTTGTAAATATAAACTTAAATTATTATTAAATACTAGGTATTTGAATTGTTGAAGCTAATCAAATGTTATTATTCCTACTTTAATCTTAGACCTACTCTATAGTACGTAGTTCCTCTGTTGTACTACGTATCAAAAACATCTGTTTACATGAATCCTAACCTACAAGTTATCCTAACCTTGTAGTAAGTTATTACAACTAAGGACATGTACACGGATTAGATGAACTTAAGTTAACAACTGTTGACTTCAATATTTTTATTTAATTTATGCCAGTTTGACTAATGAAGAAATAGGAGCGGTGCGAGTAAGTCAAACGCCCGAAACAAGGCTGAAACCTGAGCAACTGTTTCATAGGAGACTGTAAGGCTGCGCTAACCATTTATAATTTATATGCTTGAAACTTGGTTTATTGTTACAGCTGATTCTATGAATACATCATAAAGTAACATGTGATTTTTAAATGATAACAGTATAATATTCTCATATGTTTGTATACTTTTTTTAACTTCTGAATTATTAAAAATAAAAATTTAATCCGGGCACCCTTTAGCGTTAAGGAAATCCTTCCTGTTAAATTATCTTTCTATGCATTATAATTATAGAGATCTAGATAACATGATCGCGACGTTTTAAATCAAATATGCAAGTCTTGAAAAATAATTTTGAGAGCGTTGTAATTTATTCGCCATTATGAATGTATGTTTTCATCCCTACACACGAAATAAGATTTATCGGTAGTTTACCACTAATTACCTGTTGCTATTTTATGTTATATTATATCCATAAATACCATAAAGTCAAAAATGTGAACCACAAAGGAAGTAAGATTAAATAAACATAATAAGACCAATGTGATTATAGACATAGAAAAGCCAGCGATTGTTTTATAATTTATCTATTGGAATTTGAATAGCAAAATAAGGCTTTAAAATTTCAAACAGTAATACAGTAAACACGTTTATACAATAATAGAATACAATTCACAGTTAATAATTCAGAATCGGTACTCAATTTACTTCGCATTGCGCCACCCGTACTGCACATTGTTCAACACACAAAGAAATCAGTTAACCGGTGTGTCCCGTGTTTTGAATCGGACCCTGCGGTTTCCTGTGTTGTTGTGCAACTGCCCACTTGAGTCTGAAATGTTCAATGGCTCTCACGGAGAAACTTTGAGAACCAGCGACGGGTTACTTCACTCTGTGCACATTGTTGAACCACTATGACGTCACAGCCTCTATAAGATTAGCCGTACATAATTGATTGAGATTTAGAACGGTTATCTAGGATGCCGTGATCTTATGGGTAATCAGTGTAATTCCTGTGTGCTTTACACAGGTAGACTAACTATATAGAACAGTTGTAATTGGTTTAACTGGCGAGACGGCGATATTAAGCAGATGTAACGATGCGGATGATGTGCTAACCAGAAATTTGCGGAAATCTTAACGAGTTTACTTTAAAAAAGAACGAACAAAGTGACAATCGTGTAAGATAAATAACAGTGTCCGTCCGCGTGAAAGTCGTTAAATTCATATCATAACTTTGTTACTAACAAAACAATAATATCATATACATTGTCATTATTTTAATTTCTGTTAAGTTATTTTCTAATTTTGCCACTGTAGTTTTCGCAGAAAAGACAAATATACAGGTTAATGTGGGTTTCCTCTTAATAGATAGTAGAATAAAATATATCAACTTTTTTTACCACTATACCGATTTAAATTTGGTTTTTTGTTCAAATCACATACCACTTTCGACACTAATCATTTATTGCTGAAAAAAGTCGAAGTCATATGAAATACAGTAAAAAAATATTCTGGTTTTCATATTTCCAGTGCAGACAAATATTGTTGAAACTACAGAACCAGTTTTAATCAAGCATGAACTAAAAAACATTCATGAAATTATAAACTTGGAGATGAAAATACATTGTAAATAATCGGATAATGGTTTTTGGTTTACAAGCTAACAAGGACAAAGGGAATTTAATTGAACTGTTTTTTTTTAGTTACGAAAAAATGAGTATTTTTATTTCGATTTTATTCTGCAGTTCTATCACATAGAAAATATCATATAACCAGAGAAACCGTAGCCGTTCTAAGACGTGTAAGGCCAAAATCTGTAATGTAACGTCCATCTATATACTCAACAACACTTTTCTATAACTGAAAAGTGTTGCCAAGTCAAACGGTAAGAGTGATGTGGTAAGGACAAGTCTACATTTTTTTAAATTATTTATAATCCAATGAGGGAATTTAATTTAATTTTAAAGGGTGTTTAGTTTTAAAAGTAAACCTCTTAAATGATAACGTTTGTCAAAATTATATAAGTAAATTAAAACTTGAAATTCTTAAAGAATAGTCAAAGACAGAATCTATGTACACCTATATTGAATGGATTAAAATTATGTATGGAACTTGCTGTCTGTTTGAAACTCACTAAGTACAACAATATAGCCTATATCTGCAATTATTATCTTTCCCCAAGATTTCTACATAAGACCACCTAGCTCTCGATAAAACAAGCCCAAGAGCAATTATTTTGGCCACAGTTTGCTTAAACAATTGCCAGGGTTACGTGGCGCTTTTACGTCACAAGTCTGAGTTACTTGGATTAATTAAACTACGCATAATTAGACATTACACAACGTCACGTGATCACGTGAGAACATTCACAGATACATGCAGGGGTACACGGAGTTACATAAGTTATGAACCGTTGACTGCCCTACTTTTGCGGTCCTATTTCTGATTCAATATGTCCCGTTTCTATGTTAACAATACTACGTCGATGACACGGATATTTCAAATCGCTAATTTTGTGCAACCTACTTTGTACACAGAAATAGCGAATTACGGGAACTCTAGAAAACAATGGGCTAACTGGAATGTATTTCAATATATTATTATTGTGTCTCTTTGAGAGTAGGTGTCATTTCATTGTCACAAGTATGACACATCAATAGAATGGAAGAAAGACAACAGAAACAACAATAGTTTATAGATAAGTGTTGTTTGAAGATTTAATTCGAATTTGGAACAAAATTAAATCAAGTGTTTACAGCGAATAAATACATTTACAGCATAACTTTAGAATTATAAATAAAAGGTGCAGTTACAATAAAAATCGTGCAATAGGTTACGGTGTACAAAACAAAATTTATGATTTAAATTCGTTTAAAAAATATTCTTCTATTTTAGTAAAAACCATACATTTAAGATATTTAAGAATTTTTAACTACAGTATTTAAAATCGTTCCTATAAAAAAGCGATCACTGCATTAATTCAGTAATTTGTTTATTTTGTTTTTGAAATAATTAATATTATGTATAGCCTAATGGTGGTTCCAAAACTATAGACTTTATTTTTAATAAACATTGTATAGTATTATCCTACTTATCTACCATAAAGTGTACAAATGTAAGGTCTTATGAAAGGTATAAGTTAAGCTACTAATTTATTCTTTGTTTGAAGTTTAGTAACTCCATTCTAAGGTGTAATTTTATTGATGGATGTTCAATTCTGTTATAAGAGATCATTCAGGCATTGGCCATCATTTATGTGTTAGTGTCAATATGCGACTTTTCGGGAATATGAATCAACTCCCGTTATCAAGTGTGACTTGAACTACATGAACGAAATCCCAAAGTCCTAGACCAATATTAAAGAAAGCTGTAGAAATAGAATGAAACTAAAACTAAACTAATCAAAATTCGTTAAAATTGGCATTTAGAATTAAAAAAACATTGTATGACAATCATACTTTATCTTTTTATAAATTAATTAATTAACCTGTATTTAGTTGTAATCTTTCATTTGTTGGTTAAATTTGTAGACCTACAATTTAACTAATAATATAACACTCTAAAACATATCTCTGTAAATTCAATTTAAATGATTTTTCCATATCTGGTTTTTTTTAAATTATATTATAAATCTATTTATATAAAATCCAAATACCACTCACTCACTGACTCATCACGAAATCTCAAAAACTACCGATCGGATTGCATTGAAATTTGGTATGTAGCTTCCTTTAGGGCCATAGGTGCTCACTAAGAAAGGTTTTCAAAAATTAGAAATTTTATTTAGGGTTCGGGGGGTCAAAGTTACTAAATCACGATTTCTCTAAAACTACTGAACGGATTTGAATGAAATTTGGTATGTAGGTTCTTCTAGGGCCGTAGGTGCTGGCTAAGAAAGGGTTTAGAAATCGTAGGGGGGGGTTTGGGGGGGGGGGGGCAAAGTAACAAAAAAAAACCTCCGAACGGATTTAATGCAATTTGGTAGGTAGCTTCCTCTAGGGCCCTAGGTGCTCGCTAAGAAAGGTTTTCAAAAATTAGAAATTTTATTTAGGGTTCGGGGGGTCAAAGTTACTAAAAATCCCCATGAGAAATACATAGTGTAATATATTTATTGATATATTTTTTTGTTTAATATACATTTAACTTTGATTTGTGTATCCGTGCAAAACCGGATCGGGCCAGCTAGTAATATTATAAAACATAAAATATTGTTATTGTTTTTTTAATGAACTTAGTTAAGTGTGAACGATGTTAACAGAAAGTGTAATATTAAAGTTGCATTAGGAGCAAAAAGTGATGTAATAAAGTGCAATCCAAACAACTTCTAAATGTAATTAGGAGCATACAAGTGTGTATTATATTTAATTTTCTCCTTTCTATACGTGTAATTAGCGAGGTTTTAGGTTGAACGCATTGTTGAGTCAATGTAACAATTAGGCTTTATTTGTACCTCAATTGAAAGTAGTTACCTCACGTTAGTAAAGCTTAAGAAACAATTAAATCAGAATTCTAAATCTCAGACCATGTTTTTTTTAATCAATTAGTTAAAGTTGACATTTAGCATTCCTTTCACTGTTACATAAAGCTGGCCGACTTTATTATTTGTTCGTGTTTGTCTACCAAATGTATACACTTAATACTGTAGTCGCCTTACCAACACAGTTATACATTAAAGTAATAACTTTGACTTGTAAATATTAACAAGTAAAATATTTGTGATGTACTTGAAAAAAAAACTAAATAGTCTCTATCAATAGCGGAGAATTTAGTAAAAACATATTTCCTCTCATTTCTTCCATTCATAAATTATATGCAATCAACTTATCATTTTTCTTTTCCCTAAAGGACCCTAAAAACACAACCCTTGATCTTGGTTTTCTCCAACGATTAAATAAACTGGAGACTAGCGCGCCATGGAATACGTAGTTCCAGACGTTTAGAAAAGGTTTACCAAAGTGATATGTATAACAATAATGCCTCAATACTTAAGTACAGTACTCAAATTATCGAACTAACCACTTAAAAAATAACAATAACCAAGGAAGTAATATACTATGTATGCGTTGGAACCCGTGACAGGAGATGGCAACCCCCAAACAATATTACTGTAGACAGCATGCATGTACATTTGGCCAGCAGCATGCATTATCCAACATTTCACCAAATGTTGGATCCGATTTGGTGTTTCGTGTATAGTTTATGAATAACAACACAGGGTTTTTAAGCAATTTTAGCTACAATATAAGAAATTGTGAGTTAGGGTTTGTTAGGAACAATTCTTAAAAACCTAAAATTTTATTTTTTCATTTTTTTCTGTTTTATTGCCGTTTTATTTAGTTTTAAAATAATCCTAAATTTATTATTATATCTCAACTCTAAGTGGGTAAAAATACGTTTTTTGGTTCGTATGTCACATGAGAATAAGACAAATTTTGTATCATATTTTTAATAATTTGATATGATTTATCCAATTTGAAAATAATTAAAATTGCCGCCTATGGTAGGAATTTTCATTTTGGTAGGGATATGTAGCTTTTTCTGTAGTGCCAAACCCGATTATACAGTCTTTGATGATATTCAGATGATGACAACCCTGCATATGGGGCTGGTATGTATTAAATATGTAAGAAAAACTTTAAGCATGTTTTCCAGAAATCATATATTTTATTCACAAAAGGAACATTTTATCAAAATCTATCTAACATACTGAGCTGAAATGTTCAAGGGTTGTTTAATGGAGTATACTACAGGTTTTAACGAGAGCATTTTGTAATATAAGTGATCATATTTCTAAGTTATGACCGAGTAATACGGCAAAAACTGGTCAAAATTCTATTATTTTATAATGACAAAATGTATTCAAATGCTTGTATTGCAAAACCCTCATGTTAAATTTTGTATTTAAGTAGTACTAAGACACTCATAAAATTTTACTAATTTTGATCCAGTAGTTTCTGAGAAAATATTCCTTAAATATTGTATTTTTAATATTGCCGAGATAGGGCGCTCCGGAGCCCCTTAAAGAAAGCCCTTTCAAACAACCCTCACAAGGCAGTATCATAAACTACTTATTTTTATGAATCCACAACTTTAGTCTAAAATGTGGAGTGAAATATTAGTTGAGTTCTGATTATTAGAATATATGCAGCCTTTATAAGTCTATTTCTTCTTTTAATGTATGACTGAATCTGGAATCAAAAAGTAAAGTGCTTTGTCTTTGCCCTATTTAAAGCAATTTTTTTAGTAATACGATTTCTGTTTTAGATATAATAAAATATTTGGCAAACACCTAACACAGCATTTACCATTTTGTTTTTAACAAAAAGTACATCAACAAGAAATCGGCAACGACAAAGTAAAATTGTACCGGACTATTACTTGCCTTGAAACACCGTCTACCGGTCTTTCTATAAAAGGTAATGGCAGATTGCTAGCGTAGCCGGAACTCTGCTTAGTTACGGACCCATTACACCGGAAGTTCAAAGCGTGAGGTATGGAAGAACAAGGCAGTTCATTTAAAAGGAATACAATGTCTTCCCGTAAACAAACATCTTAGAACTCCAGACCATTTAGACACTCTCTAAATTGATTTTCAATTGTAAATTATTTTAGTCAAGAACACTTTAACTTGCAAAATTATAGAAATAATTGGACCGATTTTGAGACCTTGGATATTTTATTGAAGAGAAACTTATTATGGCCCTTTCAGCACTTTTTACTTTTTTTGGGGGTATTCGAATGAAATCTCGCACACCTTACCGTACCACAATCGAAAACATGGACATTGTGCTTCCTCATTTTGTAAGTTGTGTTAAAATAGTTTAATTGATAATACCTCTGAAATGGGTATTGTGCTTTCTAATTTTGTAAGTTGTGTTAAAATAATTTAGTTAGTAAAAACTCTGAAATAAACATTGTGCTTCCTCATTTTGTAAGTTGTTTTAAAATAGTTTACTTGGTAGTGTTAAAATAATCAAGTTTCAGATTAAACCAATATGACCAACGATTTACATTCAATACAGTTTTCACTTCTGTCGGCATCCCGCGACTACTTTCTTAATTTTTTTTTTATAATAATTGCTTACAAGTATGGTTCTCTTCATAGCATATTTTCGGGTTTTAATCATAATAATGTCAGGCCAATAACGTTTGACAATTTCTTACTAATTTTTTCGAATCACATCTAAAATAAAATTTCAATGAAACTTAACAAGATTTGTTTAAGGGTCGGCTTTAGTAAAACAGAAAGCAACCTGCGACTCCCTATAGCGGCGGTAGGTTACGCGGACATTGCTCATCCTAAATCCATTTAAAACCCGCAATTGTTCAAATAGCGTTTTTTTTTTTAAATAACAAACTCTTGGGGACAAAATTCTTCATCCGAATGGCTTGGTAATTTTTCGCTATAACTTGTAGTTACAAGTAAAAAATATTTAAAATCACCCTATAGCGGCGGTAGGTTACACGGACATTGCTCAGCCTAAATTCATTTAAAACCGACAATTGTTCAAATAGCGTTTTAAAAAAAATATCAAACTCTTGGGGACGAAATTCTTCGTGCGAATGGCTTGGTAGTTTTTTCGCTATAATTAATAGTGACACCATTAAAAAATATTAAAAATCAATGTTTTAAATTGTTAATAAATATTAAACAAAATATTTTTCTTAGTTTTGAAAAATCCATTTGCATGCATATTGACCATAGCTTTAAAATGACATATCGTTTATAATTTTCCGATCAAAAACAAAGGAAAAATTTGGATTTTAATTTAACATTGGTGTTATGGAGTGTCAGCCAACATGGCCGACAGCTAGAGCCGACCCTTAATTTTACAATTATTATTCAACGATATTGTACCCCCACATTTCATTTATTCCGCGATTTTTTAGATACAAAATATTCTCCATCAATCAGTGGTAAACACATTGATTACTAACACGTTTATTAGTTTTCTTTGTTTAAATGCAAGTCAATTTGTTTATACGATAATATAAACAATTTTAAACAATATTAACAATACAAACTTAAAACTTCAGCTTGACGTAAGAGATACATTATAACATTTTGGACACTGAGTAGTCACTTGGTTGTATTGTGTTATTTGTAAGTGTCCCTGATGATGACGATGTTGTGATTGAAACGTTTAAAGAACGAGTAAACATTTCAGACCTACATTTGCAAACAAAAACTAACCTCCTACATACGGCTTACGGTATTTTAGAATGTCCCATTTTTAAATCTTCTAGGCACCAGACGGATTCTGCTCGACAAAGCAATTTCAATTTGATATTGCTTCGTTCTGCTTCTCAGATTTACAGTTAGCTCGGGATTGCACAATAATTAACCATGAAATTACGCGACTCGGGTGGGTAGTCTTTTCATTACTGGATTAATGTATTATTAGATTACTAGTACTGGATAGATAACTGACTCGGAACTCATGCGCTTCGCTTTAGTAATCCAAAATAAAGTTTTTAAGTTATTCAGGCTCTTCTTTACCTTGAAGAAAACTCCCGAGTGTACAGTATGATTTTAATAGAAAGGTCTGACTTAAGCCGCAAAATCGTTGAAACATGCATTCGTAATAACGTGTTTCAGATTCTATTTATAAATTAATAATCTTGGAAACTACTTTAAGTTATAAAAAAGGCTTTATATTTTGTACGTATTAGCTTACAATATGGAAATTATTGCTTGAAACTCCCAAAAAATGCATTAAAAATAATCAATTTTTACTCAGTTAAACTGCTGATTAAAAGGAGTTGCCGTCGAGATATCATTCAATTATAAGATATAAAACAAAAGCACCAAGCCTTTACGAACAATTTAAGATGTTTCACAACTTTTTAGGTTGAAAAACGGCGCGGCGTCCGAAACACGTTAGTAACAACTGCATATTTTTGCTGTTTTACGCAAGGTATAGAAGACCCTTAAGGAATATATATGTTATGCGTCCTATAAAAGGTAAAAGTGTTCTATATGAGTTAAAACATTACCCATCGAATTAGTTAGGTGAGTTATTTTAAGAGAAAATAAACGTTTTAATATTTTAAAACTATTTCAAATTGTCTAGACAAAAATTATATTAAGTTATTAAAGCTACTTATATGGTTGCTATGGTATCAAATGAGTAAGTAAACTCCCAAAAATTATCTCCTCTGTGTTTATTTTCTGCCACAGTAGATTAAAATAGGAATTGTTTAGTAGTCCGTAAGTTTGGCGAAGTGTGAGCTAAACTTCTTAGAAATCGACTAGCCTAAACCACACGAAACTAAGCGTGTTAACATCAACGGTATAAATGTAGTTATGGATCGTTGTTTCCATTATGTTGGATCAAATATTACAATCTTCGGTCACACTTATATAACACGTTTATACGTGCATTCTTCATGTATATTTATCTCAATTTTAATCCAAGCCAGGAGATTAAAGTTCCAGATAAATAACTTACACGGAAAAATATCTCCAACGGTAGGATTCCTCATCGAATACTTTCTCCGTCGCGTGCCGCTGTCTAGAAAAGGAAGCGGATTTTCCTGTGAGGGTGTGCCGTAGCGTTTTGCTTTACCAACTTTCCTTCAGGAAAAAAGACGAACAGAATACTTTCTAGAAGTTAAAGAACTCGGATTAAATTTGTAAACAGAGAGGCGACGTATCGAATCCGTTGACAAGCTTTGAAAGTTTTAGAGGAATGCTTCCACTGAACTATCTTTCACGGCTTAGGCCCCTTTTCAAATAAATTTATGTTTATATAAAGACCTATTTCTTTTAACTTCGCGTTAAAATAGTACCTAGCAAAATGCTTACGTTTTTAACTGTTAGAAGGTAGTTATACAAACTAATCCTACACAAAACACATCTACAGTTTTTTTAAGTGTAACAAAAATTTAACCATGACAGCAGGCATTTAAATGGTAGTTTAGTTTAATTATCATTATTATGATTAAGTATAATTCAAGTATAAATTTAAAACACATAAAAATAAAACATAAATAAAGAAACACACAATGGATTCTTTGAATTTCTAAAATAAATATTTGAGCAAATACTAGCAGTTGAGTAAACTGAATTACATTGTAAAGTGTCACTAACCTGTAAATTAGCAGTATTACGCTAATGTTTGCAGGATATGCAGGTATCTATTACTTCTAACCAAATAGTGGTTAATCAATCAAATTGATTGCGTTTATCTTATGCGGAAACTAAAATACGGGCACAGTAATGTAAAGTACTTGTTAGTACTTAGTTATTTTGCTAACTACAGTCATTGGCATACTGCAGGAAAATCAAGGAAATGGATCAAAGAATATTTCTTATAAAGGCGGGTGTGTTCACTCGGTGTTACAAAGACAAAGTATTGTCCAAGAGGAAATAGCACATCTTCAACTAAAACAAAGTGCTAAATCTGTAAGTTAACAGACTTAACTGTAATTTAAATACAACTAAAATGTGAGTTCAATGAGGCAAACACTTTCTAACTTTTATATGTTTTGTGGTATCGTGAACTTTAAAAGAATGCGTTTCGGGACTTAAACTTTAAAATAAGGGTCATGCCGGTCTGAATAAATAACAGCGCTCAATGTAACCCGATTTAAAAATCGTTTATATTACAAATAGGACAACAAATAAATCTACCAAGCCAAGTTAGTATAGATCTATAAAAATAATAAACTTCACGGACGTTTTAAAACACTCAACATTTTCACTTTTAAAATTAGCTTTCGATTCGTTCTGCTAGAATCTTTGACTCTGTGCGACTTTCTTGGTCGTTGATCTTTACTTTGCCTGTTATATTTTGCTGTTATGAAATGTGTATTTTTTTGACCAACATAAACCCAAATTCAAAATGTAATCATAACCGTCCAGGTTAACTAAACAGATTATTTTTCATTGGTAGCTTCAAAAGAGATTGAAACAAATTTGAAATTTGTCATGAATTTAAAAGATAGAATAAACTTTAAACACACAATCTCACAACTATATAGTTTAAGCTACCCTCTCACCCTGACGCACACACACCCTCATACGCGCAGCCCGGCTTACCTGCGTCTCTGTTGTTTCAATGACTCACATACTAGGCTTAGTCCGCAAAACTGCTTTTTTACATTTTCTATTTTAGGTTAATATTTTTGTAATTTTTGATCTCTGCATTTTATTTTATGAAAATAGAGTCCAAACACGAAATGACTATGACATTCCTTAATGTATCTTAGGAATAGATGGGTCAAATGATCAACTGGACAGTGCAGACTAAGGCCTAGTAATATTAATACTGTATGTGATTCATCGAAACAACAGTAACGGCAGGTAAGTCGGGCTGCGCATGTGAGAGTGTGTGCGCGTCGGGGTGCGAGAGTAGCTTAATGCTTTGGGACTCTTGAAGCTCCGGACAAACAATAATACGTGTATTAACTCAAACGCGTTTCAACAACAAAGTCACCATCTTTAGTGATGCACGAGCTACAATAGTCAAACTATAATTAACCTAGTCAAATTATTGTGCCAGTGTATGGTAATAAGAATTTTAGAAAATACTAAATATTTCAGACAGCGCAAGTCAATCCCTAACTAATTAATTGTTCTTATCTTTATGAATAAACTAGCGAAATCGTTGAGATGCCTTAGTTGACCACTTACAATAAAAACAAATTCACTTATTCAGGTTAAATTAAGTGAAATCCAAATTAAGTAACAATTTGTTTATTGTTGAGATAAAAAAAGAAAAATTACATGCCCTTAGTAATTACAAAAGTTATGCG
Source organism: Philaenus spumarius (assembly GCA_018207615.1). Taxonomy (NCBI): domain Eukaryota; kingdom Metazoa; phylum Arthropoda; class Insecta; order Hemiptera; family Aphrophoridae; genus Philaenus; species Philaenus spumarius. The sequence continues at coordinate 1,142,193 of JAGFPH010000059.1, read as the reverse complement.
CCCTTAGTAAAATTGACAAGCTCTTAACTAAAGAATTACAGTAATAACAGTTAAAAATACAGAAAAAAGGTTTCCCCCTTTTATTTAAAAGAAAATAACAACCCCCCTTAATATAAAATTCAAAGAAAACCCTCCCCACTATTGTTATTTATAAAAACTTGGTTTATCAATTACAATTTGTAATTACAAAAAGATGCATACATGAAATGTTAGAAAAATGTTTACGAATGTAAATGTTATGGTCAAATATCAAAAACAGTTATTTATTGCAAATTACGCAAGTTTTCACTCGAGCATTCAAGAATTGTCGTTGAAGTCTCTATTTGTAAAAAATATATAACAGTAATACTACCTATATTGTACAAACAAACTGCATGACCAGAGCAATGTGAAAGAAGGGACAACACTATGCATCGACTTAATGCTTATACCATTTTATAACGGCACCTGGTATAACTAATCGTTTAGTAGCCAACGTATAACTGGAATCCAGTGACGTTACTATAGCAACCAACCGGAAAATTAATTTAGTTTCGTGTAAGATTTCATTAGATCTGCATCACATTTTACAGTTAACAAGCAACGAAATGTTCAAACGAATCGGGCAAACAGACACTACTTGCATTTACATATTCAGTATACATAATATATGATGTATTTAATGTAATACTAAATACATTGTACTTGATTCAATATATATTTGTTATTTGTGTTAGTTTACGTTTTAGACAAAAACTGCATGTAGACATTAAATGTATAGATTGATATAAATAAATCATTTTCATTCCTTTGTAGTGGGACGAAGAAAATACGTGTTAGTTTTCACAATAAGCCTCAATTCCAATTTGCAGACTAAAATTCAATTCCTATAGAAGTATTTACAGGTATCACCATTTTGTTGACCTGTATGTTCAACAAAAAATTATAAAACTTTAAAATATCCATATTTAAAAAAAACTTTGTGTGAAATAACTACCGCCGGTACGGGATTTAGCCAAATAAGGCCGGCCGCACACATAATCGAACAGAACAGAACACGACAAGATGGTTTTTGTTTTGTTCTGTTCTGCCTTGTTCGATAGGGTTCGATGATGATTTTATAGTGTCGAACGTGACTGCCCCGGCAGTGAAGATAGTTGTATTCCATACTCCTATTTTCTCCGCAGCACATGCGGAGATAATATTGTCTGATGGCTTTTGACTAAAGACGAAACTTTGGGGAGCTGCGTCAGTCAAGGAAAAAACGTTCGATCGTGTTTTCCGCGGTGTCTTGTCTTTTTCGATGTAGCGTGCGGGCCCTCCATATCCGTCCATGTTAAACCCTTCGCATCAGACACTTTCAGTCAAATTATTGTCTCGTCTTGTTCTGTTCTGTTCTGTTCGATTGTGCGGCCGGCCTAACACCAAGCAAGATTGTTATGACATTTAACTTCCTACAATTTAAAATAAACTAATGGCAGTACGTAGTTTTATAAACGAGATATAATCGATTTCCTGATTAACGTTTTCTGCTACTTTAGGAGGGAGTAAAGTTGGAAGTAACCTCCCGAATTTTTGTTTTAGTTTTTATAGACTGCAACGATTATTTGCCCAAAGCTTATAAACATTCTACGTTTTTTCTCATGATTGCCGTATTTCAGACTAAATTCAATGTACTACAAGCAAAAAGACCGAAACAAGATTTTTGTGGAATAAAAGTACGTAAATAATTAATTATTAAAAAAACACAGTTTCAATCGAAAGAAATTTTTTTTTAATGTTAAATTTTTGTGACAATACACAAATTGATTCCCGTTATCATTATGAGATATTATATTTACTGTCAAAACCACTGAAATTTACCATTTATTTACTGACCCATCCAAAATTAAGGAATTAAAATAAAATGAATTACGACTATTCAAAATACAATATCGTGTCCAATTCTGCAACATTTTTATAGAAGTATGTAACTACTGATTTAGAGAATGCTATTATATTTTATTAAAAGATAAACACATATTTTCTGAGTTGAAGCAGGAAAACGGAATAAATAATTTAAATCGCATTTGAGGAAAGCATTCAATTTCTGATTTATGTCCGTTATATGTCTGATTGGCCTAATCGAAGTATAAACAAGTTGTGCCGGCGGCCGGCGGCCATAATCCCTCAAAGTTCCGATGCCTGAGTGCAGTGGATACCTTCTGAAACCTTCCGCTGAAGATAGTTCTCACCAGATGGAACGAGTATATTGCCGAATTTGAAATGGTTTGACAACTCATAATACAAGGAGAGGACACAATGAAAGTGATCGAAGACACAATAGTCGATGGACGGAGGATATCGGATTGTCAGACGAGTCAACGTACTGGAGGTCAGTGGCACTGAGCACGTACCCAATACACTGTTTACTTATACAGAGTACCTTATTAAGATAGGCAAGTGTGAACGGTAGGAATTCGGGTTCACTGGCTAACTGTACTTTCTGATTTAATATGATAAGGCGCACTTAGGTGGCGAGTAGTAGGTGATGTCAGTGAATAAATCAAGAGAACTGTCAACTGAACTTCGACAGAGATATAATGTATTATATATATGGTAAATTACATTTTTCCTGTCGTAATTATTTTTCCACAATTTCAGACAGCATGTAAGAAAAACAGACAAATAATTAAAAGCTTGAACATTATGTAAAATGACTTCACACATGCGCAACTCCAAGGTGTCAAACGAAAAGTATACCTCCAACAATTCAAAAAATCGCGTAAAATAATTATTACAACACATCGATAATTTTAGATTTTCAAGTAGTAGCCTATACGTTGTGAAATACTAAACCAATTTCACAAAAAGTTTAGTTACCATTCAAATCGTACATTAGAAAATATAGTGTGTAGATTTTTTCATGAACCCGAGTAAAATTACAAGCTAAAATTTACTATTTGTAAATAGTAAAATGAAATATAACCAAGTAGTTGTTATATTTAGTTCTTCAACTACTCCATGATTTTAAATTAGCCTAAATAAATAGCACACCATCATCTTTTTATTATTTTTTAGAAAAATAAACACTTGTGTCGAAAATTTCTGTTTTCACATTAATCATAAACGCAATCTGACCAAGTAACGTACTTGTATACAGGACCATTCAAAAATATGCGGCAATATCGCGGAAGCTCATTCTGTAGCTAAAAATAAGAAAATAAGTTAAAATAAACATTGGCCCGAAAACGCTTTGTTTTCCAGGTATCCGCCATTTTGACTTTTGTACAAAATAACTCATATCTAGAGAAATGTTTGACTGATTGAGTTCAAACTTGGCTTGAAGTTTAACCTAACAATGATATATCTCAAGAAAAATAAGCAAATAAATCCAATCATGTGTTTCAAAATGGTGGTTGTTTGAAAATTTCAAACCTAAATTAGTCAAAATCCGTAAATTTAACAAAAAATATCAAGACGCCTTTTTTGTAGCCCTTTTGATTCCCTATCGGATAGTCTCACAGCCAAAACAATCGGATGAAGGTCAACCCGGAATCCTATACCAACACAGTAAACACAACAATATTGTACGTACATATGCTGTTATTGCTTTAACTTAGCTATTATCCTTCATCCGATTGTTTTCACAGTTACATATTTTCAGTCGACATTTTTGTTAAGATATACGGTTTTTGAGTAATTTGGGTTTGAAATTTTGAAACGCATGATTGGATTTAATCGCTTAATTTTCTTGATATATGTCATTGTTAGGTTAAACTGCATGAGAAGTTTGAACTCAATCAGTAAAACATTTCCCTAGATATGGATAATTTTGTACAAAAAACGAAATGGCAGATTTCTGAAAAACGAAGCATTTTTGACCTATGTTTATTTAAAATTGTTTTCTTATTTTTATCTATAGAATGAGCTTCCGAGAGATTGCCGCATAGTTCTGAATCACCCTGTATATATAGAAAAGTACTTGAAAATCGGACGTATGGTCTTCGAGTTAGTATAACGGTTTAGGTTTATAGACAGAGAGACTCTGTAGTAATGTATACATTAAAGGTCTTGGTATAAAACAATTAATGTTTTGTGGTTAAGTGGTCCCGGCTTTATTTAAGTACGAAACAAAAAATCAAACCGTAAAAACACAAAACATGCTGAAATAATCAGCTGTTACGTAACTTGCACACAAGAAACATATTGCAAATGGCCGCGGCAGCAAAGCTTACTTGATGTTCGTCTTGTCTCAAGTTCAGCGACCCTCCTCCGCATATTTCAAGAAATACTAGTTTGACGTGGTCAACGGATTCGCGGCTTGCTCCTTGATTGTTCAGAACAATTTTAACTAATTATACCGTTGACTAACTAAATTACCTTTCCCATTATTGTTAGGCCCTAACAAGTTATGAATTTAATTCCCATGTGTTTTGCCTAATTTGCATTTAGTAATGTAAGTAGTAAAAGGTGCTTCAATGTGGTTTAACAATCATGAAAATACTGTTATTTACAATCGACTGGCTAAAGAACTAAAAATACCTGTTTATTATCAAATCACTCTTTTGTGAATATGTTTGCGTTAAACTGACAAATGCCATGAAAATAAAAATAATTTATAAAGTCAACAATTTTAGAAGGAAAACATGTATGATTGCGCAAATATTAAATACAAGGTAATGAAAAGAGGAATTATTTATTTTTTACGTATAAGTCGTAGAAAATAAACAGTAATAAAATCTGAAACACATTTGATAAAAAAAACAAACATTATCAACAATGAATTCCTAATATTTTAAAATTTAGGTTATATATTGCCATCTTATGGCACTTATAATGACGTATTGAAATCATAGCATGGGTCAGATACCAAACTAACACTGCATCTTCACTTAAGTCAGTACCAGCTACATTTTCAAGTGAGCACAAAAATTTCTACAGCAGCCTAGACACATAGTAATAAAACGCTCCAAACTCACATTGACTTCAAAATATGCTTTTTGTCATCAGCAAGAATTTGTGAACATTCCCGTCACATCGGATTGCGTAGGTCAGTGATGAGTCACTGGTATACCGTCTGTATTTAAATAATTTAATATATTTACTTCTTGGCTGTGCCCACGGAAGCATTCAAAATGTTTGCTCGCTTCTTTAAGTAGGCTACTCTACATATTCACAAAAGTGACTGTGGCCACTACTACTTCATTTTAACTTATTCAAAACAAGAGATTTGCTTTTTTAACTCGTTTCACTGCAGCTATATAGCCCAACTAGGCAGTACAGGTTCAAATGAAACACGCTTTTTACTCGCAATTTATTTGTTTAATCTTGTTCATAGATCGATATTACTTTGGCAAAAACTTAATTCTTTACAAAAAAAGTTAACATGTTTACACGTTTTGTAAAATTAGCATAACAAAGCTTTTAAATAGAAGACTTGTGATAGTATTTATATTTAGTATAACCGGTATGGCGGACAGACCAAATTAAGCAAAGGTTCACAAAATGTTTTAAATACCACTATTTGAATCACACGAAGTATTAACACAACCTGCACAACACGCTATGGAAAAGTCGCTAGCCTCCAACCTCCAATGTCAAATGTCCTGGTCTTTCGAGAGTTTTGACATATTCGATTCCTTTAACGACGACCGCCGATTGTATAATCACGATGGTCTTCTGCAGGAAGCTGTCAAGCGGAAGGCCAAGCCATGTCACCTACTCACGAAGATAACGCCCACATCCTTCTTTGTAGTTACTCGCCAAGAATAACCGGAAGAAGTGACCGGCTTTGCACTCGCCTAACTGTTTAGCTTTACTATAATGGGGCGACCTTTGTGGCTTCATTGGGTAGGTACGGTTTAATTGATGAACACATTTCAGAGGGGTCACGACCAAAGCAGGTTTAATTTAATATTCCTTAGGCACGACATTTGTAAGAGCATGTCCTAACCATTTTGTAACACTAACTTTTTTCAGAAACTTAAGTTCTGACCAACGGGAAATTAATGTACTCCAACGGTTTCTCTAGTAAAATAGCTTTTAACCAATTATCTACTTTATAGTCTACAACGAAGGGGGTGCACTATTCATGTGCTCTGGTAGGCTTCACCAAATCAGTACACGATCAGAGGCCCATAGCTAATTAAATGCTTCCAACATAATTAACGTTGGTACACATTTAGTACTGATTTATAATCCCCACTATTAAATCGTATAGTTCTTCCGACCTCTAGCAGTTCTCTAGATCTAAAAAACTATAACTCATAAAAAGATGCAATTTGGTAGGAAGGTAGACCGGAATATCCGAACATCAATATCAACACGATTCAAACATATAACAGCTGATAACGTCTATCAGCTGTAATACTCCAACAAAATGAAACAACTTTGTAAACTAATTTAAGGTTATGTTTAAAACTTTTGGGGTATGGTTGTTCTTATTATTGTAATGGCTAATAGGAATTATAACGTACATTTATAACATGCGATTTGCTTTAATAATGAAACTTAAAACCTGCCGTAGAATATACTTTGTGGTTATCTTTTCAACTATGAACAAAACGAATGCTGAAATCCTTTGAGCAGGACATCTAGCTTTTTATAAAAGCATTTTGGCAATGGGAAAATTATGCTGCACACCCTCAAATATTTATTTAAGCAACGTTAAAATATTTATTTAAGTAAGCGTTATTTATGGCAAGGCCTTGTGATCATGAGAAACAATGCAGACGTTTTTTAAGCATAGATTGTTGCATTTCGCTATCAAAACTTAATATTGGATTAGATTAACAAACAGTATAAGAAACAGCATAGCTAGAATGGAATATTAATTTAATAAATATCAATTCTTAATTAGATGTTAGATACAAATTATCATTATTCTTCTTTCGTGTGTTTTTTCTTCTACGATAATGAAGCTAAAATCATAAATTTTACTGAACGTAGGCCTATAATATTGGGGAAAGAGAAGACACACCGTTGGATGATGTACGTTAAATATTGTTTTCACAAACACATTTCAAACAAAATGTGCACTCTGTAATAACGGTTAATAAAAAATATATGTTTACAATGGTCACAACAATATGTAATATGGTCTCTTTCAACTTTGGTATAAAATTCACATCTAAACTTTCATCAGAGATCACGATCGTTATCAGGGATTTATAATTAATTCTCAACTATGCAAGGAATCGTGTCTAAGCTTACACAGTGAAAGGTCCTCAGCCCCACCCCGTGCAATTACAAGTGACTTAAAGTTTCAAGTATGTCCATTGATAAATAAAAGTCCTTGAAAGCAAGGACAAAACCGGTATTAGAAGTTTGTTTGAATTATATTTCGCAACAAATAATCGTTTCTATTGGAAGTGTTTGGCAATTTTGTCCTGAATTTGTTTGCGTTCCAATGCAAAACTGTTTGATTTGCGACTGAAGTGAGTTTAATAATCAGGAGGAGATTATTTGAACAATGTTCACGGTTTTGAACATCGGAAAACAATTTATTCCCTTGTGTCCGAAATGTACACTACTTCATAAAGTGAGTTTCATCATATACAATTTACTGTAAATGAGATGACTAACCATTTACCCGCGCTGTAAGCTTCTCTCCCAAGTGTGCATTAGTCTGAATGACTACGCAATTTTTGTAGAAATTAATAAATAAGTTTCAGTCTTACAATTAACTAATTTTGTGTAATAATAAAACTCCCTTTTAATGAAAACAAAACACATATTTTATAAATTCTACAGTTACATATTTGTAACCTTATCTTATGTTAAAACCTTATAGTTTCGCCAGTTACCATAGTGGTAGTCTAATGTTTAGTAAACGCCGTAATTTCGAAATCATGGGCAGCAAAGCTCATGAATATATTTTGTAGAATAATTTACAGAATATTGTATTTTCTAAATTTTGTGTTATTTGAGTACCTTTTATTGAAGTGTAAGCACCAATAATTTTATGAAACTAAATGTAGTATACCTATATAAAGATATATACATATTACCTGGATTTCCGTCATGCAACTTAATTTGTAGTTTACACTACTCGTTTCGAGAACAGGTTCTCATCTTCAGGTGTTGAAGTAAATCACATGTGAGCACGTCAAACAAAAATAAAAAGTACGAACACACACACATGCACACAAATTACAACATAAAACATCGCATGGCTCGTTGGAATAAAATATTGTTTATGTACATTAAAATATCACAAAACACGGTACTACTGTATAAACATGTTACGGCGTTGGTGCATATTTTTTATTATTGTACAATATTTTATTCCAATGACCAGTGCGATGTTTTATGTGTGTGTATGTTTATATAAGTATAGTACATTTAGTTTCATACTATATTGCAACTTTGACATACAAAATTAATCATTTTATATTGCATAGCTCAAAAATCACAATTCGTAAATGTACAGAAATGTATTTATGGAAGCGCGAATTCATCAATATCAAATTATATTTTGAAAAGCTAATTAAATATTATAGTAAGGTATATTATTGATATTATATTATACATACAATTTCGTTTTCTTATATTATTAACTCGTGTTTAAAGTATTGTTATAACTTTTGATAGCATAAAGCTCCAAGTTTGTAATATCTTAATAATTTCTACTTAAAATGTGTAAAATATATTTTTCAATCAATCGTTGTAATGATTTTATCTATCCTACTATATTAAAACGCCAATGTTTGTCCTTGTCAATAAAATCAGGAACGGAAAATCCAAAAAGTTCTGGGCTCAGATATAAGCTAGGGACGCTTCATGCTCTATACTTTCATGCTTCCTAGGAAAATGACACCAAAGGCGTAAGGTATCCAAATTGTTGCGTCGTAGACGTACGGTGACTCGGATGTGCATGAAAGACCCATCTATTGAAGTATTTAGCATTAATTAATACATTTTTTAGTTAGAAAGTAGTTTCTCGTCTTTAGAAATGCATACGATGCAACCGCTTTGGAATATTTAAACGCAACATGTCTTATTGTTTTATAACTGTTAAACATTTGTCCTATTGAAGACATATGTATACCGGATAACATATGTTGCCAATACCAAGCCCAAGATGGCAAAACATTTGTTGCTTTTTATATTAATCGCGTTTGTAACCTTAAGTACAGCTAAATGGCAGAGTTGTGTGCCAAGTATGCAAGGCGCGTTACATCAGAAACAGGTTCAACGAAGGAAGCAGGAATGAGTGATCAGCTCCTAGATCAGACAGGATATCGATTTACATTCCACGACCTACAATATCTAATATCTCGGCTCTACGTAACCTGCATTGCGTCGGATATTATCAAATGACAATTACAATCATACTTTCGCCAGTTGTGGTCGAGAGATCTCCTTCATCAACCTCAAAGTGAAACCATTTAGCTCTCCAAAGAGAATACTTTCACGCCCATAAGCAATGTCTGGTTGAAAACTATTATAAATGCTTAGCGCGTTAAAAAAAAAGGTTTCATTCGGCCATAACTTTGTCCAACAATTTTAATGACTTGGAAACTACTCAAGATAAAATAACTGAAATCAAGCAAGGAAAAGAGAATTTGGAATTAGAAAATATTTTGCTCTGCTTGGAGATTTTACTTTTTGAAAAAGACTAAAAAATGTACTTTGTGGGTACGTTTTAAATTAAATTATCAAATTTACTTCTTTGTATGCCAGAGTAAAATTCTGTATTTCATTTGGCTTAAAACTTCTAAAGCAATTTATAAGTTAATCATATTTACATTTCGTTATAATTAATTGTCATGTTTTAATCTCTTTTTACATAATTTTCAGTAGCATAAAATTCAAGGTTGTCAAAATCTGTACTTTTTGCTAATAATCTTTAAAATTACTGTTTTTACTCAGTAGAAATTAACCTTAATTTAAAAAATATGACGATTAGTATGAAAGTGTCGTTAAACAATGACAGAGTAGCACATATATGCACACATTCAGAAAAATTCATCTTACTTTTATCTTTTAAACACAATTTGAAATTATATATAGTACAGAAATTACCAGAATATAAGTCAGAGAAATTATTACATACACAGAGAGCTTACTGACATACTAACCTTAACTACAGCTCCTTAATATACATGAGTATGTTGTAAAGTTAATGGTAAGTACGACTGAAGGGAGTAGTCTACTTCCTTTGGTTTAGTTGTTCGACGTGGCAAGTAGAACCATTTGTTTCAAACGTGCAACACTTTTATTATTGTCGTTATACGTATGTATAGAATAAAATACATTTTAAAGTGTACTATTTACCTAAGTTATAGTTCTGATTATATATGCCTACGTAATTAACCTGTAAGAATTGTGTTTTCAATTGCAAGTTAATCATATGTAAGTAAATATAAGAAATGACGTTAAGCAGTGACAATGATTACTGCAAAGAGACCTACGTCACTTGAAACCACAATAAGACAACAATTATACCGTTAGTTATAGCGGAGTTCCTGTATGCAGACATTGAATCGTACAGTGAAAGCACAACTAAATTAATAATGGGAATCCAAAGAGTTGTAAGGAAGTTTCTTACTCGTGAAAAGTCTGTTTGGAGTTCTGAAAGTATTTTGAACTAATCAGTGGTCTTCTTAGATGGCATCTTGTCAGGAGATAATGTTAGATATAATCACGGTGAGTAAGCCTACTGCGCAATGTTGTTGCCAAGGATAAAATATGTTCTTCACATATATGTCTAACTGTAATAAGAAAATTGTGAAGCATTTGAGACAAGCTTGTGTGTCCAGTATTGACAAATTAAACTGCTACTCCATAAGGATTAGACGACTCCCTTCTTACCTTTTGAAGTGGCAAAACTGTCTTTTAATTTACAGATTCGTGTGTTAACAACTTCTAGCGTGGTAGTGGATTCTTTGGGTACGGGGTCCTTTCTATTGTAATGGTTTCCAGTTTTCCTTCCTGTGTATAAGGATCATTGAAAATTAGAAGACAACTATTTTATTTCTATTACGTTATACTATTACATCAAGGTATTATTCACACTCGGCATTGGGTGGCTGATGTGAAGAAACACTCTACAAGTTTTAAAAAACTATTTTGAAGTAATCACTCTTCTCTTTAAACGGGTTTCACCTTTACATAATGGACTTAAATAAAATTAGAAAGATTCAACAATAATTATGGTTGTGTTAAATTTTGGGTGCAACTGATAGGCCTACATAACAAAGCTAGTGCTCGTGTGACTGGAAAGGTGCAAAGTAAGCCTATTTTAGTACATCATCAAGTTCAAGAAATGAGTAAAGAAATAACCATCTCCATTCTCAACGAAAGTTGGCAATGTTGCCTAGATAGTGCGCATTAGTTGTGCGCATTATAAATTGCTAAATATGGTCATGTATCAATACTCTTTTACTCACTGTAACCACAAAGATAAATCGCTATGACACAGATACATCCAACCGAACTTAACCACGAAGAGTTTCTTTCTTTACTACTGTCAATCACGTTGTCTTGAAAGTCTTATAAAACTTAACTTCTACAACTTCCAATGTTTTCTAAGATCAATTACTTCCTATTAACTTCCTAGGACACAATATTAAGTAAAGTACTTAAATTAGTTCCTTTTCTCCGCTGTTTTATACTCTAATTTAATCAGTTACGTCAGTTCATTTTAATGGTCCCTGTTAATATTAATGATTTTAACCACGGACAGTAAAAATAAAGAATACTTAGAATTCATCTGTAAACCGGGTCAATAGAAAAGTTTAAAACGTTAAGACAATTATTTGCACCAAAGTAAATACTTTACAGTTCATTAATAAAAACAGAGATAAAAATGCACTGGGAAAATGTTAACTAATCAACTGAAAAGATAAAATAACTGCGACAAATTTAGTGGTAAACTATTTATTTCTCCTAAACATTTTTATGTCTAGTCAAGTCTATTAAGCAATTAATTATATAAATTCCAATATAATTTACGAGTCTTCAAGAACAGCCAAACAGATTGTGTACGCCATATAGTCAATCGATTTGAAAGACAAGTTTAGCATTTACATTACCTCTTTAGAATCATTTCTAGGTTCGAGGCAATACATTATATACGAACCAAATTCTGATTCAAGAGCTTGTTGTAGGGTATGTTTAAATAGACAAAATCACTTAATTTATAGAATTAGTGGTTATATACAAAACTTGAAGTGATTTTTGATGTGTTAGGATTTCACAAAATGTTCGTGTATTTAACTAGCTTTAATATATATAACGAAATTTAATCTTTATTGTTTCACAAGTGCAGAAAAAGTAAATTCACTTAAAACTCAAAGTCGATTAATGGAAAAGCAAATTCACATCTAATTTGAAGTGTGAAGTAGGTAATATAGTGAAGCATACATAATATACGAGAGATTGGCTATTTGATTTCGTAACCTTCTTATTATTTTTAATTAGGCCTACAAATATTTATTTTTAAACTATTATTATTTTTAAATAAAGTACATAACTAACACATCTTATGATTTCTTAACAGTTTTTTTTTCTGCTTACCGGTAAAGTCAAATTTTAAAATTAATGTTTTTTTTTATCATGTGAGGATTTTTTCGTTATAGCTAGTTAACCGCAACTTGATTTTAAAGTGTTTATTTTTAAGACTACGCTTCTAAATTAGTTTGTATTTCTATTAAGTACCCGTGATACTGCATGATTTAATATTTTTAAACTTTTATTTCATATTGTTTTCCAATTTGTCCTTGACATTCCAGAGAAATTTTATTTAGGTAGATTTAAAATACTTTAAATTCTAAATGGAAAATTTTTAATTATAAAAGTTTTAATCAATTGCATTACTAACTTTAGAAAATTACCTATATGGTGTGCAGGAATACTTGAATGTCTTCCACCTGTTTACGAAAATACATATTTTAAACCCTATAGTATGATTTAACCTTTCTCCTACCCACAATACATTGACCTCAACTACTTCATTGTTTTGGTTTTGTCACCCGTCTTGTTTGTGGATGGCTGGACCAGTTCAGTTTTCTACCGATCGCTAAACTGAATCGCTTTTTTCCTTCGTAGTCTGCTTGCCGTGGATCGCTTTTATAAAACCAGAAGGTAGAAAGTCATGTTGCCCTTCAACCAGTTGACGAAATGTCGTTAGTGAAGGGAGACAAAAACAAACTGGCAACAATGCACACCTAACGTTTTGTTTAGTTGGTAACATTAGCAAACGCATAGTTCTTGATTTACTTTCAAAACGTGTCTTGCCAAAGTCCATCAGTGGTTAGATACAATGGATGCTTTTATATTGCACTGTAATATGTTTCTATGAGAGGAAATAACATAGTCAAATGATATTAATTTCCTGTTCTAGTTAAATGCCAGTGTTATGTAATGTAATAAGTTCAAAGTTTAAATCTTATACAGGTAAGATATATTCTAATAACCTTGAATTTGAATCAATATGGATACTTCACTTCCAGTGAGTCAGGACTAAAAATTGGTGCTTCAGGTTTAAAATGTGTGTTTGCGAAACTAAAATACTCTAACGGAAGTATACAAATGTTTTAAGGTGGAAAACAGAGTTTGATAGATTACGAGTAGGCCATCTTCTCTTATACTTAGTTAATAGGTGTCTCTGGTGTATTTGTGAAGAATAGAGAGTTTCGGTGACCTAAATGTAAGACAAATGAGATAGTCCCTTGACCTGGTGACACAAAAAGTGTTCGATTCCTTTTTTTAACGAACGTTGTACTGTTTCTTTTACTAATAAATAGCGTCGGGATTGTACAAATACAGAAATTTGTGAAAACTTATTGTAAAACGTGATTTTAAGATCAAAGTTTTATTGATCAATACTTCAATTTGAATAAATATTTAAAAAACATATTATTTGTTCAAATATTTGTTTCTGAAAATTTAGGTTGGGTAACATTTTTGGACTGTATAATTTTAACCTGGTCATCGACCTGAAAATTTTAAATCCAGCATATATATTTATTTAATTCTATTTACTATAAAATGCAATACAAACCATTTAAAACAAGGTTTAAGTTAAAAGATGCATTTTTTAAACAAGGTTTCAGTAAAGATTTATAGTAATGCATAATAAGACCTACTTACAGTACATGAGGCGATAATAACCAATCCAGTTGTTCGCCTACACAGAATAATTTTAAAAACACACCTAGTACCTACTTACTTTAGTGTATAAAATTCCAGCTGTTCACTTTTTGCTGTTAATTCTCTAGAGGGTATTTTTCGTTTTAATTTTTTTATCGAATTAAGTGTAGCACTGTCCTCAATAAATATGTTTGTTCAAGAAAATAAAAAACATTTGATTGTTTGAGTCAAACCTAAAGTATTCTTTGAAATAATGTACAGTTGGTTTCCTTTATTCTATTTTTACTTGTCAACTCCGACTCATGTTTACGGTTGTCAGATATCTAGTTGGCCTTGGCGAAGGAAATCAGTTTATATTAAATGTCACAACTCTTTGTGCAGATTTAAAGGAATTTGTATATAAAAGTTAGTATTTTAATTCTTGTCTAAGTCTTTTCTCAGTTATATTCAAGCTATCAAGATTTTAGCTATCTATTCTGATTTATTCTTGGGGTTTCAGTGTAATTTAAAACTAATTAGCCAACTTTAATCGTAATTTATTTACGATTAACTGTTTGTTAAGTAGATTCTAAATATGCTTTTAAATGTATGTTCTATAAACTTTGTCATTGTTTTGATCTTATGTATTTTAACAATACTTCTAACAAAAGTTGTAATATCAAACCAGCCAACAAATCAAGATAAACGAATAATTTTAGGATAATAAGATATCTGAGATTTTACGAACTACGCTATGCTTTTGACAATATATATACCACCATATAATCAGTTAACCGCATTTTAGGCTTTTTCATCTTAATAGTGTCTGTAGTAAAGAAGGACTATTACAGTATGTGATGGCAATCGCAGATTGGATGAGCAGTGACAAAAAGTCAGCTGACAGATTGTGCCATGAACTTGTACAGTTTAATTAAAAATATTAATTACGCTTCCTATATTTAGTAACTTAGGCAATTCACATTTATTATTATTGCTTTAAATACATAATCAAGTTATGTATACATAAACAATGAAATAACGGGTTTTAGTTTGATTAGCGAAGTCCACTAATAGCTAATATTTTCTATTCCAGCTAGATAATACATTGTCCTTCCTCGACATTTTACTTGTGTTTTCCACTCCTCATTCGCCATCTCAGCATTTCTAATTCTTACTGTAACTACACCAGCTGTTGTACCAGCTTTGCTCTGGCCAAGGATCTGATAAACTGTTACCAAATTTACTTTAAACACATTTATTTTTTCCAATTAATTATCAAAACCACGTGAATTCGAAACGAAGATGATAAAACTAAAATATAATAAAATACAAAAACACAATTACATTACTATAAATTGTCACTTCATTATACCCAAATAAAATGTTATCGTTGAATTATCATTTTAGGTAAATCTTAAATAACTGAATATTAAAAATTCCGGACGATAAAACCCCGAGGCCTTGCATGTAGAATACTAACATTAAATAATCCATTCTAAATTAATATAAAAACTTGAATAATATTTTAAAGTCATGAAAAGTTGAGAACCGTGTTTAGTAAATAAAATATAGATAGCCTAAGTATTAATAACGATATAGAGGGCGCCACAAGAACATTTTTGGATTATTTTTTATATTTTCTTAAAGTACTCGTTTAAATCTTTCGTTTTATACAATATACGTTAAAATCTGATAAAGTTTATAAAATAAGTTGTCTATGGAACGAAATTTCTAAAAAACTCTATAACTTTTTTATTAGCCGTTGGCCGAAATTTTGGCAAACACTTTTCTGATGAAATTAAATGTGTTTTATCGATTCCCGTTGAGATTTTCAATATCGGAGAATATGTACTTAATTTGTCGGGAGATTATAACCCTCTCAGCTGACACCTCGGGGTAATAAAGGGTTTACTTTATCTGAACTAATTCATTTAATTACTAATGTGTAATTAGTTTGAAAATTATAATAGAAATATCTTACATGCTTCTTCATTATTATGTTCGAGGGATATCTACGAAATAAGGGATCAGTAGGTTTCGGTATCAATGGAGGAATTCCGGTTCTGAAAGAGAAACGAAACCAGACAAGAAACAAGTGTTTCATGGAATCAAGTGTTTGTGTATTCAACTTTAAGTTCTGTCTGACTTTCACCACTAATATCTACCGGGTTTCCTTGTGAGAATAGCTTCCTCCTGTAATGTTCTGCATTAACCAGGCGTTAACATAGCAACTACATATTGGAGTTTAGTTCGGATATTTATTGTTGCTATTAGACACTGTAATCACATCTTTATTGTAATAGTAAAGCCAGTAGTTGTCACTCACTGAAACAATATTTGTAATTTCCTCCTCCAAGCTGTCAACCTTGAAATTTGGTTCAGAGCTATTTCCTACCATAATCCAGAACATCTGTACTCCTCCAACCAAGAGTCCCAAAACTGAGAAAAAGTGTTTATTTCGAATCTATAATATTAATTTACATAATTTTGAAGTGTTGAATAGTAATGGTAGTGAAATAATGAATACAGTTTGATAAAGATACATCGATACAATTCGTGATAAAAACAGGAACGTATGGCAATCCAAAGACAGCATGATTCTTTATGGAATTAAAACATCAAAAATAAACCTCAAATGGTGGACCCAATATTTGATCGCTTTGTAGCCAGATAATGCCAAATTAAGTTTGTGTTGATACTTCTAAATAATATCATTCCAATAATGAGCCCTTATCTTGAGTGTGATGAACCGAAAACACGTCAAGTTTAGCAAGTATAAGGTTGTACATTATTTATAATACATTATCATCCAATTCTATCAACAAAAACGCCAACTTAATCTTCTAATTGTCTTGGTACGTAAAATAATATGGCAAAACTTTGGTAAAAAATTTGGCCACGTAGTCAACGATGAAAGATATTCTACACCGTTGTCTAACTGGAATAAGACAAGTGTAACGCGTTTGAGTAAAAAAACAATAAAGTTGCTTTCCACACTAAATAATTATATGGCTCCCTTCCCCTTGTTTTTATCGTTAACTTGGCAACAAATCTCAGTTGTATTTACGGGTCCCGCAGGGTATTTTAGTGGTGTCTGTTAATTTTACAGTTTGTTGCGTGACAATTTTTAGCATGACATTGTGCTCTCTGAAATATGATCCCTTCTTATATTGAAGGATCGAAGAACTTGTATGCAAACACGTGGCAATGCAGAGAACTCCTTTTGTACACAACCATAGATGTTATAAAATGAGAACTATTTATTGTATTGGAATATGTACAAATAATTGCAGCCTATTGAACAGATACTTTAAAATGTTGATGGAAAATTGATTTAATAAGGAAGTGTACAGTGTGATACACCGCAATAATATCTTAATGTACGCGTATCCAGCAATGTAGGAAAGAGATGGGAGGTGTGCAAGTGTACATGCTCTGAAAACCGCACTAATTGTCGACACCTACAACGAGAGTGTTTCTTTGCCTAACTGATACTTATTTTTTTTAAATTTAATTAATAAGCTGGTTGCTTTTATTAAAGTTATAAAAACGTAAAATCATTAGCAACTACAATGCCTCTAATTAATATTTTGCCTAAACAGCAAATTGAGTTAGTCTTGTTTTATATCTTTTTAAAACAGAAATAAACAATCAGCCTACAAATTTAACTGAATAACTTTCCTGGAATGAACTACTACCGTTCCACTTGGAAGGTCTGGATAAGGATATTGTTTTTAAGATAATGATCTAAAGAGCTTTAGGATAGAATTAGTGCTGAGAAAAAAATTACACAATAGACATCGCCCGTTGTTCCCATTGTTTGAAGCAGAGCATGGCCTTAAACTTTCATTGTTGGCCCTTGCCCATTAGTTCATGGCCTCTCCTACATGCCTTTTGAATTGACCACGAAAACTGTTTTAGTTTATTTTCTTCTACAATACATAAAAAGCAAAAGAAATCTTTTTACATCAAATCGAAGCTGATCTACCATACCTAGCTTGACCTCATGCGATTATACGCAACCTGTCATGTGTAACGTATACTTTTAGCAGACATGTAATAGTAAATTGATGTATTTTGTGATGAAAAACGTTACGGTCTGACGACTAAACGCTAGGTCTGTCAGACACTATTCAAGCAGAACTGAGCTACAAGCTTTTAAGACTTTCCACGGTTTTTACTTGTTGGGTTAACGTTCTTATTTACACCGATAAAACTATTGAGGAAGGTTTAATAGTGTGACGTCTAAAATAAGTTATAGCGCCTGTATTTTCTCAACAGTGACATTTACTATACTGCTTTTGCTGTTGTATTTAACGAAATACAGAATATTTGTAATACTGTATATGCGTTTAACGACAGTCTACTAAATGAAATGGATTTAGATTTAGTGGAAATGAGTGGCATTCGCTTGTTAAATCTGAGTTACACCCTGAAGGGGGATTTAGACGAAGATTTAACAAGCCACTTGTAAAAAGCCTCTTAAACTACCTTTAAGATCTACTATCTTACGCTAGTTATAAAACTTGTTTACAGTGATTAAAGACAGTTATATGTTGACCAATATTTAAGAAGTCAAACTACAAATTGAAGCCTAAGGGGTAAGTTAATAAAAATGGCTGCTTAATTTATCTTCCTTCATGAACAGTTTAGAAAACTATCTTATTTAATATAATTGAATTTAATTAAATACAAAGTTTTCATAAACGTTAGAGTCTGTGTTTGTTAATAGACGATACTTTAGTTTATGATTTGTTTGTTTAAAAGATTGCAAACACTAATAAAAACTTAAATTTTATCCACGATCACGTCGTTATTGAAAATCGTTTCTTATAAGCATTTACCAATAAAAAATATTTTTCGCTAAAATGTAAATGGAAAATATTAAACTCCTTAAATCATAAAAAAATGGTTTTTATTCGTTACGTGTAGTAAGCCTGAGAAAGCCTGTAAAATTTCTTTAAACAAATAAATACCTACTCGTTATTATTATACTGATGATTTAGTAAATTAGACTTTTGTGTATACGTTATTCGAGAAATTACTGAACCTATATGAAAACTCCTTATCATAGGTAATTCAGAACTTCTTCAGTAATTAGGTAACAAAAATTAATTTTGGTATTAAAAAAATAATAAAAATTTCTCAATGAAGTTTATAGTTTAGTTTTAGTTGCTACGGCAACCATTACACGTAGCATATACTCAGCTGGCTGTGTCTAGCAGTTTAACAAAATAATAACAATCAAAGAATTTAAAAAAAATGCAGGCTTTGTAAACCCTGCTGTAAGTTTTAACCTAACCTTCAACGTAAATGTTAATTTTTAACCTGAATTCCATAATGTAAATAAATTAACTAAATTTATATTACATAGTTTGATGAGTTCAAATTTTACAATATATGTATTAAAATAAAGATTTCAATCATTTCACTCACAATTAATTGTGTTTGCTGCGCGAGTGTGGGGGGTCGGCATGCGAAGCATGCGGGAGATAATAACAAAACATTATTTAAAAAATATAAAATGCAAGCTATTATTAATTAATTTGTAAAAAGTGTGTAAATAATAAAGGTAAGCTGTATAGGCTATACTTTTCTACTGATTGATAACTACTTCTGTTAAAAAATTTAGAATTACATTTTAGTTTTCCATTTAAATGGTAATACAGAATACGATTAGCATGTCAATACTGTACAAATACGAATACACGGGACTTGAATCACTAAATGTATTACCTGTCTCTTGCAACCATTAATATAAAAATAAAGGAAAATGTTTTAATGCAGTCTATTGCTTGAGTAAATAATCTAAATTGATTCTGTAATGTCTACTTCTTCACGTTGTGTTGATTCAGTAACTAAGATCATTGTGTATTATTGTGTGTATTCATTACACGCAATACATCATTGTATTATTCAGCCTATTTAGTATTAAGATAAATTGCATTAAATATTTATTTATTGCTTTCAAACAAAATTAAATACATCTAAATTTTCCTCCTTTTCTAGTTATGTTTAAATAAACAGTAACAAAAAGAAAATATACCGGGTGTCCCACGAAGAGGTCCCTATTTTTGAATTGATATTGCAGACGTATAGAGCGCGCTACAGACTTGAAATTCTACAGTCGTGACTAACACAATGTAAAAGAAATACCCCTGAGTTTCAGTTAATTCTGACTGATCCAAACAAAATGGCGGAAAAACAAAAAACAACAAAATCAGCAATCGTATTTTAAGGGTAAACCTACTTTTATTTAGAATAGTGCATCAGTGCATTGCGATCGATGGACATCAGTTTGAATAAGGTTTATGGATCAAATAGATTTAATTTATTTATGAGTTACTTATATCATTAATTCCCTAACGTTGTTTAGTGCTTAGTAACATCGTTCAAATTCAATAATTATGTTGTAACACTTAAGCAAATAAAACTATTTTAACGAAAAGGTACTATTTCTTTGATATCCCGCCATTTTGTCCTAATGTGTCAGAATTAACTGATACTCAGGCGTATTTCTTTTACATATGTGTATGTTAGGACTGTTGAGTTTCAGGTTTGTAGAGTGTTCGGTGCATCTAATATATTAATTCAAAAATAGGGACTTCTTCTTGGGACACCCGGTACATATAAAGTAATCAATTCTTTCAAGAAAGAAAATACTCAGCCTAGAAAAAAAAGCAATATAGGGCCACTAAGGCTATTTATCTGCTTAGGGGTTACATTACAAAAAATACGAAACAAATTTAAATTTAATACAGAATTCTCTGCGTATAAACACAATACATTCAAATTCCCATTTCTCAAAGAAAATCATAAAACACACTTTTTTAAAAGTCAAACTAGATTATTATTTTTAATAATGGAATACCTTAAAGGCAGGATCACTACCAGCATGCATACGCTTTCATCCAGTTACACGCATACGTACAGATTCCAAATAAATCGCATTCACACAGATGTACGTATACATAAAATATATAGTACATTCATATAATACACACATATAAATATTTAACATTTAGAAAACTGTAAAAAAATTCAGAAAACAATAATTTATCCTAACAAATTGAAAATGGAATATAATATAGCCATAATATCCGCTTCAAGGGGTATTATACTATAGTAAAAAAAAGTAGCACTCATGTAAATATTAACAATAGACTCTGAAAATGTATCGTTCCTACAAGGCGGTTACTACTACTGCGGGATATACAATAACTCTTCTACATGCTTGCAAACTAGTAACAAATTTCTAACACCTCTAAAAAAGTTCTTGGGCTCTTCAAGCATTTAATGTATTGAGGTAATTTGTTGTACAACCACGGAGCCAAAAAGTTAAATGTTCTTTTATAGAAAGTTTTGGTAAGTTTTGGTTTCACGCGGTGGTTGTTTTCCCTAAGCCCTTTTCTATAATTACTATCAGAGCATGGAGAATTTTCGCTTCTCAAATAAGAAATTTTCAGAACTTTATATATTAACATATTTCTCAGAGGAAGAACGCGTTTTGAGACCAAAAAATAAAGGGTATGAAGGTTCACGTTTATATTTTTTCAAAACGAGTCTTACTTCTGCAGTACCTCAATTTGCTTCAAAGATGTCTTGAAAGTCACTCCCCAACACACGATCCCATAATCTAATCTACTATGCACAAGTGTAAAGTATGGAGAATGCATTATCCGCATCGGGCCGATGTCTTGAAGTAAGTAAAACAAAGACGAACGCGCGAAATTAATTTTGATTTTAATTTTATTATGTGACTCTTCCAATTTAATTCCTCGTCCAGAATAACCCCTAAATACTAAGTTTGCTTAACTTTGAGTATTTTAGAACACAAAACGCACTCAAGAAGTCGCATAAAGAAGTCAGACATTTATACCTATTGGATAAACAGCTATCACCTTTTACACAAAAATGCATGTAATTAGTTTTTGTAGTGTTTTACACTAATTTATTGTTGTAACCACCATTTCAGAGAAAGCAAATCCAAATTAATTTTCTTATCTAGCTCGGTCTACGTATCTCCTACATATACAAAAGCTGTTATCCGGCCATTCAATTTGGTTGCGCAAAGGTCCTTAACATATAATATAATAAATAAAATTTCCCGTAGTACCGAGCCCTGTGGTATACCAAGAATCCCATGGGTCATTTGCTTCATTTGACTAAAAGTTCCATTAATTTTACACATTGTTTTCTACATTTAAAGTACCTCAGAAACCAGTCGTACACCACACCACGAATACCAAAATTAAACAATGTATACAAAATAACATGGGGTCTATCGTGTCAAATGCTTTCTTAATGTCGAGGGAAAACCCGCTTTCACATTTATTGTCATTAATAACTTCATTAATTACATTCATACAACCTAATAAAGCCGACTCCGTACTTACTCCAACTTTAAAACCAAACTGATTATCACTTAAAAAATGTGTTCTTTAAAACAAATTTAACAATTTTTCTTTCTTAATTATTATTTTCGAAAAAGTTGAAATGAAAGAAATTGGTCTATAGTTTGCACAATTTGAAAAGGAGCCACTTTTGTGAATCGGCACTGCAACAGCATTTTTGAGCCTGTGAGGAAAGACACTAGTATTGAAGCCAAGATTTACAATGAATGTTATCACATTAATGATATTTTGATAGATCGTTTTTATTACTACAGAATTTATTCCATCAATACCAGGTGAATATGTATGTCATAAGAATCAATAAAGAAATGCAGTATAACTGGAATTAACACATATTGCTATACATTACGTGTTTCAATTTGAAATTACATTCTTTATGCTATACAGTGTATAATTATAGTTGTGTAGAATTGTGTCAAACACTGAGCTGTGAGCTAACGTAACATTGGTTACCTGTATCACGTGTCTAACTAGGACACTACAGCTTACATTGGCTAACTGTATACACGCCCTTGTGGGCCTGGCGGATGTATTCATATAACAAGACGTCATGGTAAGTAATAACTGTTCATCGGGTCGAGCATTCCAATATTCTGAATAGCTTCTTTTAATACTCTACAAACATGCAAAATGTCTTGTGGTTCCGCTGCAGCGAATCATCCGTATAGTTTGTTCTAAACGCCATCTTTCATCGCTGTTGTTGCGGAGTAATAAGCCATAAAGTCAGAGTTATCTGCTAAAGAATACATTTCAATCTATACGACGATGGTGGGTATAAGAATTTCATTTTGTTATTCGTTTTCTTAAAAATTCGCAAATGTTGAATTTTTGACAATGTAAACAAATTAAATAAACGTTTTTTCATCAACTTTTCTACTGCACCAATTGATTTGAAATTAAGTACAGTTTACATAACACTGATGCCAACAAATATTTCTTGAGGTGAATGCAAAAGATTAAAGATGTCAGTCACAATTTGGCGGACGAGTGTTGGAATAAAGGAATTAAGTAGGCAATTTGATTAAACGTAAACATTTCCTAGTATACAAATTAAAAGGATCAAGTAAAGTAGGCAATTTGACGAAACGTAAACATTTCCTTGTATAAAAATTAAAAGGGCCAAGTAAAGT
>JAGFPH010000059.1:1086491-1118602 GCA_018207615.1 Philaenus spumarius | reverse complement strand
GGCCAAGTAAAGTAGGCTATTTGATTAAACGTAAACATTTCCTTGTACGTCAAATTAAAAGAAAAAAGTAAAGTATGCAATTTGATAAACATAAACGCAAACATTTCTTGTACATCAAATTAAAAGGGTCAAGTAAAGTAGGCAATTTGTTTAAACGTGAACATTTTCTTGTATATAAAATGAAATGGGCCAAGTAAAATAGCTAATTAGATTAAACATAAACAATTCCTTGTACATCAAATTAAAAGGGTTAAGTAAATTAGGTAATTTGATTAAATGTAAACATTTCCCTTTATATATCAAATTAAAAGGATCAAGTTAAGTAGGCAATTTGCATATTTTTAATGTTCATTAGCATTTTTTAAAAGTATTTTAAATATATACACATTGTTTAATTAAGTTAGTTTTCTTAGTTTCTGAAAAATTGAGAAAATATAATTTCAAATTTGCGTGTTAAATAATGAGTATGGCCTCATATACTTATTTTAATATATTATAAGTTTGAGATACAAACTGATGATAGAAAATGTTATTACTCTAAAAAAAAAATGGTTTCGATATGCAAAAAAGCTAACAAAAGTAATTGAATATATATATGGAAATTTTAAAATAAAAACGATTCAGATAAATGTCTTGATATGGTTATTTATATGATGATTATTATATAATGTACTTTTGGCATTCTGTAAATATTTTAGACAGTCAAACTGTATATTCCTGATTTTAAATAAATATACATATACATAGTAACTCAATCTGTTAAGGACAATTGTTCACTTAGGCCTACTGCGTATGTATTACATTATATCAATCTAAAGGATATGTCTCAAGGTTCAGGAGATAACACTAACATTTACAAATAATTTAAATGTCAATTCAGGCCTATAAGAAGTAAATAGTTAGCTGATGGAAGATTTTCATTATTGGTACAGTAATCAGCTGTTTACCCCAACATCTCTAAACTGTCATAAAATAGACTATTATTTTTAACAGTGGCATTTCTATTAACAGCTGATTTCGTACTTTAAAATATTTTGTATCCTTCATTTTTCATGGAGGCCTAGTTCAAAGTCATGCTGTTTTTAAACGTTATTTTTCTCCTGTCATATCGAAAACGTAATAATTTGATTTAGACGTTTAATATTATTTATTTACCATCTAAGCTTTGAGGTTATAATTAATCCTACACCTTTAATGAAAGAAAATGATAAATAAAGGATGAAGGAAGTAGGTTGGTGTGCAAAAACGCTGCTTCTCACCTAGTTGCCTAGTTGGATTATTCCCAGAGATTATTGTACAAAACACAAATTTTAAGTTTCTTATAATTTGGTATTTGACCTTTTTTATTATACGACCTTCATTTTATTTGTTTGGACAATTATCGTTTGCCACACAAGTGATGATTTTTAGGGTGAACTACAATTTAAGTAAACTATCCAAACTTCATAAATCATGATGGTCGACTTTTGTTTTATCCTTCAACTATAAAATAGGTCGTAATTTAATAAGAGGCAACATATATGTTTCACTTTCGGTATTTCGTAATGAAACTGTCTTAATCAAGTAGGCTAAAGATTACAAAGTTTTCTTTAAAATTTTAAACTCAGTGCAGCAACTGATCATGGCAGTGTGACATCAGGATGTAGTTATAGTAGTATAAGTAGTAGTAATAGATATCTTAAGATTAAACATTAATTGTAGATTTACACATGGGTGTGTATTTCTGAAATCATTGTGCTTTTCTATGTATTTCTCATATGAAGTATAAAGTATCATTTGGAATAATTAAAAGACAATTTCAATAACAGTTATTTGTTTTTCATTATATTCTCACAAATAATATATATTTTTAATTTAAACCTCGAAGTTTAATTTGAAAAGTTTGGTTGCATTTAATTAATATTGCATAGGCCCTACTTTTCTTTAGTTTTGAAATTGCATTTAGTACGATGTTTGTTTTGTAATGGACAAATAGCCAACAAAATATTATTAATATCTTTGAAGTAACAAAAGTAATTAAAGATTTTATTTCAAGTCAAGTTGTGTAAACAATAATGTCTGGAGTAAAGTACAATCAAAAGTAAAATTTTAACACCTTTCAAGGAGTTTCGATGATTCTATAGTAAACAATTAATTGTAATTCGGTGTTTTTAGTGCATTCGTTGACCAACATAGAGAGCTAGTAGGTTATATAATTTCATTAGTCTATGTCTGAAAGTCAAAAATCGAGATGATAATGTGTCTAGGCAATATGCTATTACCAACATAAAAAGTCATTATGACACATTATTAAAGTCTACCCGTCACTCTGTATGAATATCGTCATTTTATTAAAACTGTGAACAATCTATTCAAATAATAGGAAAACTAGTATCCTCTCGCAATCACTTGTATTTTGTGTAGAGACTTTGACGCTCGGTTAGAACAGGTGTTTTGTGCCGTGTGCCTTTCAAGGATTGTAAAACGTTAGGACGTAATATTTTAAAACTTAAATAATATAAATCAATAGCATGTATTGATAAAAGAATCTATGAAGGGCTATTTTGTTTGCGAGTAAAAGGCACTTACAACCTGCTTTTAGAAATGTTAATAAAAGGTACAAACTGGAATGAATTGTTATTTTTTTCTCTGACATACAGCCCTAAATTTTGGATGGTTAGGTATTTTAAATACATTTTCTCTATATGATAAAATTAAGGTTATTTTTCAGGTACTTGCAGTTACGTAATACAATGCTAAATGTTTTTATTTATTGGAAATGTCTGAAAAAGTTATTGAAAGAAAAGTGAAAATTAGAAGGACATTAAAATTACTATTATTTATATTTTTTAAATAATTATTACTCCCGTTAGTAAACCAATTATTTCATCCCTAACCTTTCCAATCAAACTACAGTAGGCCTAATAAAAAACACCGAACAAAAATGTTGCATGTAGATGAGCTTAAAATAATTATAAAACAAATAACAATATTCAATTATCGGTACTTTATTAGCTGAATATATCTTAATCGTTTACAGGTGAACATATTCCTAGCAAACACCTGAATGAAAGTTATGGATAAATAAATTATAGTTTCTAAAAATATTCCGACTTACCCTTTTTAATAAAAACGAAATGATCCTGTCGTAATGCACATTGAACCAAGCCAACAAGAGTGTTATACAGACACTACACTGAACACCGCACTATAGTCACTAGACTAAGAGACTAGAAGGATCCGTGAGTAAGAAGTGAACTCTCACGACTGACGGTGGTTGGTGAGGCGTTACACTCAACCCGCAGACAACAGAGTCTCGGTGAAAGTCTATAAGGACTACAACTCCGTTCTTAGCAGATAGAAAATGTTCCTTCTAGCATTTAGACAGGTAAGATTCAGGTAGGCAAGAAGTCAAAGAACTTCGAACTCGTAAGACATTCCCACTTGGCGAAAATGTATATGTTGAGGGAAGACAAAATACGCTGTTAATTGTATTCAGTTTTGTGTTAGTCACTCGGCTCACACCTACGTTCATGTTGACTCTGTACCGTTGTTTTTCAACTAGGAACGCCCTTGATTCCATAAGCCGTGACTCACCGTATTATTAAATCTAAAACTCCTTTTCCTTAATACAGGATTTATTAGCCTAATAATAGGCAACATTGATGCACTTTTAATTTAACAAATACAAAAATCTTATTAGAAGTTAAGGTATACACTGAAATAGGAAAACACACTTCTAAGTAATTTTCGATGCTAGTATTGTAGTGATATTGCTCTGTGAATTAAATAGTAAAATTTATGTTTCACATTTATGGTAAAAGTAAAATAATGTAGACATATTTTTTCAGCAAATTGATAAGTGATGAGTGTTTTATAAATAAATATTTTTTTTATTAAGCCTATTCAGTCGCATAACATTCAACTTTTAACTCTGTACGTTACATTATAGCGCAATATAAAAATTTCAATCTTGTTTTTATGAATAAGAAAGGACACCTTACGTAACACAGATGGCAACAATAGTCTGTACAAGGTGCCTCCCCCCCTCCGTCATCCCTACACACCTGATCATGACAGGTGGTGTTTAGTCGGCTCGTTCAGGTAGAAATGGGTTATGAGAGGGCGAAGAGAAATTTAGATACATCATGGATTTTTTCATAAAAGGAGTGGGTTTTATCACATACAATATAGGTTTATGAACTTCACGATACAATTATAAATTATGTCCAAATACTTTAACTGGTTTTGTATACAAAAAAATTAACAAATCAAATCCTATAAAACCGAGTGATTAACAATATAATATAACAGCTGATTTCACCCATCATCTGTAATACTCAAACAAAACCTAACATAGATTATATTTTGGGGTTATGTTTACAACTTCAATCAATAATATAAGTCTCGTAAAGTTGTTTTTTAAATATGAGTTAAAGAACTAAAACAAGCTATAATATACGTTATGATATTTGCTTTGAGGTTATAAAATGAATATAAACCAAACTTGTGTTATAAATAAATTTATTTACACAAATTTAAAGAAGAGATACTCATTCGTTTAACTTCGGAAACATTCGTACATCTTCGTATAACATATAAACATATTCCATTACTCATTTTTTCATTATAATATTAATAACTTCTAAATCATTTGATCTATCATTATGAAATAAAAAGCAATTAAAAGATAATATCTTTATCTTTATTTAGATAGTAATAAAGTATATAAATACAAAATTTTAACAAATATGACTGCAGTCTTATAACCGTTATAATTGTACACATTTACCGAGGTAAAAATTCTCGTCAGCATAGTTAGGGGTAGGCTTGGATAAAGTCTGTTGTTTTTAAATAGTTTATTTTAAATGATGTATTTCTGATGTGTATCTAACTAATCTGCCTGTGATTTGGGCTTACTAGTCTTTAAATAATTAATTAACAAAAACAAATTAATATAGTTTATTCATAACACGTATTAAATTTATTTAAAAAATATTATGACATTTTTTAAGCCAAAAAGTTACGACGGGCTAAAAATTTATTACTTAAAAATCATCTCTACACAAATATTCAGTGTCTTCAGACTTAAAATTTTACCTCAGGATAAAAGTAAAACACCAGACATCCTTATGTATTATTTCTCAAATGTGTTTTCTTGCGGCAATACCATGTCTACCTTAAGGTTGCCTCCTATGAGCGCCCTGTCCTACGAGCGCCATGTCCATCTAGCGCCCACTCTCGGGTTGACGAGGGTCAGAGAGGGGTTGACAGGTCTAGGAGCTGTCCAACGAGCGCCGCATTTCTGTATCACCCCCTTCGACCACCTGTACTTGTTAGTATTTATTGATCGATGAATTGACACGATCAGTGACATCGAAAAACAATCCTTAAATATGACCCATATGCTTGTATTTAAAACCTTTCTTATAGATAATCGCAACGATATATAGTTTATAATATTACAGTAACGTTATTTCAATAGCCGTTGTCGGATTTGTAAAACTAGAACTAAAAAAATGATAAAAATATAACAAATTATTTCCAAAAATATTCTTAAACAAAATACCTCCCAAATCTTTTATTTGGTATTTTACCAGGTGCTATTTACTGAATCACTGCTTCTAGTAAGTTGAAGATACCTAAATATGAAACACCTCAATTCTGTCCTAAATTAAACGGTAATTTTTGTAAGCAGTGCCATACGTGTTATAAGCACGTGTATAAACAATTTAATATGCCAGTATTAGGTCATGTCCCTCAAAAGGGTCGCCGGAATACTACCTCCCGGAAAACTACCCCACCAAGCAGGTTCCTACGTCATTTTGACGTCAGAGATCAGGGGGGGCAGTTTTCCAGTCACGCACACTCAAGTTTCGATATAATTAGAATAAAAAAAAAACTAGAGGACTAACCTAAACTGTTTAGTCACAGTATGTTACCGATAACAGTATAATTGTAGGAACCAGTTTGGGGGGGTAGTTTTCCGGGGGGGTAGTATTACGGCGACCCGCTTTTGCTAGGGGGGGGGGGTAGTATTTGCACTTTTTATTCCACAACAGAAATGCGGCGCTCGTAGAAAAGCTCCTAGACCTGTCAACCCCTCTCTGACCCTCGTCAACCCGAGAGTGGGCGCTAGATGGACATGGCGCTCGTAGGACAGGGCGCTCATAGGAGGACACCCTACCTTAATTCTTCATAAAAATTAATGATTCAAGCATAATTTTAAAGCTTATTTTCCTTGCTATTGACGAAAAATAGACAGTTTAGAATTAACGTTTTCGTTACAAAAATTGATTAAAAAACTTTCTTAAAGTTCATATGGTTCTTAATGAAATGCGCCATCTATTAACAATCAGTTTAACTAACATGACATCGGTTAGTTAGATGGTTTACATTCTATATGCAAGTGTAATGTATCACGCAAATCAATCAAATTAAATCAACGTAAAGCGTTATAAATATTTATAAAATGCTGTTTATAAACCAACGTAAATAAATAAACATAACTAACTGAATTAAATCATTGTATTAAATCGGGACAGATTCGCACGGGTCAGAGCTATATAGTCATCATAACATTTAGTCCAGAATACGTAGGGGAAAGTGGGGTAAGACCGGGTAGCTAACACTTGGCGGCTTACTGAAGCTAAACTATTCATCTTATAAAATCCAACTTAATATAAATACCCACGAACTATATGGCTGTAATAATATGTTCGTTAAAATTGTTAATCTACAATAATACATTTATTATAATAAATTTTGTGAAAAAAGGCAAATCACCCGGTCTTACCCAACTGGTGGGGTAAGACCGGGTGCCCATGTTATTATGAAAAAATCTAAAATAATATATTTGTTTATAAAAACAAAGAAAATTACTTATTTACTTATTTATACAAAAACATTTAAGAACAAAAATCAGACATGACTAGCTCACATCTTTGGAGTTGGAGTATAAATAATTGCAGTGCAGGTGGTATCAGATTTAGTTTCCAGATCTGATTTATCAGAATAATCTTCATATTTGGTTCCAGTCTTAGGCTTTTATTTACATTTTTTCTGAATCATTTTATTGTTTTTCTCATATTTTTTTTTTTAATTCTTCTACAAAAAGTGTTCTCTTTCTTGAAAATGTTTGCTCTTCTTCATTAATTTTTCCTTCTATTAAAACTTCTAGTTCATGTTTATATGGTGATGTTGCTAAAATGACTGTTTTTCCTTTTATTTTATCGACTTTTTCAATCTTCTTCCTTTTGACATGAGGTGTTGGAATTACGTCTATAGGGGAAACACCAAAAGACGAAGATCCAATTATTACATTATTTAATGGCTTAACTCCCAAATTCTTTGAGCAGCAGGTTTCTTTTGGTTCAGGAATATTTTCATCCTCTGTAGGTTTATCTATATTGAGAAGTTAGTGGTCCAGACCGGACTCCAGATTTCTAGCTTTTTCAAGTTTCAACTTGCGAAGTAGAAAAAATTTCCCGTTAATTTGAAGCTAGGTTATATTTTGATATTAGACTGTCTGTAGTTTTTGATGGCGCGTGTAGTTTTTTCATTTCTGTATTGTTAAAGGATAAATCCCTGTGTATTTAAAACAATTTACCGCAGTCCGCATATTTCCTGCTCGGAGAAATGCTGCACCGAAGAGTTTAACAACCTGATGAATAGTGACACCACTCCCGGGACGCTCAACTAGCCGACATTAAGCCATTGAGAATTATTGTGGGGTAAGACCGGGTACTACCTGGTCTTGCCCCGTAGGCAGTACCCGGTCTTACCCCGAGTGTAGAGGTAATGCAAACAGAATATTATTTAAAAAATACAAAACCTTTTCAACAATGTTTTATACAGAATAATAACCGATTTAACATGTAATTATGGGGAATTTTTTAATTTTATCCTAACTCTTAAAGTGCTTGAACAAAACTAGTTAGAAAATCAGTAAACATTGGAGAGAAAGTATTAAAAAACAAATTTGCAAATGCTGACGCTGTCTGATCGGTGCTACGAAGATGCCGTATTGGCCGCTCCTTTACCTTGTCTTGTAGAATGTAGTTCCATCACTGTCCGGTAGAAAACACAAGTTTGTTCAAAATTAAGGTACCCGGTCTCACCCCACCACCCGGTCTTACCCCACTCTCCCCTACGTGTGTTTATATCTATTAGACTAGATTTACTTATTAAACTAATTTACTGAGTATCATTCTTTTCTTCACAATAACATTTAAAAAAATGTTTATAAAGTAGCCTATATGGCGTACATTTTATAGTTTTTATTTGTTTGAAATATTAAGGGGAATTTTCAACATGTAGTGGTTACTTAGAAAGAATATACTATGGAGTTGTTAAACCTACTATTAGAAATTTAAGTAAGCTATATATTTTA
Source organism: Philaenus spumarius (assembly GCA_018207615.1). Lineage (NCBI taxonomy): Eukaryota > Metazoa > Arthropoda > Insecta > Hemiptera > Aphrophoridae > Philaenus > Philaenus spumarius. The sequence goes on along the minus strand of JAGFPH010000059.1, from coordinate 1,110,231 downwards.
TAAGTAAGACTTGTGTAGGCTTTTTCTTAGATTTGATTTCTAACTCAGTTTTAAAAACAAGGAATTTTGAGGAGTCGGATGAATGCTTAAATTAATGCAGTAGCATTGCTTAATAATTGACAAGATTTATAAAGAAGAAGAGGAGATGTATACAAATTATTTTTACCTTGAACTGACGCCCAAACAGTTTTATTATTTCTAGTTAACACATTGTTGGTAATATACCACCTTACCTAATTAACACTGACAATGTTGTAACCGACTTGGTCTTAGTAAGCGCAAAATCAATTACCGTTCAAATTGTAATGATTTACTTTCAGTTATGTTTCAGAGATCACGATTTACCTTTCCACAATCAAGACTTTAATGGGATTAAACTAAATTTACGAATCGACAATAATTGGAGTTATATTGAACTTATAAAGGTTGCTCTTCGTATTTCATCGTAATCATCGTAAAATGGTTAATTTTATAGGAACACTCATTTGTCCGTCCGTCAGTCTGTCGTTTTCGATTTTCTCCAAAACGGATAAAATGTCGCAAATAAATTTGATATAGTTATAATGTATGTTAACAAACAATCCAAACTAAAATAATAATTTAGTATACATTTTGTGGGAGCAAATTATTAATAATAATATGATTTATATAACGTATAATACTATCGTCTGTTGTATTATTTAAAAGGGATTTAAAGATATTAAAACTTTTAAAGAACTTTTAGTTATAAAGTTCTTTGAGATATCTTCTAAGTAAAGTTCCACCCACCATCTCTATTTTCGAAAGTACTTAAGGCTCCGGTCCCTAAATTCAAAACGGCGAAGTTGGCTACAATTTCAATGTTAACCTAACCTAACCACACCTTCACTTTTAAGCACACTTTTGAGTTATTTTCGTCAAAAAACGAAAGGTGCATTTTTTTCTTAAAGTAAGATAGATTGCGGGTGTTGATTGATCAATCTCTTTTTGCAACTAAGTAAAAAATGAATAAAAACTACTATTTATATCATACGTTTATGAAAACAATACACTGGTTTTTGAAAATGTCCGCATATGACAGTACTTCAAAATGAAACCAAATTTTTAAATTTATTGCACGAATTAACGTTAAAAAATTACTTATTCTGTGGTATTAGAATCAGATTAAATAAGGCGGACAGGATATCCTCCCCTTAAACTAAACTTTCGGAAAGAAAAACACTATTGCCTGCTCGCTTTGCTCACCATACCCCGTGAAAAAGCAAATGCAAACAGATTATTGTATACTTTGATATTTTCACGCAAATTACTATTGATTAGACAGAGGCACTTGGATAGGGGTAAAGTGGTGGGGGTAGCGGCGACCTGGATCCTGATACATGCGCAGTATTGTTAAAGTTTTTATTAGTGTAGAGGCACGTGTTTGGGGTAGGGACATGGTGTAAGAAGTGATCAGATTTTGACGCATGCGCTGTAGGGCCAGAATTTTTGCGTAAATGGCAGGATTGTTTTATATATAATAGATATAGTTATACGTTTTACTGGACAACTTTAGCTAATATAAACGTTTTTTGTATAAATTTGACTGTCATATCTTTATCTATTTCGAAGAAAATCTGCTATGTGTAGATATATGGACAACCTAAACGATAAAAAAGTAATGAAACAACTAATCGTAGTCGGAATCAAGCTTTTACGAATCGTATCAACAGGTATAAGTGTAGCTTTCATGAACTTCTAATAATAATATAAGTCCTTAAATAATTTGGTTTAAGATTAATGGACACCGCGCCCAAATAGTCTCCCACGCAGTAGCACAAGGGTTCAAAATTACAATAATCCCCAATATTTACGACAGTAGACGAGGAATGCAACCGTTGAGACTACCCCCTTTGTCCTGGTCCACCCCAACCTTAGGTGTATCACTGTAAAAGCCCATTGTTGAAAAGGTAATAATATCCCCGTAAATGATAGGAAGATCTAAGAGTTCCGTAGATGAGATATGATCTTGTTTAGTATATATTGGGAGTTATCCATTTACAAGATAAAAAGTTATACGAAGCCTTCAGGGTGTTAGGGATGAATTAGGTAAGTTTGATAAAAAATACTTGCAAAGAAATAAAAACGTTTAGGATACTATACTAGGCTACGACATCCAAGGTCACCTTATTGCAGAAAATAGTAATGAATGATACAAATTAGAAATTTGTCTTATTAGTAAGTGATAAATTCAACAAGATATAAATTATAGTTGGAAACAAAATATCATAATGTGGAAGTGAATTTGGCAAATTTACAAACAAAAAAATTTGATAACAATACGCACTTATTAACACAAAAATAAATAAACAATTAAATTCTCATTGCAACACGTTCTAATACTTGTAACTATATAAAAATATATCAAAATTATAAAATGAATTTAATTGAGTAACGATAATAGGCTACCTAAAAACAAAACTGTAAATCTGGTTAAAAATTAAGAGAGCAACTGGGTTAGTGAAAATTACATTATTTTTAGAAGTCTGAAAATGGGAACCTACTGATTGCATGGTATTACAAAAAATAGAAAGAAACAAGACATAGTTTATAACATTATAAAACTTTTAAAAATCTATAAAGAATCATTTCTTAACTACCTGCACAAATGTTCAACAACCTGCATGTTGTTGCATTTAACAAAGAACATTAGCAATCATTAAGACTTTATCAGTTTAGCATATAAACTAATCAAAATCTTCCTGTAATAATTATTTATAACCTATAATTAGTTGTATTTTAATTGTTAGTTTTGAGCACATTATTAAGTTATTATTTTTTGGGTTGATAATTAAATTTTTGTATATTGTAAATCACAGTGTGCTTTAGTTTTATTGAAAACCAACTTTTACCACGTCTTACTTAGCTCTGTGGATCCACCAATGTTCAAATGTAAAGGGCATGTCAGTAAATAAATTAGAATTTGAAGTGTAAATACAAATAATTAAAAGGTGCATTAATGTTTAGCTGTATTAAAGACTGGAAGTGCTTTTGAGAAGTATTGGAATAAACCCAGAAAAATGATAGGTGCAAATTGGTCGTTCGTTATTTATTCAATTTTGTTGAGAAACGAACTCTTTAATGATATTCAGAAATAAGGATCTAAGTATTAAAGAGATTACTCTTCTTTATAATTATTGAATTATGAGTGATTTAAAAAATTTAAGAGAATGTTTAGTAAGTTTTGGTCTTGGGTAGAATCTTCAAGAAGAGAGGTACAAATACGTCAAATATTTATAAGTCGAAAGGTTTGACTATTAGTCAATGATGGTAAAGATTCACCAACAGCACAAAAGGTAGGCGAAAATGCAGAACTAACCAGATCGAATGCTTCGGCACCTTTTACTTGTAATTTTACAGTACAATTTTCTACATCTATACTAATATTATAAAGAGGTAAAGTTTGTTTTTTGTTTGTATGTAGGGGGTAATCTCTGGCACTACTGAACCGTTGAAAACATAGTTTTACTAATAAAAAGCTACACTATCCCTGAGTAACATAGGCTATAATTCATTTCGATAAAAACCTTTTTTATTTCAATATTTTTAAATTTAGTCTGAAAATTTTTTTAGGTTAGGCATAGAATGATAAACCAACACGTATTTACATTTATTACCATAACAACCAATTGCATAAAATAACAGATAATAAAGCTGCTGTTTGCTTCAATATTTCCATTTAGGAAATATTTCCTACAGCTTATTTCAAAATTTGAAGCAATTATTTTTGTATTTCTAGCTTTTAGGTTAGGGTTTTAAGTGAAGAACTTTTAACCATTATTATATCTGTTGTTATAAAATATAAGACATAATTTGATTTGAACATTTAACATTATTTACCATTTTAGTTTATTATAAATAAAACATAACATATGTTTTTAGAAGGTTCCGTTGGGAGTTGGCGTGCGGAGCACGCAGGGGTCTCCCCTAGTTTAGTATATATTCAAGTCGTTACAAAAACAAAAAGTTCATGTAGTGTATAAAACTAGTAGAAATGCTATATAATAATAGTTTTGTAGAAATAAAAACAATGTTCCAGTAAGCTGCATCTCTATACAGTATAGGTAAAGGGTAATTGATAACCAAAGTCAAATGAGCAACGGATACAAATTGAATATGTAAACAGAAACATTTTATAGGCAACTATGTCATTAAAAGTTCAATACAATATTTTTTTTACTAGTAGTATATCTTAAGTTAAGAGTACTAATTCATTTATTTAACTAGTTACTTTATGATTTAATTTTCAAAATAAGCTTAGAGAGACATATTGTATAATTTATGTTTAATACTTGTATAGCATTAATTAACCATAATCTCAAAGATAAGATGGTAAATAATAAGTTCTGAATTAAAATTATTGGGTTTACTATGGAACCGAAGTTATAATAAAGATTTAAAAGAACCAATCATGATTCTCCTAAACAAAATCCTAACCTACAAATAATTAGAAATACAAATTATTTAAAAGTACGAAATTAGCTGTCAATATAAATGCCAACGAGATACGGCCTACAATATGTATATTTAGTTTTTCTCCTATGTTTATGCATATTATTTAGAAGGTATTGCTTGAGGAGTAGAATAGTGTAGTGGTTAAAATCACTAGTCAAGTATGCTGAACCTCCAACATAGGTTCGAATCTAGAAACTTGCGTTATTCGCTGCTCTCACATCATCATTAGGAGTAATGTACGTTAGCATCACAAAAGATGTTGCGAGCTGCATGCCAGTTAACAGGAGTAAACCGCTGATTACAGTAACAACACTAAAAATATTTCATCAAATAATCAACGTATGTCAAATTGGCAAATATTTTATACAACTATACTTTTATAAAAAACTACAAACTTTGGTATTATATGTGTATTTCAATATTTCCTCCTCTAGCTTGAGTTCAAACCCTTCAGAGTTTGACGGGTATGGTTTTTTCTCTGCGGTCAAACTTATCAACTTTGAACTTTCTGAGTATGTGACGTACACGGACCCACTCAGAAGCATACATGTATTACAATATATGTATTGAATATATTATATTTCAGTTCAATAAACCTTCTAGCCCTATGTTACTTTTGGCCTTAAAACAAATGTTGATTTAAATCAACATTATGGAGTTACAATCACAAAACTTCGAATGAGTCCCTGCCCAAGATGGCATTTAAGTAAACGACCAAGTTGACATTGGATTCTCTTCTTAAGGAAAAATAAATACATGCGATTTAAATTGAATCGTAAATAATGACTACAGTTTAAGTTAAAGTCAGAAGATGTGAAAGTCGTCAGCAATGTTGCTGAGATGGTCAACCTTGAAACCTCGCAATAACGGAGTCGTGCAGATGAGCAAAAACCGAAGTCTTGTACAAACATCTCTCACTTTATTTTAAAGTAAAATGAGAGATTGTATATATTCTCTAATTAATATAAACGTTTCTACTGCCTCTGGCAACAATTTCGAAAGCGTTGGAAGACAGTTTTGAGCGTGAAACAAAACTTACTAACGATGTCAACACAAAAACACTATAACTTCATTATAAACCGCCGCCATATTGGATTTATCACATAACAGCATTCGTTAGAATAATCATTTAAATCATAATCATCAGTAATTTATTTGAAATCAAACTATGTTTACTATATTTTCGGTTTTGATAATATTTAATTATTTTCCATTCGAGCACTAATAATTCACTACTTTTTTTGCAGATATAAACCAAATTTATGAATAACTAAAAGCACTTTTAGTTTTAAGAAAATGAAAATATAAGTGCTCATGTTCTTGAAATAGCTTATTATTTCATGATACAAAAGGACAACTAATAATGCTAACTTAAGTATTGCAAAACTTGTATGAGAATTCACAAACTTATTTTACTGTACAGATCACTGCAATATTATGATCACTATCCTCTGAATGCCCTCGTTTATAATAATTACAACATAGCTTGATAAAACGCCATGTATTTACTATACAAGATTTGAATTTAAGACGTATAACTTTAAAAGACTTGCTTAAAAGCTAAACCCCGTTTGAAAGATGTTCTTTAATCTATGCTTTCTCTACAAAATGCAGATATAATCTAATAGAAAATAAGAGAAAAGTAAGGACCAAAATAAATTGTTTAACCTTTCTTGTTTCATAAAAAAGTTTATTAGTTTAAACCAATTATTCATCGATGAATCAATTGAATTAAATTTAATGGATTTAACATCTTTACCTTATATTATATATTACTGTAATTCAAATACGCCTCTGCCTATAAAATATGTTGATCACCCAGTATAATAGACTTTGTAATTTGAAGATAATGCATTCAACAATTTCCATTACTACTTATGCAATCAAATACATCATCTAGTAAGGAAAGGAAAGCATATAGTATGTTATAATTTATTGATCGTGAATGTATCTTTAATTAAAGGTTAAATGCACTTTGATAATACGTGTTTTAAATACTTAAGAGGAAGTTCAACATAGAGTCCGAGCATTTTAATAGCATTGATACTAGATTATCAACATTTCAGTTCTGTACGTGCAAATTATATAAGGAGACGAGCTGGCCCGGTCCGACTTTGTACGGATAGACAAATCAAAGTTAAATGTACATTAACAAAAATATATCAATAAATATATTATAATATGTATTTCTTTATGTAGTTATATTATGTATGTATGTTTAGTAACTTTGACCTCCCGAAACCCCCAAATTTCGAATTTTTTGTAAACCTTTCTTAGCGACTCCTAGAGGAAGCACATACCAAATTTCATTCCAATTCGTTCTGTGGTTTTTGAGATTTCGTGATGAAGTATTTGGAGTAATATTTGGATTTTATATATATAGATTTTATGATTCACAGAACATTTTAAGTAAATAGTGAAGTTGATGAAAAATATTTAAAAAGTGCATTTATTCAATAAACACTTATTTTAATAGACGATAACCACAATATTTTTGTCAAACAAATTTTATACTTTTAACTTACATGGCTTAAACATATTCATATAAAAAACTTATGTAAATATTTGTATCGCAGCTATGTATGATACAAGTACGCTGGGTTGCCTTTTCCTTTACATATGGTTCTTATGTTATTTAACTGAGTAACTCCTACTTTTATTAAACAGCATACAACTATACAAGAAATAAATTAAGAACATAAAATAGCAATGCTCTGTAACAAAATAAAATCATTACAAAATTTAATTTGAAAGTTGATAAAATATGAACAGTTCAAACATTAAAATAACCAACAAACAATTACAAGTTTTCTACCTTATCTTTATGTTTTTCAAAATATCTTAAGACACGCAATTTTATCAGAAAAGGGTAGTAAGCATAACATAAATGTAAAAACTTTCATGGAAACAAGTGAAGACAATAATTGTTTATAAATTACAGTACAGAAGATGCAGTTTACTATACAAGGAAATGGTGCTGAAGATCTAGTTCGGTAGCAAAGTAATTGTTTGTTGTTGCGATTAATTCACTCAGCTCGAAGAACCTGAATGCCTGTGCGTAGTGGACAGGACAGGCACATTGCCAAACGCGAAGTAAGTACGAGTTGGGCCAATGACCTCAGTTTTAACTTTTAGCAAAGATTTCATACAGAAACATTCCATGACAATGACCATGCGTGTATTGAAAGTTACTTCCGTTAGTGTTTACAACTTTCTAAAAGTTACGGCTCCGTTTGAAATGACGAATCTTTAATCTCCTGCGATTTGAATCATCAGGAAAGGCATGCGTCAAATCGTTATTCTGCTTTCAAATAACGTAACTTAGAATCACTTTAGCTGGAACTCGTATTCATGATAAAATAATGGAATTTTAAAGAAACCATTAGAGCTGTAATAGTTTTTCGAACAGTAGAATAACTAAATGTCAGGTCATTGAGATCTATATAATAAAATAATACTACTAAAATAATAATGAGACAAAATTGTGATTTACAAAATATATTGTTTTGCGAGTAGATACACGAATTAAGGAAATAAATAGTTCTCCTCGTTTATATTCTTATTCTTATTTGTTACTCAAATTTCTATGTCTATCCTTGAAGTTTTAAATAGGCCTACAGTTTAAACGTTTAAACAAAAAAAATCTATAAATAATAACCAAAAAAATGTGGTGTATAACAACATAGAGCAACAAATTTTTAAAACGCATCACATTTTTTATTCTAATAGTCATTTTCAATGTATAAAACAATAAAGATAAAATGGTAACGGGAGTCAAAAGAATTTTCTACTTTTGTTTCTTAATTAGTAACCTTATTTTAGTAATCATTGCCGGCTCTCAGTGTACAGCACTAAATTTATAGACTAACAAAAATATCATATTAAAAATAACAAACATAAATAATCTCTTTATTATATAGCAAAAACTCTGGTTCTACATGCGCAAGCGTCACAATATAGGTCAAAGATACCTACACCACCCTACCCACATACAAACGCCTGTGTCATAATCAATCGTCATTTCTGTGAAAATATCAGCCTATACAAATATTTGTTTGCATTTGCTTCGCCACGAATTGGTCTGCGAAGCTAGCAGAGTACAGAGCCTCTAGTAATATGTATAATTAATTATAGAAGTAAAAAAACTTAATCACTTACAGTTAATAAGAAATGATTACAGAAACGACGTATTATATTTTCAACACATATTTAAACTTTAACCTTAAATTATGCTCCTTATCCTAAGTTAAGGTGAAAGTGTATGTAAGGTTTTCTGTATGTGTCGTGCAACTAAATTTGTAAATATATGTATTTGTGTATTTGTCTCGGAGCCACGAGGAACACTCAAATCCTCTTAACAGGTATAATGAGCTTGTGACTCGGTATGGAGGAGCTAAAAGAACGAAAGGGGATGTGTGTGTCTGATAGAGGTTGTTTTTCAAGAGATGAACATGTTTTGAATTGAACTATTTCGAAATTAAATTCTAAACCATAGAAAACTCAAGAATATCGCTCAAGAATTAATTAATGTATCAACAAAATAAGGAAAGCTTTGCATAAATGTTTTACGAAAACAATCCAAGCTTTTTAGGATTTTAGTACACTTTCAAGCGTCAAAAAAAATGGATTTAGAAAAATGTATTAACTTGATTTACGGACACAAATGTTTGTGAAATCAGAGTGATTCAAGTTATCAATTACGTGGCCTTCATCGCAGGGCATGGCGAGAAATATCCGAAGAAATGGACATATCATGAAAATACAATTATTATGATACTATTATGAATTATTACGTTTATTTATGACAAACAGATGGATTATATTATAATGAGTTAATAATTTCGAGAAAAAAAGTTTTTAAGTGATTCCCTGATATTGTAGGCTCTCGATGTGCTTCTATTCTCGCCTGCAGTCATGGATCTATTTCTGTTTCCATTTTGTGGTCGTGGTGTTTCCCTAGACATATCATGAATACATTCCTTATCAATTATTACGTCATGAAGAAAACATAATATACACTTTATTATGAAAAAAGTCTGAACAATTCATTCCCATAACAAAAAATATGTAGACAGTTGACTGAATTCGCAGCACAAAATCGTTATTTTTGAAGGCAGTGATGTATCATTACATTAAAATTTAATATAGTACATCCCAACTAGTCATCCATCCAAATATTAGCACATCCAAACTAGCAGTGGTCCACACAATAGCAATGACCGAACGATTATTTTTTCAGTTGATGAGCTAAAAATAGTGGCGAGGAAAATAGTGGGAGGAGACGCTTTAGGAAAAGAACTCAATAAAGTAAACAATAAAAAATCTGGTCAAGCAGCTGCTTCAGAACCTGACTCCAAATTGCCTTAATTTAAACTTTTGCAGTTTCTTCAAAATACAATGTCTCGAAGGGATCTTAAAAGCAGCGTGCCATATATACGTGAGATATCTGATGAGGAAGTCAGCACAGATCAAATAGCAGGTGCAAGTACAAGTTAAAACTATACGCCGTCTCCGTTCTCCGGTCAATCTTTAGAACTAACTGAGGAACAAACTTCAAAGAAAACATTTAAATCTCCATTAAAAAAAATAAATAAAAGACGTCAGCCAGATGAAATTGATACAAGACTATTACAAATTGAAGAGGAGAAGTTAAAATGCTTTCAACAAAGTGCAAATGACTCTGATGCCCAGTTTTGTATAAGCCTTGAACCATTTTTAAAGGATATCCCTCAACATCGTAAATTACTCGAGCAAACATCGTACATCGAACAAAATTACAGCAAGTTCTTGTGGATGAACAAAATTATACAACATCTACATTATTATACATTATTCTAGTGGTTCGACTCAGTACACTGTTGATTTAGTATGCCACAAAATAATTCATCACTATTATAGGACAATCTTTTAGTATTTTGCTCTCACTCATTATGTCACGCAATTCAATCGCAACACAAATAATTAAATTTATGTATTGCTTTGAATAAAGAGATCTTAATAAAAGGTATATTATTTTATTTCCTTACCTCAAAGTGACAATTAATCGTTCTTCAAGTGATATTGCACCGCGAAAATCACTGTATTTGGTCAGGTTAGGTCGTATGGTGTTTAGAATGTATTCAAAAGTTTCTTCCTTTATGCGTACATAACCATGAAAACGTAGGTGGTCATTATATACGTCTTCCATAATATGATGAAATTCACCGATTCATTTCTTTTGAAATATATTTCTCGTGCCCATTTTGTTCTACGATGGTTCATTCTGCAGCCGTCTCAGAGTCAGAAGAGAATTTTATCTGGAAGGTACAGATTTAATTTTTCTCCGATGAAGACTTCACGAATACGAAATCACCTGAACACTGCCAATTTGGCGGAGAAAAACGTATTCAGTGTGAGCACTCAATTCGTACGAATAGTATCATACGTTTTCGTACGATACAAATTCGCATTCAATGTGCGCGCGGTTTTAGACTAAAGACAACGGGGTAGCACAGAATAGCGCAAGTAAACCGAACGGCAAAATATGCACATTTTGATGTTACAATGTGAGTAGGAATCCACAACTATACTTTACAATACTGTAGAAATATCTAAAACTGCTTATACTATTAACAACAATTTAACGTAACTATTAAATGATGTACTTTGTATAAAAAACGAAATGACATACTTGACTCACTAAATTTCTACATAGTAACACAAACCTATGTAGTGCATTCAGAAAATTTGTAACGGGAGGTCAGATTAGAATCCTCAATATTTATTCCATATTTATGAAATCTACGAGATGATTATAATCCAGGCAAAACGTCGCAGGAGTGTCGTAGAAAGGGCAAAGTTAAGTTCAAAACAAACAGCAAATTACAAGCGGAAGATATAGAGTTCAATAAAGACATGTTGCGGATGACCTATGTTCCAGTAAGGACAAAGAAAATTAATTAAGTCAAAACGTTAATTGAAAGGTTGTTTGCGTGCTGCATGCTGTACACTATTCCTCATCTGACACAAGCCTGACTATCAGAGCAAATCTTCACCTCGCCTTCCTTGTCTTGGGTTCGTTTAGATAAGGACACGGTAAAACATTTCTTCTGGCTAGACAACAGTTGTTTAAGCCTAGAAGATGAAAACAATGGCACATAAAAACATATAAACATATATTTTTTAATTAATATTACTGCAAATATAATTATAGGTATACGTATCACATTCTTGTAATACAAGGTTTAAAATCCAATAGAGTTCTAAGAAAACTGACACCAAAACAGGTTGTTCAAAATCAAAGGTACATCTAAGATAAAGTTACACTTAAAAGTACAAACTTATTCAAAATATAACCTAAAAGAACAACAAAAACACATTTCACATAATTTAACAAAATTAGAGATTTACACTTAAAAATAAGAATGTTTAACAAATTTATATATTGCTAATCCATCAGCTTTCAAATGTTAAATTTTTTGAAGCAAAATGACTTCCTAACCTGTGACAATCAATCACAATTTACTCGTGTATTATTATTAACGAATTAATCCTTCAACGTGTTATGACGTGCCTTGTACGTCAATGCATTTCTATTCTAATTGTACTAGACGACCTACAACGGAGGTTTACTTAAATACTACAGTATAGTAAAATGTTGCAAAATATCCGACAGCCGAAAAACATATAACAAGTCATATCCTGTCAGCTTTAAACCAAGTCAATCACTGTTTGCTTTATTTCCGCCCTCTTACCACAAACTCTTGGTATGCCTTATAATATTTAAGTCATACGTTTAAGGTTAAGGGGAGCAGGGGAGCGGCCGTGGCGTAATTAGTATCACGTGCGTCGAGCTTGCTATCATTGGAACCTCTATACACACAGTTGATTAAGTTCGAATCTAGATGCTTCGACTTCTGTGCTCTACCTACTTCTTTGTCTTCATTAATTTAACTTACTTCAAAGAAAGACGTTAAGGAATAAATAGTCAGGTTAATTGTTGCCACTTTCTTTTCTTCCCTCTGCCAAACTTTACCGTTTATACTTCACGTAATACTTTTGAATCTAAGATTTGAATTAGGATGTTTTCATGGTAAATAAGATTTGATTTTTCCTTTAAGCGCTTCCCTTTGTGCCCATAGACATTGAAGAAACAATACTTTCTTCAATGCCATAGATCTAATGGAGAACGAAGCGGCAAATAAAATAAGGAAAAAAGCAAAGGAAATAGCTGGATTGGAATTTGTGAGCGGCCTAACGGTGGTGTATAAAAATCTGTAAAAATATTGCCTTACTAAGCTTCCAGCTTTGCTTTCTAAATTATATTTTTAAATAAAGTTAATATTATGATTCAATTTGTATTATGAGCCTTAATCAAACACACGGAATATGATTAATATGATGTTATTTTTTAAACTTTTATCTTATCGGCATACGTTTACAGAGTAACAATTTTACCATTGGTCATAGACACTTGAGTAAATATGACGTAGGTATACCTAATGTAGAAATAATTAGTGTACTGGATAGTATCAAGAAGCTGGAAGCTGAAATGACAACTCACTTTATGGGATTACAAACTGTAGTCCATGACTTCATGTATTTGAGCCAAGGTGAAAGAGATTTACTTTATTTCAATTGTTACAATGCCTGAATAAACCTCACCAGAATTTTCCTCCGCTTCTTCGAGGTATTATTTAACAAAGTTTTATGCGCAGCACCTAAAGAACAATGAAAACATTTTTCGACCCAAATCTCGATCTAGTTTCTGAAATCTCGATTAATCGAACAAACAAAAAGTTATCTTTATAATATTGCCTAGCTGTCGTGCTCGGTTACGTCCGTGATAAAAATAAGGGATTCTTCTCACTCATTAATTTGTGAAAATATGAAACAAATTTCATTACTTTAAGTTAACTAAATTAATGAATAGCCTAAAAAAACTACAAAGTTAAAACTAGTTAACAAGATTAAAATGCGAAAAAAAGTTAATAAAGACCATAAAATTAATAAAACAGTTCAAACATAAAAGACACACTAAAAATAAAATCATAAATAATCTCCCTAATATAGGTTTAACAAGCACTGCTTGGACCCATTTTGGAAAAAAAGTATGAAAAACATAGTCCATTCAACGAATGTGGCAAGTCTTTCTCGTTATTAAAAGCGTCATCAAAATAGCTAGTGTGCTGCACGAGAGAAACGTTTGACGCCCGACGCCGACGCTTGCCGAGGGCGGCAATTTTCTCAAATGCAGCAAAGACACTTTGCGCTCGTGTTGCACATAAGATTTTTCCTACGCTAGCTGAAGCCGAGGCGGCAATTTACGTCTTAAGTTATAACAACTCTTAATAGCCTAACTATAACTCACTATCAATAATAGCAATGTCAGGTTAGGAAATAATAAACGAACAATGGAACAGTTGACTTGTTTTATGTTTAAATCACATGAATAGTATGTAAACATTTGTCTATAATGAAACCACTGCCAAGGGAACGTTATCATTGATTTCTATTCAATGGTCTTCTTAGGTATATGTTCTTTGAACCTTTCGGAAAATGTTCGACCTGTCTGTCCGATGTAATATCTTGGACAATCAGTGCATCTTATTTTATAAAACCCTGACAGTTGGTATAAGTCCTTATTTTGATTCGGTTTGGAGTGTAGCAAGTTTTCTATCTCATTAGTTGTTTTGTAACTCAGTAGAATATTATGTTTTTTTAATTCATTTCTCAATTTGTGTTCCAACCTGCCGCCATACTCAATTGATATATATTTTGGCTTTTCTATTTTCTGTTTATCAGGATTTATTTGAAATTTTCTGCGTTTCTTAATCAATTTATCTATCATAACTGGTTGGTATCCATTGGAAGTGGCTTTATTTATTTACAAGTATCATTTATAAATAATATTAACATAATTTATAATAAAATACATCACTAAAACCAGACAGTCATAAAATAAATGTTTCAGATTACACCGAAGGTTAAAAGGACGTATTAAGCTTTTTTAAGATAAATGAACAGTATAAATTAAAATTAGTCAACAAAAAATAAGATTAAAATAGGTATATCAACAATTTCGATACCCGAAATCAATTTAAACAACTTAACAGAATTGGTATTATTGAGGTCTATAAATGAGATTTACAATTTAAATTAAGTTAAATAATGCCATATATAAAAACAATATTTTCAAAAACATTATACAACAGTATTTTTAATCAGTGGGATGTTACTCTGCGCAAAACGGAAGGAACAACGAGGAACTCGAGGCGGGCACTTCAAAACTTATGAAAATGTAAAGTTGTGGTTCAACAGACACTATTTCATAAAAGTTATGTAAGATAATTTATTTTCATTACTTATCATTCATTTACCCACATATTTATTAATACTAGTATTATATGTGTAAAAATCGTGCGAGTGGAAAAATATAATATAAACCCATGACAAAAATAATTTACATTTACTGTCATAGCAACCAATTGCATAAAATAACAGATAATTTTAACTGCTAATTCTGATAACCAGCTTAGCAACATAATTTTAGGTTAGGCCTAGTTTAATATTTATTTTAATTGTCTTAACGGCAATACATAATATACATAATTTTAGTTTTCTGCACATCTATCGCAAAGTTGTCGAATGATATAACCTTCATTCTTCTCCTTTTATAATAAATACTAAAAAAAAGGTACTACAAAGTTCGATGTTCACGTGTTAATATAATGATATTGTTAACAGAACTACTGAACATGTATTATAATAATACAAACCTAACAATATATTCAATAAATACATTCAATAATACATTTCGTCAATTTTCAGTTATTACGCGTTTTCCTAAAAAAAACTATACAAATTGAAAAGATCATATCTCAGGGTCTATATAATATGACCTATAGAACCAGTTTTTGCTTAAGCTTTAGCTAATTACCTCTACTACAAATGTTATTTTGTCTAACTTATCTATCTATAACTGTTATATAGTACCCTTTATTTAAACAAATATATACATGCATAAAAATACTTATTTTAGCGTCTACATTCAGTTTTTCCTTATCCTACGTTCAAGAGATGGTACATGGGTCAAAAATTATAAAAAGCTGACTCACAAATATACTCTAAAATGGTTGGTTTTCAAATTTGTGATTTTAACAAACAAAAATATAATGTTTTAACGTAGAATGAAGACCCAAAAAGTACAAAATTATTAACAAATTTCATTTATTTAATTAATGTATGCCATTTTGAAACTGTAGGTTTTATAACACAAATTCAAGAGGCAATAGATTTTCACCTTTTCCTACATTGAGTGTAATATCTCTGTCAAAAAATCGAACATAAAAATGTACAATGTTAAAGTAAACCTACAAATTTAATTCACTGCCGCTAATGGAAATTAGCACTTCCAATGGTATGTTTTCACTTACAACTCATTCGATTATTTATTCGGTGGAGGATAAAACCGGTGGATGAGAAGCAATTTAAAAGAAGCTATTTTCACAATTAATTTTCGATTTAAATGATTTAAGCGGCTGCCATTTAAAAATGTATTGATTATTTTTGACAAATTGTGCCCTTATAAAAATCTTACATTTCAACACTGTATTAATCACTGTAACAAGTATATACATTTTGTTTTTAAAACACAAATTTGAGGCTAAATGTTAAACCGGGCGCTTGAGAACATGATTGCGTTTATTTAAACTTTTTCTTGCTTGACCCAAGTTCTTGTTGTGATTCCTGAAGTTTGGAAACACGCAAATATTATATTAAATTTGAATTGTTTAAATAAATCTATTTAATACATATTTAACCATTTAAAGATTGCATTAGTTGTAATACTTATGTATTCAAAGATAGAAACTTCGATTTTCACCTTATGTAAAAGAGATCCATGCGTAACCATATGATTTCCATCGAAAGATCTGAGATAGTTAAAACTACCTTTAATTACTTTTCTAGATCTCTCTGAATTTATCATAACTGTTGATAATTATAGCTTTCAAAAGGTTATACAATATTTTTTTAAGAATAACGATTTTAGATAACATATTGTTGTCTTATATTATAAGAAAGAGATTGGCACATTTGACTTGTGGCCGACCAGGTTTAAGTAAGAGTCCTGTCCAGTCAGCTGATCCGAATTTACCGTTTACCTTTCAGAGAATTGTTTTGCGTTGAATATATGACGCGTACAAATGGTTCTTGTTAATTCGTTTTCTTAAAAGTGTCGTTTCACTGTCATGAATTTATCTACTGAACTTAACCACCAAACCAGTAACGACTACCATAGAATTACACATTGATTGTACGGACCAGTGAGAGGAGGTGACGGCTCTCGTCTACATTATTACAAAATTCACTCAACAAAATAGTTTTGATATACAGAGTTGCGAGTAACAGGCATAACTTCGGGATGGGGTTATAGGGGAATTCATCATCATATGAACCTATTCCGTCTGAAGGCCATTTTAAATTATTGTCATTAATAAATTTAGAAATCAGTAAGATTATGAGTTTAAATTTGGTAACACATTGTTTATACCAATACCAGGATCCAAAAATTTACCAGTAAATATTCAAAATGGCTAATGTTAAAAATGTTAAGTGAAATATTCCGGAAACAGTAAATTTTTACGATAGTTTTATAAGAGACAAAAACCCAGATGTTTTTATTTTTCTGTACTTTGAAAAATAACTAAGTTACACTCAGTAAATCCTAAATCGAAAGAAATGTTTACCTATTTTTTGGTTCCCTACCACCTCCCAAAGTTATGACAGTTACTTAACTCACCGAATACGCGAAGATTCCGCACAGCGAAAAATCCGCACAACTGGAATTTAGCGAAAATACCGCACAGCCCACCAGGTTAATGTTTGACGAGGGTGAGACAAGGGTTAACCCTTGAGGAAACAAAATTTGGCAGGCGAAAAATGCGCACAATACCTAGAACCCTCCTTAGAATGAATAGATAAGGTGATTATTTCTCAGAAACTAATTTTCCTTAAATCAATTGTGTAATTCGGATTACCAACTATGGTGGAGTAAAGAAATTGGTTTTATAACAACAAAATAATATAGTAATTATTTTAAAAAACTAATATTTTTTGCACTAGTATATAAAATATAATTATTTTGAATATATTAACGGAAATAATGTTTTTTTTACCAAATCTACTTACGTAAAATAACGCTGCGTCTTATATATCAGACTAAAGAATATTTCTTCAATTTTGTAGAACAAATATTAAAATTTACAAATAATTTAAAAGAAAGTCAGGCGTAGAGAGATAGTTTAAATATGCCATTTAGCCATTTAAAATATGTATCAATTTGAAATACATAGCTCAGCTAATTGAAGATGTTCAGTGTTGGTGAATAATCAGGTGATATTAGTTACACCTATACTCATGGCAACAATAACAATAACCTGTCCTAACCTAAAATAACCTAAACTAACATTGTGAACATATTAAGATATTGTTTTCATTCCGCTTTTTAGCTGTATATTACGTTAGATTAACTAATTTAGTGACTGCAATAATAACCTTTATACTATGTATTCATTGCCGAGGCGGGAGTTCTAGGTGTTGTGCGCATTTTTCGCCTGCCAATGTTGTTTCCTCAAGTGTCAACCCTTGTCTCACCCTCGTCAAACATCAAGCTGGTGGGCTGTGCAGTAATTTCGCTAAATTCCAGTTGTATGGATTTTTCGCTGTGCGGAATCTTCGCAACACCAACTCACCTGGTACATGCATTAATAAAACACTTTCAATAACACCACACACACCTCCCAAAATGTGTGGTAAAATATTTTTTGAAGTTTGATTGTAGTGTGCGACTTAAGTATTCTTTATAGTTGTAGCAAATTTTATTCCAGAGAAAAATGACTAACATACAGGCAGTGGACAGTCGAGTGAGTGGATATCGGTTTTCCTGACAAGTTACCTGAAAATTAGAAGTACAAGATATAATGAAGGGTTTTTGTTGAAGGGTATGCATTTCTTTCACCATTTTTTATATTTGTCAAAATTACTTTTATGAAATAGAATTAATTGTAAAAAATATATTTCCTGATTATATTATTTTACAATATAGTAATATTAATTATTTATTTGATTTTAAATTCATTTTTTTAGGAATATTTAAGAATAATCTTAGTCTGGTAAAATTTGAATACTTCTTTATTGTTAAATCAAACCTATCTTCAATAAAAGTAGGCCCTATATTGTTTCTTTATATGGCAGATTTGTATAATTATTTTGGTATACGTCTAATCGTAAATGATACATTTTTATTCCTAAACCACGGCATAAGTATAGTTTCATATAGTGAACATACCGAGACATTCAAGCAACATTCCGCCAACTCATTGGTGAAATATTTAGCATATTTCTGACTTAATCCAATTAAATATATAACGTACACACTTTTACTTAGCTATTTCAAGATGATTAAATATACCCCAACATTATTACATTTATTCGAGTAGGATATAAATATTACAGAAATTGGGTTAGATTTCATTGTATTGTCGAAACATATTGACGTATTAATAACCACGCCTCTAGGCTGTCTTCAGAAGCAGGACGGGCAACGGGACGAGGCGATGGGTGTTTAAAAGAATCTGGAATACCGTTACCGCAAGCTGACCTTGAGGAAGAAGAATGCAGCCGTCTAATTGGTTAAGCGATCGCATATATCATTTGATGAATATTCATTAAAATCAGCTCTTTATAAACTTGTTAATGAAGTTAAACTAAACAATATTGCAAAAATTGTGTTTAGCTTTAACAAAAACAACGTTACGTATTGAACTGGCTATGAACTATAATCTAAGAAGCTAAGCTATGCAAACGAGTTTTCACTCGGATCATATATATTGCCTCAAAAGCTTGCTTTGCTCGCAATTAAAGACTGTCTTCAGGATTTCGTCAAAGGAACAACCTATAAAGTTCACCGCAACAGAGATAAAGCTCTCAAGTATTGTTGATCCCTACAACCCAAAGAATCTGTAGGCAATGAAACATCCTCAAACTTTAAGTAAGGTATAGTAATTGGGATATTTAATTTTTTCTGGCGAGTTGGGTCAAAATGAATAGCAGAATTTTATTCAGCTTATGTTGTGTGTGAGAATGTAAGAAAGTTAGCACTTCACAGTCATATTGAGTTTGTCCTACCTGTGCAATTTACGATCAAAATTGAAAGTAATAAGTGCACAAAGTAGATTTTGAAAGTAAATTCCCTAGATAAATAAAATTTGCACACAGTTTTTTTTAAAGTTAGTTTCCAATTATTGTTTGTTCGGGCATTTGTCATCATTTGTGTGTAAAAAAATATTACCCGAATTTTGTGAGTATAAATCAACCTTCGTTACAAGTATATTTTTTTATCAAATTGTTATTACTTATTCAACCAAAAAGGTTATTGTAAGAAATCCGTAATATACAGTCATATGCTGGCGGACGTTTTGTAGATCTTATTTGAATGCCTAAACTAAACTAGTTTTGTCTACACAACTTTTGAATTACAGTATTACTCAGTAACTTTTTTGAAAGGGAAAATGATAAACCTAGCTAATGTAACCTGAGTAGAAATGCAGAACACATTAACAAAGGTTTCATAAAAAACTGATAAGTAGTTTTTGAGTTAAAGGAACAAGCATATTCCTCTTTATAATATAGTATATAGATTATAAAGGTAAAACTCCTAGTTGGGTAAACAATGTTATTTTCTTGCCTTTTTGTAACTTTTGGAAAATCATGCAATTTCATTGCTTTTCTGGCAGACCTTGCTGTATTGTACACAAAGTTTTTGTCTCAAACAGAAGCCCAACATTGTGTCAATGAGTAAATAGCTCTAGATTTTATCGGAAAACTTATTAGATACCAAAACCTAGACAAGATCGTTGTAAAATAAAACTTGACCAACTCGGACAAGGTCGTGCTTTGTCGTATTTTCTTCCATTGTTGTTAGTAGTTACTCAAACTGAATACCAGGGGACACAGACACGAAATGTTCGTTGTATTGTATAAATATCCTATCTACTATGTAGAGCAACAATAATTGTGTGGCCATTGTGCTACAGTACGGTTCATGATCTAAATGCACATAGATGACATACTAACTATTCATGACAATAGACCACCTTGTTATCTCGGTCCAAGACACTTCAAAACATTAGAGTTAGTAGAGGTACAATTCTTTTGTTTTGTACATTCCAGGCTGTTGAATATTTATGGAATCATAGATTAGAGAAGTTAATGATTAAATTCGCTTTTTTTATCGTTATAGTATAAAACAAAATCTTTGGTCAACTCTACCTACGCTACTTAACATTATTATTTCTTTAATATAATAAGTTTAAAATGTTCTGTTAGTTACACTTTCAAATTTCTTTTAGTATAAAAGTTTGAGTTCCGATTATGTATTTTAGTAACGAATGCTACATTACCTGAGCTATACAGAGCCACATTTCCATTTTTGATGAAATAAGATAAAATAATTTGATATTATTATAAAATATAAAATTTTATTAAAATGATAATTATTAGAATTCTAACTAATTTTTATACTACGCTAACCTTGTTTATTACCACCAAGAAATTATACTTTGGTCGTTACCTGCCAAAGGAAAAATATTTTTGTAGGATTGAACTTATTTACGATTAACTCTAACCGACGTTATTCATTAGTCTAACAGGCATAAATAGTTAATAAGCTAAGCAAAACTAAATACAAATAAAGTGATTTGAGATATTTGACGTTACAGTAACTATTTTATTCGGCCACGATTTTGTTATCTGATTGTGATGAAGTTTTTACCGATTTGATAAGTATTGCCATCAGGATAATGTGGGACTATGAAACATTATCCTTTTTAAAGTGGGGGCTAGCATAATTGAAAAGTAAAAATGTTTCTGGAAAATCTACAGTTTGTATGCCTTTTATATTTTATGCTATCTAAATTGTTAAAGATAAAAAGTAAGTTTTGGGCAAAAGGTATAGAAAAAAGTCCTCGTCAGAACTGACGGAACATAAGTAGAAGCGGTTTAGCGCAGATGCTATGTTCCATTTTATGATTGTATTTGTGAGAGCAAAATAGTAGCAAGAAGTTAAGTTTATTTTTTATTTATTCGTATTTAGTAAGTAAGATTATTACTATTTATTATTAAGAAAATGTAGTGGTTCTTTTGGTGTTTTACTTGAACTGCTTAATAATAATATCATTTAATGATGAAGTAGGCATTGTTTTCTGAGTGAGGCATTGGAGGTTGGGTTATATCTTGGATCTCAGAATATGAAAAACGAGTCATTTTAATATTATATACTAGAACTAGCTGACCCGTACGGCGATGCCCGTGGTGGTTGGTATTTTCAGTCTTTTTAACGTAATTGTATTCTTTTTAAGTGTTCAGTCAGTGAGTGGTATTTGGCTTTTATATATATAGATCTTAAATAATAAAAGCACTATTGTCGTAATAATAAAAGATCGCATAACACGTGATTTTAACTGAAGGAGATGGATGGAGATGCTGCGTGCTGTTACATCACTTCGATGACGTCACACTGCCATCACACGGGATCAATAAGAGTTCATTTTAAAATGGTCATATAATTTACACTGATATTATTATACAGTAAAACAAGAATTATAAAAAAAATACTATTATGTAAGTACGCGTTATTATAATTTATTTACATCCCCCCCCCTTATTTGGTTGTGTCCCTACCCTTATGACCTTTTCATGTTCATGTTGATTAGATGGAATTTCCTAAAACCCATCATTACAAAATCTACAACAGTGAAACTAAAGGATTTATAAGTTTATCATCCATAATTTAATTTTCTTATTCCTAAAGGTTATGGCAGGCAAGATGTTATTAAACTCGATTCATTAGATGGGGTGGTCTGATTAAAAAATAACCATATAACTACCAATCAAGTAAAATCTTCATACAAAATTTCACACTCTTATATTTTGTTATACGACAGTTGTATATTTGTTAGACTAACTAGGAAAGATGTAAATTAACATACAGGGTGGAGACAAAGTCTGGAAACGGTTTAATATTTCATATATGATGAATATTTAAGGAACCTACTCTATGTAAAAATACTATTTCATTAATATTTTTTAAAATCCGCCATCTTGGATCCGCCATTTTGAAGGAAATCGTGTTTGCCGATTTTGCCCCATTTTGCTGTAATATATATATTTTTTTGTTTAATATTAATTATTATTCTTTTTGGATTCAAAATTAAATAAGCTTTCAAACGATATTCCATAAAACGATATTTGGTTGAACCACTGGAAATCAATAATTTTGAAAAAATCAAAATGGCTGTAACTCAACAATTTTAAATACTCCCAAATATCGTTGTGTGGCATATCGTTTGGAAGCTTATTTTCTTATTTAATTCTAAATCCAAAAAGAATAATAATTAGTATTAAAAATAAAAAAATAGTACAACAAAATCGGAAAACACGATTTCGTTGTTTTTGGCCGCCATTTTTAATCGGTTAAAGATATGGATGTGCAAATTTCACTATTGGTTTTCTCTTGAAGTTCTACATCGAAATGATGTATCACATGACCACCTTCCCATTTAAACAAATAAAGTTACATCAAAATGGCGAACCCAAGATGGCGGATAAATTTTTTGAAATTAAAAAAAATTTATGTTTAGACAGAGTAGGTTCCTCAGTCACATCTATCTTCAAATTTTTTTTATATACGATATTAAACCGTTTCCAGACTTTTTCTCCACAATGTATAATTTCATATGTAAAGATAAAATAAGTTTTTTTTAAATTTAAAACTAAAATACTACTTATTTATTACAGCTTTAGAGACATACTTCGCCTTAACCTGACGGGCTCTGGCAAATCGAGCCAGTCTACCTGCTCCGCCTACCCAAAAACATCCAAATGGAGCCAGATGCTTAAGGGTGACCCTCGGACCACATCCAAATCGAGCCAGCTATTCAACCCTTGAAATCACTGAAGCAGAAGTTTTGTAGACTATTCCATATTTTCAGTAAGGCGTATTTAGAAAACATTTACTGTTTCCAACATTCTGTGACTAAACAGTATAGGTTAGTACCTCTGGTTTTTTTTTTAATTCTAATTATATAATGTGATAATAACGACGAAATATTATAATCATACTGTTATTGGCAACATTCTGTGACTAAACTGTATAGGTTAGTACCTTTGGTTTTTTTTTAATTCTAATTATATAATGTGATAATAACGACGAAATATTATAATCATA